>OZ017774.1:27880083-28304537 GCA_963969385.1 Philonicus albiceps | reverse complement strand
TATATAGTAAAAGAGACCACGACAATATGCGCTACTTCGAGAACATTTTTTTCCGTATTAATTGAATTGAACGCAGTTTGGTTGCATGATGACTAATTTAATGACGATAATTACGAACGAAAACAAAAATTATAGATTTAATTGACCATTAGCCACACATTGTCAACAGAGGGCGAAAAATGATCTGTTCATACAAACTTCCAAACCGATCACCAAAACGGGTGATACTTCTCGAACCGACTAACTGAATTCGTCTACTGAAATCTAGCGACATAAAAGAGTTCTATCATATTTGCTAGCAAGGGCTTAAGTGTTATTTTTAAACTATACGCAAAAACCGTAGAAACCTTATTGGATTTTGTGCAAATTATTGACGTGTTCACGTTTTTTCTTTTGCCATATAACTGCCGGAAAGAGGTAGCAAGGATTTTACTTACTTAACATTAAGTTGCCTTTGGATTTGTAGCTTCTTTTCGATTTGCTCAATGGGAAACTGTGGAACTTCATATGGGGCCGAAATTTCATTCGGAAGTACGAGAACCGCGGCATCGCCGTCATTGGATGCACCTCCTTTGCTTTGTGCCCCTGTGAGTGAAACTGTTGATGGCGAATCACTGCCTGCAATAGAACGTTAAATTTGTGTGTTTAGTATTTCTTGAAAATTTTTACCGACTTCAAAAGGAAGATTACATTTTTCGAAAGTCCGTAAATTTGCAATGTAATTATATATCGAGTTTCTAGATATTTTGGATTGTATACAAAAAAACAAAACTATTTTTAATTGGTACCTTCAAAAGCAAAAACAATATAGTTATAAAGATTATTGGAAAACTAAATAAGCTGGACAGAAACAGAAACGAAAGGTCAGTTTGATCTAATCTCTTCACTCCAACATTGGGAACTCTACACTTAAGTTCGGCGAAATTTTTTTTAATTAATATTACAAAAAAATAAAACGTTGTTTGGTTCAAAATCTAGAACAGATAATAATAAACATTTTCGTCGTTCATATTACTGCAATTAATTCTGATATCCAATTAAGAGCTGGAGCAGAAAGAAAGAAGTTTTAAAAAACGGATTCTAGGAAAGGATAGTTTTATATAATTAGATATAATCAATAAGATGCAAATTGCCTCACAAGTTTAGAGAATCATTTTTTGGAGTTTTTACGTAGAATTTGAAGGCGTAATTTAAAGATTATAGTAGAATTATAGGAAAAAGAGAAAATGCATATCAATCCTTATGTAGACTTTTTTACTTAAAGATTAAAGAAACAAACTTAATCGTCAGACTCTTAGTATTCCGAAATTTTACTTAATTAAAAAGAGAATACCAAATGCAAAACAAAGTTTGTTTTAGAGTTTTCGAACGTAATGCAATAATAAATTTCTTTCAATTTAAACTTGATTTTGCGGTGTTGAACTCGGTTAGTATCATGAAAACACGGGCTTTCGTTAAGCTCGCTGAAAGTCAACCAAACTAGTAGAGTTGAGCTGCGTTTGAGTGATATATGTCTTGATTCACTTGTATTTTGACAATATAAGGCAGGGTACTGTGCAGGGATGATTTTAAAACTCTATTAATACGTTCGTTCCCACATTATATTCAACTCGTATTCAGCTATTACATGTCACTTATTGCACTCATTTGCAATGTGACACTACCCCAAGTTATATGGAAATAAGAATAGGAGTTCACGGCTTTTCTAACTCGACGAAACTCAACCCTAACTCAACACATGGTGCACGAAAATATAATAAATAAATAATTTTTTTTCAGATTTTTCTGAGCAATACTTTTTGATATAATAGAAGGGAATAACGATTTTTTAATCGTTTTTTTTTCTAAAAAGTATTTCATCCTGTTACATTTTTAAAAAAGGATGAGTTCAACACGAAATGCATATGCAATAGATTTAGCAGGACGACATCAGTATGAAGTAAATTTTCGTTCTTCTGCACCAGTATTAAATCCCCTAATGATCTATACATAAAAACTCATCTTATAGATAGGAGTATTAATCGTCACAAACAAAAAAGGAAGATCAACTAACAAAATTCAAACGCCCAAACCTAACATAAAATAACTAGTGAGATCTTAACCCTCCTTAATATTACTGAACCTTTTGCAAAACTTAACGCGGCATCATGTAACGTAGCTACAACTAACTTGAATAACGCCAGTCCTATGGACTACAAAATCCAAAAATTTTAGCTAGATGAACTGGGACCATTTTTCTATATGTTTTTTTTTAGGTTTTTTGACTTTATATTTATTTTGATATTTGCGATGATTAAGGCACCCCAGTCCCTGAATTTAAACCCCTTGAACCTTAATATAAAAAAAATTAACTTAAAAAACGGATACCCCAAAAAGGCACTGAGCGGTGAAAAGTTTTTATTTACTAACTTAAAGTTTTAAAGCATTTAAAGGTATGCTTCTTAACATATATTCTGGTGATTAAAACAATCATTCCATGTTTTTGAATATTGAATAAGCCAGCCTTATGCCTTTAGATCAAAAGCATCAAAAATTTGAATGAAATTGAAATAAAGTTAGCGTTGTGTTAAGCAAAAACGATTTGGGCAAATTCTAAAGCTACTGTACAAACATCTGACTCTTAATTATCGTATATAAATAATAAAACAAAAATCTTCCTTTATCTGTAGAAGTATTAAATTTAGAAATCAAACAAAAGCCATATGGTAAGGATAATTAAAGATGAAAAATTTCCTCACTTCACCTTTCACTAATTTAAACTGTTCTCATATTCATCATGACTGTTTGCACAAATTTCAACTGAGACATCATGAAACGATATAAATTTCCGTGGTGACGTTGCATAGAAAACGTCGCATGAATTATTGCACTTTGTTTAGAACCAACAAAGTTGTCTGTTGTTCAAAAGCAAACATGATTCACTGCGAAATATTTCAACAACGTAAAAGAGCTTGTTACAGCAGCAAATTAATTGTAATACGAAGCTAGATGTGATTTTCTAGGTATCACGTCTTATAGTTTGAAAATTTGATTCTTTTATATATATATATATATTTAATATATAATATATCTTTCTATCTACGTAAAATGAAATCATTACCAAATGTTTCCAATTACCAACCACAAAATAAAATTCAAAACTGAATTGCGATTTACTTTTTAAGTGAATAAATTACTTATTAGAATTTGTTAAATTTTGTTTTTACGTAACCGTTGTTTACCTAAACTTAACTAAATGTGGTATAGAAAACAAACCAGCAGATAATATAGAGCTTTGGAATATCTGCGTACACATTGCGTAGATTTAATCAATCAGCAGTAAAATAATCATTAACTTGAAGGTAAGAAGAGCTCAAACCATAAACAAAACCTTGTATCTAAGTTTATAATCACTCTATCGCATGCCATCAACTCACAGCTGCTATTTCTTTTGCGAAACAATCTTTCGTCAGCGAGCATTCGTTGTTGCAAGTCAACAGCGTTGAAATCCATCGGTTAGCTACCACCGTATGAAAAATTCATCAACCACTGGTCGAGCGTCGAATTAATTAAAAATTGTCGTTACACAAAATTACAAATTTACGCTGCGAACACCTACACGGGAAATGAGCACTCTGATATTGTTCCGATTGTAACTAGCTACCGTCTACGCGGCGACTGAAACTGTCTTCCTGGCTCGTCAACTGCCTGCCAGATTAAGTAACACAAAGCGAATATTCGGACCTAGTTCGATGACGATTCAAAAATAATCAAATTATATTTATGGAAATTGTGAAATGGGCAGGGGCATCAGAACAGTCAACCGCAGGGGATATATACGTTATCGCGGAGATATTCCGCTTTTAGCTCCATAGTACAATAATCGTGATCTTCTTCAAGATATCCCCGAATTATCTCTCTAGACATTTTGAGGCGATTAAGAAAAATAATGAATAGAACAAAATTACCTATAGTACTCATACGCTCAGTCGCTACGTTTAGGCAGCCACTTAATTGCCCCCACATGTGCCTGAGATAATCGATCGAGTGGCGAAAATTGCCAACTTATTTATAACACAATTAGCGATTTCAATGCATAATTAGCCGACCCCGTACCCGGATTATTATAAATCCCAAAGCGATTTATGCGGACCAAATGTCGCCGAAGCTGTTGACGGACATATTATATGTTTGCATATTTTATCTCCGCCGATTGTTTATCGGTTCAACCTCACCATTAGAGAAGCTATTACATATGCGATTAGAAAACTTCGGCTCGGTATCAAACTTATTCCCCAGTGATAACCCCTCTGCCTCTAGTTAAATTGTTTATGCTATTTGGTAATACGAAATGAGGTATAGTAAAATAACATCCGAGTTCTACTTATCGCTACACGTTTTCTTTCTTTTGTGTGAAAGTGAATGATGAAAAAAAATCATAGAAGTAAAGGGATTTATATTGTATGTTGAAATAATTTTAAGATTTCAAAAATTGCGAAATTCTCTTTGCAGACTATGAGAAAGATTTAGAAAGCAATTTTAAAAATATCAAATCATATTTGATGCCCACCAGTTATTTGTATCTTTACCTCGGGAAGCCCATGGTCACCAGTGGTCAGTACAATTTTTTACATTGGGACCACGTGCCCTCCTATGGACACTTTTTTTTACTTTATAATGCTTTATTATTTATGATCCTATAATCTAAAGAACAGTATGCAAACGGGTGGTCTCACTGTCCCAGTATTAAAAAAAAATGTGACTACCAGTGAAAATGTGGTCCCCAAAGTAAAAACACAAATCGTCACTGGTGGGTATTTTTCGCTCAACTTCTTAAAATTGGGAGAAAACACAGGGTCCCTATTCTTGAATCCGTTCGGATTGAATTGAAAGAACCTTACAAAAGGCCTTTTTGGATAAAAATTTCGGTTACCTTTGAATTTGATTAGTTTTTTTGCAAAAAAAAAAACTTTAAATTAATCCGGTTTGATTTTTCTATCGAATTCTTTTAAACATTTTGAACGAAAATTGAATTGAAGTTAAATATAAGTGAAATGAATTTTTCACAAATTTAAGAATTTTTTTATGAAATTGCAATTTAAAAGATGCTTTACTAAATTATTTTCGATTTGATCCGAACGGATTTAAGAATCTCTATACAAAAATTCAATCAAATAAAGATTATAGCAGAAATATCAATTTAATTCCAAGATTATTTTAAAACTGAGTACATAAAAAAATTCTAAATTTCCTTATAGTCTATACAGAGGTGAAAGGTGAAAACCCAGTATACGCTTTTTGCGCATCGAAAAATTTTGCAATCTTAATATACTTATCACATACATACACTATGCGTTTAAGCTTACATATAAACTTTATTATTCAAATTATAATGGAGAGTCGTTAGGTTTATACCCTGAACGAATTTTTATTATGAAATGTGTTTTGACCTACATAGTAAAATGTTTATATTACCAACGATGCCAAAATTCATGTTAGAGATCGTAGATTTCAAAAATACCCCTCATTCAAATGTTAATATATTAGGGTAGTCGTTAATTTGCCAATTTTTGAATTTCTTTAATATACACTTTTGTCTTCTTGATCTGAACCAGAGCTCGATCCTGTCGAATAAACTCAATTCAGAACGTGCTCAGAGAGCTCAGATTTGTTTATGAAACGTATTTTAGATCACTTGCTGTTATGTCATGATTATGGCAGTCATAACATAGACCTCAAAACATTTCCTTATCATTTAATTTATAAAACAAATTTTATGCATAGTTATAACAAACTTAATTAATTAGTTGCCTGGTAAATATTATTAACAGAAAAATCAGCCAAGTAATCAGCAAGTTTGTGCTCTTTTGCCTTCAGCCAAACGTTAAATTATCTGTGGTCGGTTTCTTATTCTAAATGCTCGGCCAAATTTGTCTGAAGTCTTTCTCTCTCATATGCAGCGTACTCTGATTAGCACAAAAAAAAACCCAACTTTGAAGCTCTGTAGAGTCTGAGCTAGAAAAGAAACATAACTTTTTTTAACAACTCACTCTCTACTTTGAACTACAAATAAACACGCCTGATATGTCCCCGCTAAACGTTTTCAAATACAACAGTTTAAAAACAAAGAGTAATAAAATAGTAATTTTGATAGTTTATTTTATTTCCAATAACTCGGTGGCACGGGCTATCGTTTTTAAACTTAAAAGAATTTTTGTTTCATAAAAGCTTCATTTTCAATAATAAGTTCTTTTTTTTTTTCTTTTTGAGACATAGAGCAAATATTACTGAGATAACTTAAAACTATTATTGTTTTAATAATTTTATTATGTCTCAAGAACTAATTGTAAAATTGTTATAACACATCAAAGTCATATAAATTTATTCCCTGTTTTTTGAAAAACCTTCTTTCCCTGTTTCTTCTTTAATTTTTTTACAATATTCAAAAGTCCGATTAAATTGTACTGTACAAATTACTTTCCCGATCTAAAATTTTAGTCTTATCTTGTCATTTGCTTAATTAAATTTTAGGAGTATGAATTGATTGTGATTCACTGAGTAATAATTATGGCTACAAATTCACATTTTCATGTTTCACATAAGTGTTAAGTTCAAATATATTTGCTTTAAAACTCGAAAGAGCTCGAAGTGAGGACTCTATTTTATATGTGAGGTTCCCAGTATCTTTTTGTCATACAGGCCCAAATGCACACTTAACAGAAGTATTATAAAAATGCAATAACATTCAAACAGACTGTTGTCTCCAGTGATCTTATAAAATTCAAAAATAAAATATTTTGGTTTCCTAGTACTATTGAGTGGTGCAAAAAGGTACAGTTTTCCTACTATTTTTGGATCAAAACTTACTAATTCTGAGAATTTTGCAATTTTAGCTTTAGAAACCAAAAATATTGGCGTGGTTTTTTGCACATTTTAGGCTATATCCTTATCATCAATTTACCAATAATTTTGAATTTCTTTTTTGGAATATTTAAAATTTGACCTTTTTAATGATACAAAACGATACAAAAAAAACTCACTTTTTTAAGAGGTGCAACCTCATCTGCATTAAAAATTTAAAAAAAAATAGTTCTTAATCTTCCATCATCGAAATATGTGCATATGTATGTGCGCGTCATAAAGGCCTAACATTCTGGCAAAATTTCAAATTTGTACGTTACTTGTTTTCGAGAAAAAGGTCTGTGACAGACAAACGAACGGACGCGCAAGCGATCTCATAAGGATTCCGCTGACGCTGATATACTCTAAAAACGACTATAACTCCTGAAATACTTAAAAACTAACCCGTCCTTTAGTACATTTTATTACACTTCATTATATATCTCTACACATATTTTTATCGTCATTTGAAGAAAAAATACTACAGGACTAATTTGGGTTAAAATGTTACTTCTTGGTAGAAAAGTACCTATATAACTTTTATCTTCTAATAAACAATTTTTTAATGACTACAATTTTTGTAAAACCAATTAGATGCGATCTTGAGTAATATGCTTAGCGCACACAATATTAAAATAGGTTTTTTTTTATAATGCGAAAATTAAGATGCGTGCAAATACACCAGTATTTATATTAAATTTATACACTTAGCTATACTTTTTAAGAGTTATTAAAGGTTTATGTTTTGACCAATAACGTATATTATAACTATATACCTATAAACCTACAATATTTCAAAATTCAGCTCCTTATCTTGAATGGCTTCTGGCAAAATGGGCTACGACTGATGGATGGACGGATAGATCGTATTGTTCCCTTAAGCATACAATTTTTCCATAGTGCAATACCACAAAAATATGTCCGTAAAAAGATTCCAAGATTTTGACTTTGGCATTTTCACTATCAATTAAAGTCAAGTTCATGTTCAACGCCTATACATCATTCGGCTTTATTCCAAACGCGAAATTCTGTACTACACGGAAATTATTAAGTAAGTTGAATAATATAATTATCGCTAATCTAAACCACTTGAGGTTATTTTCATAACGCTACCCTCTGTAATATTGCTTCACCCAAGGGAAAAATGTATACTAATCTTAAAAACTACGACAGAGTGAACATCATGAATGCCTTTCAACTGCATAAGTTTTGACGGCAGTAATTACTCACAGGCAAATGAATATTTTCCTCCTGACACAGTTGATGATGGCTCAAAGCCAGAGGAAAATCTCAGGAATTTTCATGATGAGGTGGAGGCCTATTTTTGCCCCACTTAACAAGCCTTACTTGAAGTTTAATGCTAAAGGTTGACGAACTGCATGCAATTAGTTGGACATTGGACGTAATAATGGTCATACAAAATCAGCACAAATGCGATAAAATATAAATTTTAAAATACCGCCTAGTAATTAGCACAACAAATCGTAATTAAAAAAACCAATCTTACCATTTTGATCAAAATTAAAATCTGAATGCTTCACCCGGGGACTTTTTGGCGGCGCCGCTGTATGCACTTTTGGCTCGGATGCGAGTGATTCTGTAGAATCTAAACTGATCAGCACACCACGCACACTCATTTTGACAAATATTCAAATTGTTTTATTTGGAACACTCCGCAGTATGAATTCGCTAATATACGTCTATAAATACAATTTAACCAAAAATACCAACGTCGCACTGATTGTTGAATAATTTCTGTACACAAAATGATTTATAGATAAACTGTAGTCTTAGACTCGCGCCAACGTCAAGTTCGCCCTACTGAGTGCAATGCTTTTTTGAAAAAATAATTCCAAGCTTCGTTAAGGCGGTTACGTAAAACGACGAGAATATCTTATATCAGTTATTATCGCTGTGCAACTAGCCAGTCACTGTCGAGACCTTTGATAGCCGGACCGGTAAAAATTCGCGAGAACTCACTTGTTGATATCGCGACCAACAGATAATTGTTTGCGCAAAAACTTATCGTATTTAATGTCGGACTGAGTCAGACAACGCTCTGTTTGGTTTAGCTTGATTTAGCTGGCGCGATCCACCCACTAAAGAAAGGTATTTCGCACGACAAAATAGCTCGAGACTCGTGTCTAGGTACAGCGAACAACAAAGCGATGTCAATTAACAACACCACCTCTACGCAGTGATTTGCTTTTTATAGATATTATGTGTCATGACTCTGGTAATTTACGATTTTCTGAGCCGCGGAGAATGCTTGAGGAAAATCGGTCTCCTGAGGAAATATTTGGATACTATGAATTTCGAACACGTGCCAAATTCATGTCAATTTATAAAAATTTAGCGGCTCATGAATTTTGAAATTAAGAATACGTGCATCAGCTTGAGGTGAATGATTTATGGTGTTTTATTTATAATCTCTTCATGACCGATAGACAGATTTCAACAAATCAAAACAGACGAAGAGAAATTGGGTGGCAATATTTAGTCACCGAAATATTGAATTTTACATGATGGACATACATACGGACGTTTGAACAACTGCTTTCAAATTTTTAAGCAAACTTAACAAATCTTTAAAAAGATCAATAACAAATTCTTTGATTAAAACTCTATCATTATGTATCGTTAATAAAAAGGAATTGGCGACTTTTCCAGCAGCAATAAGATTTGTTTAATAATAAAATATGGGTCATATGAAAAGTCAACACATTTATTTGTAGCAGTATATATTTTCTAAATTTAAATAGTGTTTTCGAAGTATATTTCCGTATTTTTCATGCAAAAAACGTTTATTTATGCTATGTATATTTATATACATCAGCACACATGTTACTAATCATACAGAATTCTTTATTGGGTTATTATATTAAATAAGTGTTACGATCAATCAATCCTAGGGCGAGGGGAAAATAAACAATAGGCATCACTCGAACAACTTGAATTATACGAAAGTCACGAACAGCCTTCGCATAACACGGACCACAGTATTTAAATGACACGAACCTAATTAACCGTCTTATTCGAGGGATGCCTGTACATCATAGTGCCCATAATTGGAGCCGTTTTATTTGTCTGAAGCAAAAAATCAAAAGGCTATAAAATTAATACAATTTAAAATTTTAACTAGATTTTATTTCAGACAAGAACTATACATATTAAAATGTGTGCATCTTTAACACAATTAGTAAAGTAGATTGTGAGAAATCATAAGTATCAGCTACAAAAATGCTAGTGCACTTTTAAGATTTTTTCATAAATTAAGAGAAATCTTGACAAAATAATTAAATCAACGATCTCTGCTTCCATTATAAAAAGAAGGCTGGTAAAGATGTCTCTTAGTTACAATGACTCACTCACTCATTTAGAGTGACCCACAAAAAGACGCAATTGAAAATCAACAGAGCGAGATTTGGTCATATTTTCCAAAGAATCAAAATTCAATTCCTATGGCTTGGATAAAATTGTTGCAGTACAGTACACCAACAGAGAGAATGTTTTAGCTGTTTCGTCCAAACAGTATGTTATGGGGAAGTGTAACTTTCGCAGATGTTGGTGAATTACTAATTCTCGATAAATCCATGAGTGCAATGGTATATAAAAAAAAATAGTCACTGAAGGAGCGATTTACAGAAAAGGACAACGATCCCATTTTAGAACGATACAGCACGTTCGGTAAGTATAAAATTACTAAAAAAAAACAGTTATGAGTTTCAATTTCAGCAACTAAAAAAGTTTTCTTCATATAACAGAACAGAAGGAAGAACTGGGAATAACATCGTAACCATGGCTTTCAAGTTGTCCTGATTTGAATTCCATCGAATACGCAATATCAACAAACTCAAGAGAATATCAAAAGCATGTGGCATAGTTTAGTAAGACATTTTATTACTGGTAAGTTATAAATCATTTAATTATTTTTTAATTTTTATTGTCGCCTATTTACATGTTATTTCACGTTCCCCACTTGTCTCTTTTACATTGGGGTTACTAAATAGAACGGTTAAAAAAATTTTTCATCTTTAATATCCGAAAATAAATCAAAAATACTGCCACTTCTTTTTTTTTTATTAATTTTTGATGATTTCATATGGATATACGAAAGATGGCATTTTGATGACGTTTGAAATAAATAATCAAACCAATAAGGAATATGCTGACAATAGTAGACAAACAGAATATAGAATATAAATGACCGATCTTATAACGTTTTTGTTTTTAAGATCTTTTAATAGGGTAATTTTAATCAGGACTTTTAAGTAACAAAATTATTTTTAAAATTACTGTATTAAAAGAACTTATATGATCAATGGACCAATTGATAATATCCCTTCTCTGCTTTCGTCGAACTTTTGAATTTACAAAAAGGTCTCGTTATATTGAAATCAACACAATATCGGACCTAACTTTTGATATACAAGGAATTTGTGTAAATTATTTCAGAATTTACGACGTCAAAAATCGCTTGAAATATTCTAAAAAAACAAATGCACACATGTTGTCCTTGTTGGCATTTAAAACTGTCATATGATGTTGAATCCTAGTGCCGAAGTCGAGAAAAAATTCAAGTTTCAAAAAATCGAAATTAAAAAATTCTTATGAAGACATAAAAATCCAATTGTATGCAACAGTTTAAAGCGCAAAATAAACAGCCGAGCCGGTTTTAAATATAAATACATTAACTCAAAAATTAAAAATAGAAAACTCATTTAATTTTATTATGATGAAGACCGTTTAAATTTATGAGGGTAGCAATTACCGTCCTCGTCCACAAAGCAATCGCAGGTATTTCAAGAAGCATTGCACTGGTGGTGAAACAATCAATAATAATTGGCTGGCAAGGATACACAATGAAGCAAACAATCCCACCGAACATTGAATAATCTTACGAGTTCTGCACAACCTGGGACTAAATTAACACCGCTAGCAGTAGCAGACTTAATCCTCTTTAGAACTATGAAATTAATCACTTTAGGCACTATCAAGTATCTTCATCTAATTTATTCTCTGTGAAGTTACATAAGCTCACAGTGCACTTAGATTGGGGTTAAAAGAAAACGCCAACTCGTCACTCCCGTTTTGAAATAGTTTTAGCTCAAAAGAAGAGCTGTTACGAAAATAAATATGTATCTAAAAAAAAAAAGCGACAGGTAAAATCTACTTCGGAGGTGTAAGGATAAAAGGTGTTCTCTACTTGTTTGTACAATAAAAACTGCCTCGGCTCGGGAAGACAACAGACAGTTCCTCACAAAGAAAATATCATTGTCGTCTTTTATTTTCGATTCGTGGAGTACGAGGCTAAAAATAACGTAGCCAAAAAGCCTGCATTCGATCACATGGGGATTTGACCGAATTTTGCCGGCTATGACTGTGGTCGTTTATTGATTTTGATGAGTAAGAAAATCATTACACCCTGCGTGACCCAAAATATAAAGCGTAGTCATGCAAAGAAGTTACACGGATGAGGTTTGCTACTCCGAAAACGAATGGCGGAGCGTCTCTTTCTGCTAATTAACTCATTTTGCGCGTTAATAATGGTTTTTAACTCCCAATATCACGCACATCCCACGAGACTAATGTGCGGAAATGGAGCTCACCCCCATGGTTGAAATCGATGAAGTTAAGCACAGTATGTACGCAGAACAAAAGTGTCTTTCCTAGCTCCTTTTATTAAATAAGTATGAATCTGAAAAATGGTTTGTTTTAATAACAATTTAATGAGTGCAAGGTTACATTAAATAGTATAGTTTAAAATTGTTGGTCACCATTTTGAGTCCACTATTCTAAAAGCCTATTTTGCTATATGGGAATAAAAAAATAGCCTATATGTTGGGGAAATAGAGATGTTATTCTTTTTTGAATTATTTCCTCGATTTTAATCAATCTAAAAAGAATATTGTTTGTTTAGAATTTTAATTTAAGTAAATTTTAAGTTTTTTTTAATGTCACTTTAAATCTGAATTGACCAAACCAGTGCAAAAGGAATATGTTCCTAAAACAATTTCTTTATAAATTATTTTTTCGCCGGATTTGGTACTTAGGTGTAAACTGGATTTTCCTGCATGTGAATTGCTATGTGTATATTTTTGTGGAAAAATGATTTGATACATTTTAAGTTTTTGATATATATTATTTATTTACTATGGACGTACACAAATTTAATCATTAATTCTAAATTAACTCTATTCAGAAGCTTCATAGTTATGGTATTTGGGTATATGTTTAAAGTTCAAGAGACGAGTTGCACTAATTTTGTGGATTCATTCGTGGAAATGGGTAAGGTTTATTTTGCTCCAATGTGGCCCAATTGCGTCCGTTTCCATTAAAATAAATATATTTTGATACTTTTTGAGCAATACTTTTATATCTTAATATTTTTAAATCGCGTTCTCGAAATCCATTCTAACAATCTCAATTAAATTTACAATATAGAGACTTTTCGGGGGGCGAAAAAAAGTCTAGTTAGATTTCATCTCTGGAAAATCTCGTTTTCTCAAAGTTTTTACGAGCAAAGTACTAATCTTGCCTTACCCTTGGATGAAATTAGAAAATTCGCACCAGTTAACGTCCACCTGATATCGGTAGAGCGTCTGTCTGTCGTGATTCTTCTTTATGTTGATGATGCTAAAACTTTTTAAAATCGTTAGAAATTTAAACGATCGTTCCCGACGGAAGTAAGTTCACTCTCATATCTTTCTCAAAAAAACTTTTCGCTATTTAATGGATGAAAGTGAACTATGCTGGACTTGCCTACTTTCGACGATCACATTAAAGTCATTGATAATAAAGGTAATTCATTATTAGGCTTCATCAAAAGATGATCTAAGCAATTCAATGATCCGCATATTACAAAACTTTTGTACGTTATGCTCGTTTTACCTGTGTTAGAATACGCCAAATCAGTTTAATCACCTTCTTCTGCATTCTACTCAAATCAAATAGAGCCTGTTCAAAAGCAATTTCTACCATTCGCCCTTAAAGTTCTTCCATGGATCGCAATCCCTTGTTTCTACCACCACATAAGGAGTGCCTAAAACTTATTTCCACAGTATACCTAGCGGATAAGCGCATTGTACTATTTGTCTTTAGCTTTAAGGTTTTATCTGGTGTATGCGACTGTCCAAAGTTATTGGCCCATATGATAAAAAGGTAAGGTAAAGAGTTACGATACCTACCCATAATGCAACATTTAATAATTAACCTATTTCGCACTAAACCTATTTAGCATCATCCCAAGTTAGTCATCACCAGCAGCATGCATCTTTTTATTAAGATCACTTTAGATGGATGTGAATTTATCTATGAGTAATTGTAAACCGATCTCATTAAGACTTGGGTGGCATATTGATATTATTAAGATCACTTTAGATAGATGTGAATTTATCTATGAGTGGTTGTAAATGGATCTCATTAAGACTTGGGTGGCATATTGATATCTTCCTTTGTTCGAATTATCTTCTTTTGTTCAGATCAATTCTTTGTCGAGAATCAATCAAGATGCACCCGAAAATGCATATAAATAAGGGTGACAAGAAGATGGATGGGCAGATTTGAAGACGGAATCTCATCATAAACCGGTGCCGAGTAGTTAGAATATCAAAGTATTAAAGTATTAAAGATTAAAGTATAAAGTTTGAATGTTACGAATAAAGTTCAAATGTTAAGTGTTTAAAATTAGACTAAAGTAAAATTAAGGGAGTAAATTGAAAGTAAAATTAAAAAGGTGAAACTTAAATTAATAAGCGAAGCTAAAGAAAGTTATTGAAAAAGGCAATTTATGAATTATCCTAAAAGTGTAAACATTAAGTATAATAAAGAAAGTGAAAATAATTCGATTGTGTTCGTTTTTTTTATATATATCAACGAGTAAAATTATTAATGTAAAGCTCAATATCAATTTTTTTACGAGAAAGGCGAATCCGATCACGATTTTCTATAGAAAAGTCGAGTTTGAGCTTTTGTCCGGTTTTTTTTTAGAATATAAGTTATTATATTTGTTGATTTTATCTATTCCACGACTTATACTCAGATCTTGTAATCTACTTCACGTTCCTTATCACGGAACAAACTATGGGTGACATGAATTAACTGAGCTCATCTCAAGACTACTTAACTGCATCGTGATATTATTAACTTTAATTTATCTACTGCTCAATAAAAAATTTTTTATCTAAACTACAACTATTATATTTAGTTATTTCTTAATATAATGTTTATATTTGCTGTTGTTGTTTTTAATAAATGCGGTATGTCTCATAGATAGACAAATATGTAACATGTTTTCGAAGTAAACTAAACGTGTCACATCTGTCCCGAGCAGAGGTTGCGTGACCAAGAATTAACTCTAATGTACGATGTGTACCGCGGTATGTTTAAGCCTGATATTGTAACTAAATATGAAGGGGTTGTCTTTTAATCTACTAAACCAACTCCAGCAATTAAAGGCATCTTCGATTTTTTTTTAAAACTGCCCCCAGATGTTGCATTGAATATTCTTCGTCTTAACTTTAAAGCCGGCCACGTCGTCATCTGATTTAATTCCAATCAAATTGCTACGATGGCTGTCAACTTGTCTTGGTGAAGCACACTGTGAGTTCCCACTGTGCGGCGTAGTTGCGATAAGGAGAAAATCGACTTTTTGCGGAAACCGAAAGTGCTTTTATCTATAATTAGCGCGGTGGCATTTATTTGACACTCAATAAACTGCTGCGGCGTTCCCGACCTTCGTCAATCGTGCGAATGATTTAATTCCAGCTGCCGAACGCTCGCGAGATGTGATGGAACCAGGTGACTTGGAGGGGATTTTTTAAGCGAAAGATGGGAAGTGGTCCTCGCGATTCATGGGCAAACAAATGGCAGTAATAATTAACGAGATCTGAAGTTTGACTAATTTCTCCACAATCTACAGTTTAATATGCATATGCCGCGAAACTCGCAGTTATTTGGCCACGACAATCCCGTTCACTTTGCGAGTAGATGCGTTGCAGTGCAGCCAAGGCATAAAAACTGGCCAGCTGTGGTGCGGCCCCTTTGGCGGTTTCACAGGTAAACATGCCAAGGTGGAGCAGCGGCTGAAATTTGATGGTCATTGAATTGTAAAAACAACTTAATTCGACAAGTTTCTGGGGAGTAATGTTGAATGAAATGCAGGCCGGAAAAAAACGTCCCAGTTTAGAAAATTTGTCCGCCCACAGGCTCACTCCTTTCCCGAAGCACCCGGGTAGGCAGAAATCAGAGGTGACCTCATTTCGAGGAATTATTCTTGGAGCCTCTCCAGGCACTCCGAAACTTACCAGTTTTTGAGTTGAGGTCAGCAAAGTCCATCTCCATGTCTATGTCGAAGGCAAAATTCGAAGTTCGCGACATATAGTCCTCCTTGGAACTAGAGGAAGTCATTTCACCACTTGCGATTAACGAGAATATCCCACACGAAATTTTACGCAATTTACGCAACGAGTACGGCAATGCACCTGAATCAAACACTTGACACGGAAAAGCCTTTCCGGAACGCCTCGACACTTCCCTCAGGCGAACAAATCAATTTGCAGTTGCAATTCCAGAAATTTTCGCGAAAAATCAGCCAACAAAAACTTTAATACTTGCAATTTGCTCGACGCGACGCGGAATACTCTCCCACCACACGGCATACACTCGCCTCGCCTCGCCTCACCTCACCTTACCGTTGACCAATCGAGCCATTGCTGCCGAAGCTCTCCGTTCGCGCTGGCGGCGTGAAAGCGCGCATTCAAATCGCACCGCATCGCACGCACACATGTAATCAGCCGCTGGAAACGGGTATGTGTATATATAATTGGTTCGGTCTGTAAATGTGTGCGTTCTCCATGGCAGCGCTGCCGGTTCGCTTTCCATCTTGTTCCTTTCTTTTGTTTTGATCCATCAGCTGTTCGGGAAGAATGTCAAGTGGGAAAAAACCAACTGAAGAAGAGCATTGCCAAGTAGAAGGCATCCCGCCCTAAACGTTGCTTAAATTCAAAAGACAGGATTACTCGTCGTGGAAAAAAAAGGCTAAAGTTTACAATAGGAAAACATCGTGGATTTCAATGTTTTTTTGTCTAATATTATAAATAAAATTAAAATTATAAGTATGTTAAATTTTTATTACAAAATTCATATTAACTTAGAAGTTGTAGTCTTTTAAATCAATGCCCCCTTACCAATCCTAATTTTTGTGAACATTACAAAACTTTATACGCGTGATTATCGAAAACATAGTTTTTCATTATAGAATTAAAAACATATAACTCAACTGATGTCTACACGACAACTATTACCTATTAGAAATTAGAAATGTTGGAGGAGTCTGGTAGTTCAGTTTTTAGCGCACTGGCCCAATGTCTCAGACCATGGTATCCCTCCTACGCTACGTGGTAACACAATGGGCTAAAAAACAGCCTAAGTACGCCTTTCTAGGCGTAAACCTAAATTTCTAAACCGTTTTTGGGGAAGAACTCAAATTCAATACGACAGGTCTTTGGTATATTATCTTTCAACAACATAAAGTGTTTTGGTTTCAGTGAAACAGTAGACACGATAGGCGATTTAGAAATAATACGAAACTCGTTACTTGTGCTTCAACTAGAAGGCAAATCAAACATATAAATACGTCAAAGGCTGCCGAATTATAAATTGACGAAACTTTTCGTTCAACGTACCATTAACCGATTTAAGGAAATCGGAAGTACAAAGAAATGCTATGGTGGTAGCCATCGATGCATTGCAAAGGGTCGCTAGAACGTAAGTAACGGTAACCACAGCCATATGTATTTTTACAATGAACCGCTCATGTACACGATTTCCTATAGAAGCGGACGTTGCAATTTTTGTTCCCTCTATCACTGTGTTTCCATGAACGGGGTTGAGTTTTCATTGAGTTTTAAAGCACTGAAGTTAACCCTGCGCGTTTCCATGTACCTGGGTTAGTTTGACAGCTCTTGGTTTGGTATATTTGCACCTCATTGAAATTTATATAAATATTTGTTTTAAAAAATGGATTTAGCAACAGTCCAAAAAACTCGGCTAGACGCAGACACCATTTTTAACACAGAAGCAAACAATCTACCAATACATTTGCATAATCTCAGCTAATGGTTTCCATGGGACTTTAACTCGGGCTAACCCTGAGTTAACTCTGCATGGAAACACAGTATATTTCGCTCTCAGGCGCTAACAACTCGTAAAATGAAGTCAAATTATCGTTCTATTATCGCACAGATATTTTAGACCACTAAATTGCCGTTACAGATATTCTCTGACAATTCTCTGGAGAATTATCAAATGACCAAAAATGTCTTTAATATAGAACAATTTATGAGAATTGTGTGCGACACAGTCTTCTTCGTCTCTTGCGCATTAGAGCATTTTGGCTTGATATAAGCGTCCAATTCTTCTTTCATGTCTTTTATTTAACTTTATAATAAAAAAATTTAATCAAATCATTTTAAAATTCTGTATGCATATTTTAAAAACTTACCGATTTTCGCATGCTTTTACACGTAACAAAATACTGCACTCGATATACCGAATCAAATATTTTAAAATAGTCTAGAAAACGAATCACAAATTAAATCAATCACCAGACAAATCGCTAAAAAATCCTCCTCTGGTCACTCTAACAAAAGTACCCCAATCAGACCAACCCCGTCTCCTCTTCCTGAAGCGGCTACCTACCGTCGTTCTTTTTTCATTCTATGCTTCCCAGCCTCTTGAAGCCTACAAACACGTAACTTAGGCAGTATATATATGTACCTTGTCCGCCATCACTCTTTCCCTCGATGATATTATAGTTTTGGGCGATTTTAACCTTTCTCGTCTTCTATGGTCCTTCCCTGAGGATGTTGACTCCTCCCCACTAATGTCTCACTGAGTCATTAATTATTGACTATCTTTCTGACTCAGGCTTATGCCAAATCAGTGGCGTGAAAAACCATCTTGGCAGACAGCTTGATCTAATATTCTCTTCCAACTCAATTGACTCAGCCGATACCGAAACCCTCCATCTTCTTTACAACACGATGTGACACTCGTGATGTTTTTCCTTATCTTTTTCCGACCTTGGTTCCGTGAGCCGAACGACCTTGCAGATTTTGCTAAAAGTAGATAGTAATAAAGGACTCATGTGGTGAGAGAAACACAACAATTTAGGAGAAGATGAAACGAAAGTTGAAATACTTCCACAGATGCCTCTTTATATTTTACAAATTCTCCACATATCGTTACTTGCCCAAATGTTGTTAAAACATACTAAATTTTAATTATTAAGGGTATAGCAAGACGCGCACGTAATTATTTAAGAATTCATCTCTCTAATTGCCACACCTTTCAAATTAATTCCTCAAATTTTCAAGAATATCAAGAGCACCCAGTTCGGTTCGCCAGTCAGAGCCACACATAACGTCCAAGACCTTATCGCGCCTTTAGAAATGCCGAGTGAATAACTTTAAACCAAAGATCATGAATTACTAGATGGGACACTCTCTATACAATCTTAAAGCTCTAACCCATATGCAACTTCTAAAACTGCCTGGGGTAAATTTCTTCATTACAGAAAGTAGCAAAGAACTACTGCTTTCTATGCCTTATTTAAATTCCAATAAGAACGAAAGAGATAAGAATAAGTAGCCAGTAGTAGTGCAGCGTTTTTTACCATGCATTTTTAAAGGCGGGCCAATCTGTCGGGCTCGCTGTGTGCCTCTGCATGCATGGTGTTAGTACCGTCCCCACGCAATGTTCCAGCATAGGGAAATCCTGAATTGAGAATGGGGAACAGGCAAGTAGCACACTCAGAGCATATATACGGATGCGGGCTGCTTACATTTTTTCACTGTGTATTTTTAAAGGCGAGCCAAACGTATACGAACGTGTGCGCTGCTCTGGGTGGTGAAACGTGATTTTAATTTTCGTTCCGCCTCCCCCCCTAAATTTGTGTCTTTCTCTCACGCGTGCGCCCTTTATTACTATCCACTTTTAGCAAAATCTGCAAGGTCGGTGGACTAATGGGACCAAGATCAAAAAAGATGAGGAAAAACGTCACTAGTGTGTTTATATTTAGATAATCTTGGGTACGACAACTTGCTCGTGAGCTAAATGTAAGCGATTCGAGCATGTGAAAAATACTCAAAGAGAAGCTACATATGAAGCCCTGCAAACGTTTTAAGTCGCAAGAACTTACTATGTAGTTGCTACTTTGGTTTTTAGATGCTTTTTTTTAAATTGTATTTTTTCTTTTCTGTTTTGGTTGTCACGGTTATTTTGAAATAGGATTTTTGTCTTTCTTGGTCGTCATGCTTATTGATTTCTATAGATACTCACGTACAGAAGCAATGGCTATATGTATAATTGGTAGACTGTATGTAGATATGATCGCAACATTTTTGGAACCTTATAAAACCATCTACAAACTCCATAGAAATTTCTACAAATCTCATAGAATCTTCCAGAAATTACATAGAACTAAAAGGCATCTAAAAACTTCATAGAACCTTATAAAAACTTCACCTTTTCGAAACTTTATGAAACTACAACTCCAATAAACTATAAACTATTGTTAATTAATAGTTAAATTTATGGTTAACCAGCAAATATATTTTAGAGTGTTGGTCTCGGATACTTTTTAAAATTATATAAACATATAAAAATTTTTATTTCTAGTGAGAAATTATCTATAACTTTAAAAATTATAATTTTTTGTATCACTTCTTTGGAAGAATAATTTTTTATTTTCTGGTTTTTGGTGACCTTCAATAAAAAACATCGTTTTTAAAAAAAATTTTTACTTTAATTTTATTTCCGATGAGAAAACATTTTGTGAATCGTCAAAATTATCAGAAATTGTTAAAAGGTCGTCCCAGCAACCACTATGATGAACTATCACACAGACCAAATTATGGGGTGGGCAACAATCAACGAAAATTGTTGATCACCACTTGTTATTTATCGATGGGTCGCAACGAGGTAAAAATAAACCAGCATTGGAGGCTAAACTTTTCATCCCATTCAACAAAGGTACGCAAAATTGGTTGAAAAAAAAATGAATTTTGGCATCATTCACTATCCGAAATCGCTTCATCAGGTAAGCTGCAATTTCATATGAAATCTACCTAATAGTACAAATTTTGAATGTGATGAGCTTTCGTACAGAAATTTATTCTCACTAATAGGCTCCACCTTTTTTTCCAACTTCCACAATGTTTTAGCCTAATTAACGCTGCTTATTAAATTAAAGATATTTTCATCTGGATTTTGAAATAATTGAGAATGAGTGGACATTTTGATTTTCTTCACGAGTATTTCTCCCGTAAACTGAAACAAGTTTCGATTCTTAATAGATATTTTCTAAATTTTAAAATAAAACTTACTTATGTATTTATTGAAAAGAAACTGAAGTTTATTTTATTTACTTTCTTAAGGGGGTGCGCGATATTGTAATTGTTAATATATTTGTTAAAACGAGTTTTTTTAAACAAATTATACTGAAAAATGGGACCTTTTTTTTCAAATTCGTACAAAAACCACAAAAATTGATAATTTTTGGATCGCCAATAGATATTTACAAAGTTTAAACATTACAGAATTGAAAACTTTTTGGATTTTTGTTATAGGTGTCTCCGTTCGGCTGATATCCTGCACGCCGATCAAGCAAAGTCATTAAAATGAGGCAACTTTGGCGCCCTCTGCACTGAATTTATAAAGATAGTTTTTTATAAAAAAAATTATTTTGTATACTTCAAAGTCTTGTTAATTAAACCCATAAAACCGATTTTCATTTTCCTACTTTTTCTCGTCGTAATAAAATCAATAACGAGCCGCCTCAAAACGCACCGTCATGGTGTCACTCCCCCTTAATTTTAAAATAATGAGGTATTTTTTGTTAGCTAAAATTAAAATAAACATGAATAGCTAGTGTTTTATCTTCAATATTAAATAACTTTACAAAAATTGTTTTTTATTTTAAAATATGTATTTAGACAGTATACGGGGATATGGATAGGTACATATGTATTAAATGTCGTTACTTTAGGGTTAACGTTTTTTTCAGTATGTGATGTATGAGAGTTGTCTAAAGGAAAGAATAGCAAAATTTTTTTTCAAATTTTTTATTGTGCAATTTTACTTCCTCAGCAAAATCCTAAGTTTACTGCTAAATTAACCAAAAAATAAAATATATAACGAGAAAAAGATAGGTCCATGATGTTTTGGTAATGAGATATCACTGTAAGAACTACAAATGGAATTAGAAGACAATAATTCGCCACCTCTGATTGATGCCATGGAAAGGAGCAGTACTAGCGGAAAAATTAGAATAGACGTTTTTTGAGGTTCACATTTTTATGTAAATAGTTACATACTCCTTATGTGTAAAAGAAAGGGGAAGGCAGGTAGTAGAAAAATGTAAAATTAACAGAGGATATCGAACAGAGGGCGAACAAAACTTTGTCATTGCACTGCCTATGACTACTACCTCTCAAAGCGCTGGTAATGGTGAAAGTTATTTGTCCTTGCAAATTTTGTTATCTTTATATTTTCCGTTGCCCTCGATGAAATTTAATTTTGCGTCGGAACTGCTGTTGTTATATCTTGTGACGAAGTTACACTACTTTGGCTGACGTTTCGCGAATGACCAGCCGAAGTTGTACCAACTGGGGTTTGAACCATTGGTGTCGGAGGTGACTTATTGCCTGGCAATTGGTTTGGAGCACCAGTCATTTGCATGTGATACCTTACAGAAATATAATTTTTTTTTTTTAAATTCGCAATTAATACAAATGTCAATGTTCCTACTTGTATATGTTTTCCGTACTTTCTACAACACCCTGTGTCAGGTTTAGACTCCTGCCTTTAATGCCTGATTCTTTTATTGGTGGTGACCACCAGTTGACCATTCTTCCGACTACAGGCACATGCCTCAGTATACCTTCCTGCCAGAGTTTCTCTTCCGTTTCTCGCTGTAAGTCTGCTGTTGCCGCCTCAATACCCTGAAAGTGAAAGATATAGTAAAATTGAATTGCTTAGTTCTGTCTCTTAAATATGCAGTTAACTCACTTTTTTAACAATTTCAGACATCGAATCCAAGACTCTCGAATTTTCTTGAACATTTTTCCCCACTGATATCACTAAATCAAGAAGCTCTTCAACATCTGTGTCATGTGTAACCATTCCGAACCGCACGCAGATCAGCCCATCAGGACCTTCTCCGAGCGAGAATGCGTTATCAGTTGATTTTAGAGCTTCGACCAAATCCACATTAAGCTTATTTAGTTCGGTTTTAGCTTGATCGGTTAGAAGAGTTTCCCACCCCTCTGGAACAAATCGGACTCCGCCCATGCCTGCCCAGTCCGGCAATTGCACTAATCTAAGGACATCGCTTTTTTCGACTAATTTTAAAAATGTTGCCTTATGTTTTATCGTGGCTCGCAGGATATCCACGTGGGATTCGAGACAGTGGGCAAAATTTTCTAGACCATCAGCTGTAGGTGGCTGTTCACCTAATCCAAGTTCAAATGGACAAAATCGTATACATGTCCCATGAATTTGGTGTTCAACTATTTCAAAGTCCAGCTGCAATAAAAACGTATAGGGCCTAAAATTTTAATTTCCGGGGACTATTAAATTTTTATTTCGTATTGGGCAATTAAGCCTTTATATTATTTGAGAATTATCTTAATTAACTAAATTAACTTTTTAATTATTAGTAGATGAGAGATAGATTAAAATGTTTTACCGATTTAAATTCATAAAGACAATTTAACTTACCGTCGGACAGTCTCGTTGCATAATTTGTCCCAACCATGAATTGAGACGATCAAAATATGCAGCATTAGCGACCTTTTCAATTGATTTATTTATGATCGCTTGTGTGAGGTCTTGATTCTGATCGCCAGTAGATGGAACGGGTGAACTTTCTTGGTCTGTAAAAGAGCCGCCGTCAAATTGATAGACGACTACAGGCACTGCTGTTTCGAAAAGTACCTGAAAATCAAAGCTACTGTAAGTCATTGCTTTCAGAATAAGAAATTAGAGCATACATTTACATCTAGAGGTTTGTGAACCACATCGGCCAAAGAAATTCCTGATTGACCCCCTGGTCTACGACTCTGTGAATTGTAGAATTTGAGATTTTCAGGAACTTGTTTTGAAGATTAATGTTTTACCAAAACCCTCAGTCCACTGCATTTAGAGACTATTTCGTGTAAAATACTGCAAGTTTGGAATGCTA
Source organism: Philonicus albiceps (assembly GCA_963969385.1). Lineage (NCBI taxonomy): Eukaryota > Metazoa > Arthropoda > Insecta > Diptera > Asilidae > Philonicus > Philonicus albiceps. The sequence goes on along the minus strand of OZ017774.1, from coordinate 28,280,413 downwards.
AAAGAATTCTTTCGGCGATTGTTTCTCGTCCTAAAGCTTGAATGCTTGTCCACAGCGACAGGGCTGTAAGGCGTCGAGATAGAATTGGATCGGAATCGAAAGCTGTTAGCGCAACATTTTGTAACTGCCTGTGCAACAGCTGAAAAATGGTTATAATAAAACGTAAAACTCAATTTATATATCATACAATTATTTTATTGGGAAGTAAAAATCTGAACATTTTGGAATACTTAGAAATTGACGATTGCTCCCATTAGTAAGAATAAGAAACTTCGATTTATGAATGTAATGTGTAACCAATGTTCTTTCATTATTTTTGATTATTCTAAAGAAATATATTTTTAAACATATAACCCTTTACCTATTTAATTAAATTATTAGGAAATTACAAAATTTTATACATGGTAATGCAATAGTTGTCAGACGATGTTCTTTGGCTGTAATTTTTTTTATGAATGAAAAACGTTGGTTCTGCTTTTAGATTGTGTTTATTTGAAGTCTTAATTTTTTTCGATTAAGTCGAGAAAATGACATCGGCCAAGAGGTCGTCGTCAGAATTGATGACCTTACGGGCTCTATTTATGGCATTTTGCATCATTCTTACCAGAACTTCCAGCGATAGATCCTCGCATTCTTAACGGATATTTTCTTTGAGGGCTTCAAAATTGCGAGGCTTGTTGACGTAGACATAGACATAGGTGATTTCAAGAAACCCCACAAAAAGAAATCTGGAACGGTTAAATCGGGCGATTTTGCCGGCCAGTGCAAATCACTAAAACGAGATTAGCCGAGCCGGAAACGCAGCCCTCAGAATTTCGAAGCAATTATTCCGCTTTCTTGAGGAGTATAACGATTCATGTCTTGTGTAGTTTCATTTTTTTTATGACATAATAGATAATAATTCAATGGCCTATATATGAAATTAAATATACCAACGAGAGATTTCTAATTGCATTGTGGTTTTTTACAAGATCAGTTAGTTAAAACTTTGAGTCATACACTTTCAAGAACATTCTTTTTAAATATTAATTAAGTTGCAGCAAAACTTTATAAAGTTATAACGTCTTTTGGTGACCACAATATTGCTGAAACAATAATGGTTAACTTTGAACGTCCTTTATTTATCACTACTAAGTATTTTAAAAAATGCTTCGTTCATTTCGTTTCATTATCAAATTTTATTTCAATAATTTTTTATTGTAATTTTAAATAAACCAAATTGCAACAGGAGAAATCCAGAAATGATGCGGAAAAAATTATAGAGTTTTTATTTTTTTTTCAATTACTTCTTTATGGAATTCGCGGCATAATTTAATAATATACTAAGTTGACAAAATATATTAAAAATAGGGTTATTTTTGTCCCCCTGCGAGTATGGCCGTTTGATTTGGATAACAACACCTATGTAGAATTTGTACAAATTACGTTTTTCTCTTAAAACACATTTCACGCTTATAATTATTTCCCCAAAGATAAAACCACCCCGTAGTCCCTTAACATTAATGTTCCAAGCTTCAAACGTGTAAAATTTAATTATGAAACAAATTATTTGTTGTATCAACACTTATCAATGTGAATTTTGTCACAGATCATATAACAGGCAATTTTTTGCGTATATTAAGAGATAAAAAATCGGTTTTTGGAACGTTTTCGAAATTCATTAAAAAATTACCAAAACGTTATAAAAATTTGTAGCGTATTTCAAATAGGAGCTTAAACTTTAGTGACTGAAACAAAGTAAAATAAATCCGTAAAATTTAATTTGCAAAACACATTTTTCATTTTTAACAGCAATTCAAAATTAGAAATCTATTCTGGTTCAAGTTCTTTTTACGTTGTATATTATGAAAAACTTTGAAGGTACTCGGTTAATTTTTAGTCAGCACGTATTTTGGGGAAATAGTTTAAAATTAAATGTTTTATTTTAGTCACATTATCATTTCTAAGGGCCCTCCTAAATTGACGATTTAAATTCAAAAATAACTAAATAATAGCATTTTGCGTTTTTGAAAAACCTGACGTTACGGACAATTTTGTTCCCGTATTAAAAATTCATGGGAAATATCCAATTGAAATTATTATCTCGTCTTGTGACATAAACGAATATAAAGAAAAAAAGTTGATCAGTGATAAGTAATCAATCATTTTCGATATGACGATTCAACATTATTTTAAAGCTGATTATGCAGCTGTTATTTGTAAGTTTTTATTTTTATTGGTTATATCTCAGGTATTTATCTTACTTACCACAATCGGTAAACTGGGAACTCCGAGCCAACTTCCCAAGTTGATTGTTATAGAGTCTACAGTAGAACTTATCTGAAAAAGCGGCTTTAGTATAATGCTCTGAAAACTCTGAAAAGTTCAAACCGTTCCAGGTCCTTGTGTTACAGCTAGGGCTGCTAAATTATGTCCGGTAGCATGTAGCCAAATGTTGTTAGCCTTGCAGATCTCCCTAAGTCGAACTAGATTATCTACGAAACCGCACAGGGACGAGGCCACGTCAGCGAGTACAAGAAGCGGGGTTCTATTAGCACTGAGGTCCGTCTGGATTAGCTTTTGAAGCACCGAGAGGTCCATTGTCCCAAGCGTCTGTGACGTGGGCACGAACCTTATAGACTCTAGAGGAATTCCCAGCTGTCGGCAAGCGAACTGCAGCCGAATAGGAGTAGTGTTCTCCGAGATGTACAGACACGGATTGGCTAGAGCGGGAATTCCGCCCTCCAAGTATCCGGGGCAGCGTGAAATAATTGCTAGTCGCACCGCCCTCAAAGTGGCCTCCGCGTTATCCGTGTGATAGCTGGCGGCGGCGTCGATGTATCTAAATAAGTTTCCTAGCCACCTGGAAGTGTCCCCGGATATGTGGCCAGTCACCCGGGCTAAGTGTTGCCGGTCGAGGTGACTCAAGTAGGCCACTATGCTGTGAGAGATGAGCGCTAGATGCGAAACGTCGTCCAGCGCCGGCAGCGGGAATTCTGGGTCATCATCTGAGTCGGAGTACGCCACTAGAGCTTCCAAATTTTTCAAAATCTCTGACGGTGACTTTCTGTCCGGTTGGAGCAAACTTGAGATTTGGGGTGGGCCCGGGGGATTTTCACCATTCATTAAATTTGTGGTTTGCCCAACCCGTACATTTTCCAGCCGCTGGAGGGTCTGGGATGTTCGCATCTCGAGCTCAGCTAAGCCTGAACGGATCTGTGAAAAACACAATCCGTAGAAATAGTTCCAAATTTGTAGGTGGTATACTACTCACACTGGAGGCTGCAATTTCCGCGACTTTTGAGTCTTTCTCCCCGCCTGGGATATCCTCAGGGTGCTTCTCGCTCGATTCCGACATGACTGCGTCCGCAAAGGAGACACTCCTAATTTGATAGCGGCTGAATTAACTTTCTAGGGTTGATAAAACGAGCTGGCCGCCGATCTCAGCAGTCCCTACTTTGTTGTGTTGTCAACCTTTGACAGTTCGTGCAATTATCATCTGACGGTGGGCTCTCCGAAATTGTCGATGTGCGAAATCGCTTCTCCGAAAATTGGGCACGTAATTTTATAACCAATAATTTTTAATTTTGCTCTATCAGAGATTACTCATACGGCTTCTTAATAAACTGGTTTTGATTAAAAATAAATGCTCCAATCAGTAAAATAATCTTTTATTTTTTGTTCTTATAACCCCATTCATTGATAGATGGCGCCAAAAGAAAACTGACGTGTTCTTTGGAATTTGGTGATTCCCCGCCTTGAGTATATTCAGTTGGTCAAACTAATGACTTAAGTGTTCGTCCATTGACCCTTTACATATTCGAGAAATGCCAGACAATTTTAAACTAAGGTTTTTGGTTAAGAAAAAAACATTTATATTTCGATCAATTTTAAACTAAAGTACTTAAACATTCTACGCAATACTAAAAATATGGTAGACGCCCTTTATTACGAATAAAATTAAAAGTAAATTTCATAGGTTTAAGGGAGGTTCTTGGTAAATTTCTTTCAAAAAATCGATTTTTTTTAGCTTATCGGCATCCTTAATGTTTTAAAAATATTGTCCTAGAACCGTTTTTCGATATCTCAATTCGTTCTCATTGAAATAGCGGTACAAAGGCGCAGGTGCTCTCGCCGCTTCGGCCGGCCGTTCTCTCCAGCCTTTGCGCTTGCTCCGAGCGTTCAACAAGAGGCTTTTTATGAAGAAGAAGAGGTTGTACTGTACGGTGCTGGGATAGCTGATTAAATGTAAGTTAAAAGACAATGTTAATTAAATCCCGTCAGCGCGATCAAACGATCATTTAGTTGCAACTCAGTCGCGCCGAAAAGAAACGAAAACTTTGAAGCGATTTATTTCGAAACAAGGTTTTTAAAACTGGTGTGACTTGTACAGGAAAAACCGATCAAATTACAGCATTCGGGTTTTTTGTACTTTACAGCCAATTGTTTTCTGAATACCTTCCCGTACGAAAATTGTTAAAAAGTTTATTATTTATATTTTTTACGGTCCCTCAAACATGAAAAAAAAAGGGCAGAAAACAGCCATTTTTTTTCACTGCTCGCCATTTTCAATACAAAATACATTTTTCAAAATTTTCCTATGGGATGGTATTCTCAAACTAATGTATTATTAATAAATTTGATGATCTTTTGTTTCACGTAAGCTGTTCACCCCCGACATGTCACACCAATTGGACGTGCACGTCGTGCGCGCGCGCGAACAGATGCTCACCACAGGCGTACGGTGTCGAATTTCACTTCATAAAAATTTGGGTGAAAACTTCGAGAGACACCCTAAGCATCAGAAAAAACCCCGATGTTTAATCATGTATTGTTTTAATAAAAAAAATTAAGAAAAATGCCTACTTTTTGGTCAAATTTACCAAGAACCTCCCTTAATATAGCGATATATCACACTCAACAAGTTACGGGGATTTTGTGGTCCAGCGCTTGAAAATTTAAGGTATTTTTGGGATTATGTATACAAAACAACTCTATTTTTATTTAAAAATTCTGAAGAATGAAAAGAAGATACCGCTTAGAAAATTTTGTCCTCATCAGAGCAGGTGATTTTCGTAGACTCATTTTTATTATAAAAATCAATTTCCGTGCGTTAGACTCGCAAAAACTTGAGAACGCCGCGACCGATTTGGATTATTCTTTTTCTTTTTTGTTCATCTATATACGGGGGTGGTTTAGGAAAAAAATTTAGAAAATTTGGAAAAGCCCGAAGGAAAAGCAAAAAATCAAAACAGAATTGGACCTATCGTTTGATAGCTTTGTCGTGCGGTTGAGCTCAAACATTTCAGCGAGAATTTGTGAAATCTAATAAATTTAAAATTGTTTTTCTCGTAAAAAAGGTAGTGGATTTTGAGAATACATTTGTTAAAGCGAATTTAATTACATTTTGAGAACAATCATTTTAGTTAGTGAGTGCGCGTTGCGAGGGTGACTAGATCTGACAGACATACTTAAAGGGTGGTCTGACAAAGATGAAGAGTGACTTGGTGACATAACGGTTAGACAATTCCTTAGACCAACGCTTAACGAAGACCAAAGCAGAATTGGCCTTGCTAATTGAGTGATCTATGTGGGAACGGAAGTTGAGCTCACTATCGCATATGACACCGAGATCGCTAGGCGAAGTGACAGAAGGAAGAGGTTCGCCAGAGAAGACATAAGATCTGGAGGATTAGATGAGGAAAAAGTGATCGTTTGGCATTTAGAAACATTGACGTCAAGAAGGTTTTTCGTGCACCAGGTGTAAAAGTTTAAGTCGTATTGAAGGAGTGACGACTCAAATGGTTTGGAAATTTGTTTGAAGATTTTCATATCGTCAGCATAAATTAGAATTTCAGAGTGATTAATTATGTTCTAAACATTGTTGATAAACTATATGAAAATTAAGGCACAGAGGCCGCCTTGTAGGACACCGGATTGGGATGTGAAGAAATTAGAAATTGAGGAGCCAAAATGGACTTTGAAATGACGGTTATCGAGATAGGAAGAAATCCATGAAATGAGTAGGGTAGGTATGCCTAGATACATTAGTGGTAGAATGATAATTTTGTGAGAGATTTTATCGAAGGTTTTGCTGTCGGTGGCTATAACGTCAACCTCTGCACCGTTTTCTATAGCAAGAAGGGTGCGTGATACAAAGGTTAATAAGTTTGTGGTGGTAGATTTGCCTTTGAGGAAGCCGTGTTGAATAGGGGATAAAATAGATTTGCAGTGGAACGACATGGAGTCATAGATAAGGTTTTCGAAGAGTTTCGGGATGCAAGATAATTTGGCAATAAGACGGTAATTTGAAATATCGCTTTTACAACCTTTCTTGTAAATAGGAGGGATGCAAGAATTTTTCCAAGGAGTAGGTAAAAATCTCCTCAGAAAGCGAAAGTTGATAAAGATTCTCTCAAAATACCGATCAATAAAATTGTTGGATCATGAAAGGGTTAATGTAAGCTAGTTATTGTTACCATACAATAAATTTCCACCAATCAACCTCATCAGTATCGGCGATTCGGAACCGGAACAATAACTTTTTGTGGAGGAGAACAGAACAGCATATGTTCATTTCATTTCTCTTGGGCAGATTTTTAGGGCATACGAGTACATTTCATTGGCATTAAAGAGGAATCCAGTAATTAATTGTACAGTTATATTTTAAAAATTTTCTCTGGAGTTGATGCTGATATGATTTGTATTAGTAACTTGAAAAGGAAACTGATTTCGCATCCTTTCATCAAAGCTCCAAAGCTGTAATAACAAATTTGAATTCAGCGACTCCGCAGAATATTAATTTTATATTAATCTTTAAAATTAAAAATTTTTTATTTTATATTTCTCAAAATGTCCGCAATCATTATGTTATACTAATTCAAATAGTCCTTGAAATATAAACATTCTTATAACCATATCGCCAGAACTTCTTGCTTTTCAGTGAGTTCAAATAAAACCTGAAGTAATTTGACTGAGGGACGGAAAACGAGGCAATGCATTTGAGTTGACTATTGTTTCTCATTTTTGAATAAGTCAGCTTTTCCTGTGTCATCTAAGAATTGCAATATCCCCAGGAGGAAGTGTAGACGCTTCTTAGAACAATTCCTCTGCATCTTGAAATAACTCTTTATTAAAATTTCTGGGGCCGCAGTTGACAGGGAATTTGCCCTCTTCAAGCTTACATATTTTAGTCCTACAATACAAATAAGTAAAATGTTTAGAGGGCTTGCAGCAAAAACAAATTCAATGATTCAGTGGAGCCACGTCTGCCTTAATTTAAGTTCCTTCGAGTAAATCATTTTTAAACTTTCGTTTCGGCGAACTTTGTACTTTCTCATTATTTATTAACCGGGGACCGGGGCAAGAGCGAAACTTTCGGGGACGCTCGCCCTGGAGTGGCTTCTGTTTGAAATGTTTCCCAGAGTTTGAGTCGTTGCCTCAAAAAACGGGAAATTCGCTAAAAAATTAATAAAGGAAACCTGGCAGAAGTAAACTTTAAGGAGCTGAAACTAATTATACAACGTTTTCGTGGCGAGGTGAGGCCGGGCTCATCTTGCTGCCTTTTTGTTGGTGACCACCATTCGCTGTGGTAGAGATAATCGTTTCGCAATTCAGGTCTATCCCAGATACTGGAGGCGTTGTATTCAGCAGAAAACAGAGTACTATTTGACACAATTTCGGGCTCCAATTAATTATTGTTTACGTGGAGTTTTGCGAAAATCCCAGCTAAGCTTTACCGCTCAGAGTGGTTCCGTAGACTAAAAACTTTCTTAGTCTATGATGGTTTAACCTTCCTTCCTTGAAAGTACGGGGGAGCTGCGTCGAAACATTCCTGGCGGTGTGGTCGAATTGAAGCAAAATCGTATCTTTAATTAAGCACAAAAGGACTATTCATTTTGAGGCAATTTAAACTACTAATCAGCTTATGGCAGAGACTACTTAGTCCTCACCTTCAGCCCTGGAATTCAGGCGCATTCCCTGAGACCTGAGACGTGCAACCGACGAAGAAGCACAGTTCAAGGTTCAGCCAGAAGATGTCTGACCACCATCATTCCAGATGTATAGCCTGAATGAAGTGCAGGAAACGAATTACACCCATTTTATACCGAGATGAATTTGACCACATTCAATTAATTTACCTGGAGCTCATAAAATTCCCTGGACTGACTCCCGGATATAATAAGTCCTGACCGGCCGAGGGATAACGAGGATCGAGTTGATGTCAAGGACTCCTCCGGTGGATGTAAATTTCTATTGATTTGCGGTGTGCTGAATGGCCGTATGGGATATTTCAGTAGTTTCACCTGAATGTGTCCCACCGCATAGGTGTTATTATGGCAAAGGGGCAAAACCCAACCAGAACTCATTACGGAGCAACGATTAATGCTGCAGTCGTTCGATGAACGCTTCAAGCCCTGCGGGACCGGGCCTGCTCCCTGCCCATGAAATTCTCCTTCGAATTACTACTTTAATAGCGGAAGGATACATCGCCTCGCCTGTGTTTCAATGTACCAATAAGGTGGAAATTTACTTTGCACCCAGCTACATTTCTTGGGCAGTTTTATGGAAACCTTATAGTTTTGGTGCAGTGAGTCTCCTCCGGGCTTTAATGAAGACCCTACATAAATTATGGTCGGGCATGAAATGTCTGCAATTAAATTGCAAAGTTGAATTGAAGAAGAGCAGAAACATTAAACCGCCAACAAATTATAAGACATACATGGATAATTCTCAGGTCCTTTAAGATCGCATTCTAATAAAACGGTTGGAGCTTTATAAGATTAAGAAAACTAAACTAATTTATTTTCATTGTACCATTTGTGTACATGTCACATAAAGTAGATCATATTAAAATATCAAAAAGATAACAACAATAAAATAGAATACTGTTATAAAATTTTTTCTGGTCATGATCAGAAGTATTTTAAAGAGTAATTCCCAAATCATTCCGAGCTAACTATAAAATCTTAAAATAATCCAATACACAATTTACATATTTAAAAACTTCTCGTTAATTAAATTGCTGATATATTAACAGGAAAAAGTAGCGTATAATCTAAAACTTAAATCCAACTTGAATTCAAAATCTTGGTACCAAATGCGAAAATTTTAAAATCAAAGTAGAGCTTTAAAAGTCAAATCGAAATGGAAATCGCTTTAAACGAATTATGTAGATCTCCAACAATAAATTAAAGAATTAAAGAAATTCTTTCCTTCAATTATGTTTTCGGTTCACTTTGAATATTTAAAAGAATTAAGGAAACTGATTCGTGGGCACATGAAATTATTAAAATTAAAGCTATACTAAGCTGAGTCGTAAGGAAAGGCCTAATTCTAATGTACGTGTGCAAGACCAAGTGTCTTAGACCGGTGTCGGTTTTAGCAATATCGACGCGTTGGACGAGATTTCTACAGCGCCCTCCCTCTCCTCTCCAAAATAAATAAATATAAAAAATAGGTAAGAAAGTGAAAGGAAATAATATTAACATTTTGAAATAAAAATTGTTTAATAACATTTCACTTTCCAATAAGGAAGGTACTAAAGTATATTTGGTGACAAAGACAATATAGACAAAATGCAAGTTTTCCAGAATGGATATAATTTAGAGAGCATAGACCACAAATTCTTTGTTTTTGATGCTAGTACTAATTAAAAAAAGTGTTATTTCCACATTAACTGACGAGAAGAATTAGCAACCTCTTCACACATTTTTCACGTTCCAGTATATGTAAATATTTCTTCGCAGGAATGGGACATTCCATCAATTCTTATAATATATTTGAGGTGCTTTTTGAATGGGTTACCATCAGTAATTAAACCGATATTTTTTAGTTACCTGAATAGTATAGGAACCGCTAGCATTGGGGGTAAATTTAAGCGGGGTGTTTAACTTATTTGTTTTATTCTAAATAAAATAATAATCTGGCTTAATTGTTTGTTTCATTGCAAACATAGTAAGTGATCTATATTGGTTTGGTTCCACAATTGATAGATTTGACCTTCCTGAGTCCCTTAGCCTCGATTCGAGCGACTCGCATAGATTCAGGAGGACAGTCCTGGAGGAAGCTACGAAGGAGCACCGCAAGTAATTTGATAAGTGCTCCAACCAGCAGGGTGAACCATTAAATCGCCATTAAATGTTCGAGGGCAATGTGTGGAGAGTGGAAAATGTTTTTCTTAACCCGCAGCTCCTGGCACTCCATTTTTGTCTCCCGTATCGGGCGAGTGCTGGTGCAGAAGCTTTTACTTTGCAATAAATCGAAATACACGCTACTATCTGCTACTGAGTATCTGGGAACGCAAAATTTGCCCCTTGCTCACTTGTAGCTGACGAAGAGGGTATATCAAATATTTGTGCTATGCAATCGCCGCTAAATGGAGCAGGAGTCGAAGGGTGCCCCCGTCTAGTACACGAATGTTTATGGCAAAGCGAACCTCCATCTGGAGAGATAATGGCCATTAGAGCGATAGTTTGATGACTATCGCTGAAAACACCAAGAAATCTGTTCCTCCCTGCACGATCTATCGCACTTTCAATTTAAGCGCCAGCCATTACCCGCCCAGACAGTAATTTGCACGACATGTGATCTCTGATAGGGCGGCTGGTGTCCTGCTCCAGGGGTTCCGGTGAAGCTGCTTCTGTCCCTGGTGCACAGAGGAGCCCGCGCCGTGCACCAGTGGATTACAATAAACCTCTGCTTTAAGGATTTCGGAGGAATTTTTTGTAGTTCACGGTTTTTGCGCTCAGCCACGATTCCCTGGTACCTATCTACGAAAATTAGGTTGACGCTTTTTCGCACTCTCTGTTTCTGGTTCTTCCTCATTCAAAAAGGGATCTACAGCCAGTCAGGGTCCGTCCAGAGTTTTAGCTCTGGCATATGCGTGCAGCTCCGAATTAAGGAAGTTGTAAATTTCGCTTTAATGGAAAAATCCTTTGTACCATGGGAACTGTGACAAGCAAGTTAAAAGCGAATAAGATGGGATAGTTTTTATTCGAGTTAACGAGAGACAATTTTCATCTGTTTCTGTGTCTTTCTTCTATCTCAATCTGGCTCTGCTTTGTTGTCTTTCAATTTCGTGGAACATTCAGTCATTCACAATGGATTTATGTTCGTACTTGTTATTCTGTTAAGACAGCCTTCCTAAATGAATTCGGGTTTGCCTTTTCGAATTAAACCATAAGGAAAAATCAAGTCTTCAAACTGTTAGTGAGAAAAATCTACCATCCGGACATACTACCATAAACTCACGAACTATTATTATGTTGAAATGACCAGACATGAAAAAGATATCTGGGTAGTATGGGCTTTATTGAACTTAATACCATTTTAAAAAGATATGGATATAGTATGACAGTTTAAAAAATACAACGCAATAAATTATAGAAAAACTGAAACATCCTTGAATTCTACATATCAATATACTCGAAAAAGGGACAAAGAATCCCTTGGAGTAGATAAAATTTCTTTTGTGTCGTTTTGTGTTAGGAAAAAACGGAACATAGTTCTTTCTTGCGAGTATTAAGGTAAATATGTCTTATTATGTTTTTTTTTGGACCAATGTATAGCATTAAATTAACCTTTATAACCATAACACCCGAACGGATATTCAGGTTATATCATTGATTTGTTACATTGGGTCCGGACCCGACTCTAAATAACTTTCATTCAGTAGTCGTTATTCAAATTTGCCAGTGAGGCATCCAAACTAAATCATACATCTTATCTAATTCTTTATATTCAACTCAGCCAATGTGATGTTCTTGCATCAATTTTTATGTTATTACTTGTATGGTCATTGGACAATTTTTCTACTCCTGTGAGTGAGTGCTTGTTTTCGAATTATGCTTGATACTTTTTACGTATTAATTTCCACAATTAACCTGCATTGAAATTGCTTCAGAGTATTTTGCATGGTGTCGCAATTTGACTATGGTAAACATTGACGAAATTTATGTTTCCGTAAAGGATATGTTGGAAAGTGATAGAAATCTTTTCAAAAATTAAACTCAATGCTTTTAAATTTTCTAAAATATTTTGTTTTAATCTGCACTCATTTATACATTTTTATATTTCACATTTTCAGAATAGATTCGAATGTCCAATTACACACTTCCACAATAGATTCAAAATTCGAAATCGACAAATGTGAAAGTAGATATATATATATGCCAATTTTCCAGTTGCTTAAGGCTGAACATTTAAAAGTGTAATAATATTAAAAAATTTTAAAGCAAAATTGAAGCAGTTAAATATCAGTCAATTTAGCTTTTCATATTCTTGTTACGTAATATATGACTTAAAAATCATAGCTCCATTATGAACGGAATGCAATCTATCATTTGCGAATTTGTTAATATTTGCAGATTAATTATTTTAGCAATTACAAAGCTTTCTTTTTGATGTTGGTTTATTAATTATTAGCAGCGCCGTTTATGTTTCCATACCTTCACACCACTAGCCCTGAAAATTAATTAAAGAGTTAATTTTGGAATTATTCGTACTTCTGGTTTTAGCTACAACTCTTGTTTGATGTAGGCCTTCACTGTCTGCTAAAACACAATTATTTTATTTATATATATTTTTCAACATGTTTTATGATTAAACTCAAAGCAAGATATATTTTCAGATTATTTCAGTCTATAATATGAAATTAATTAAATTCATCTGAACCACAAATATCCGTTTAATTTTCTAAAAAAATTTAATTTTGTTAAGCACGTGTTTCATTATTAAACTATAAGCTTTGTAGATTTAGTTAAATTAAATTCATTAACACATTATTTTTTAAAGTCATTCCGATTAAGAATAAATCGAATTTTATAGTAGCTGGTTAATAAATTAAACCATACTTTACAACTAATTAAAATAATATAAAATATAAAACCTGAATTAATATGATCTACTTAAAGGCTTATTCAATTGAAATATGTATATATAATATGAGCGATATATAAAAAAATGTCATGGTCATTGTAGTAACGCTATTGTTTTCATAATTAATAAAGAATATTGAAAATTATGCAGAATAATATGAAAATAACTAAAAAAACAACTTATAGATTTTCTAAAGAAAATAATATAAAATTGATTTGGAATTCTTTTTGTTTCAAAGACAATAAGTGCGCAACATTTGTTTAACTATGAAATTTGGCAAGAAAGTCTTGAACATTGACTAGTAAAGTTTAAACAAATTTAATCTTTACATCTACCTAGAAGTCATAGCAATTGCCTACTGTTATTCCGGGTACTGGTGATCTGAACTTTATAATCCTGCAGGATCCTTGATAAGACTTAGGTTGGTATTGGTAGGTGTACATAACGAAAAATCAATTTTCATTGTCAGTTTTGTAGCCTGAGGTAGAGCAATATAGCTAGTTATTGGTAAAATTTAATTTTAATATTTCAAATAATTATAAATAATTTACTACATACTATAAAATTTGTCTAGTCTAGTATCGGCAATTTCTTTTGCAATAAAACAGTGTATAAATTTCATTATAGTTATTGAATACTATATTTCAGGATTAGGTTTTTTGAATAAAATGAAGAAAACGATAAATATAACAAAGAAAGAGCTAAAGAAAATTTATTTACCAGAAATCGAACAGCCATCGAAAAACTGCTGTAGTTACTAGGAATGCCGACAATGACAAGTTAAAGAATATAAGTTGCAATAAACATTTAAAACGTTTTTTTCTTGGAACTGGCTGGATAATGCGCGTTTCTAATTTAATACAGAAATATTATAATCAGGGACTTTTTCTTTTTTTAGTGCATAAGTGCCATGTTAGAGCATAAGAGGCATTTTACTTACTACTCCTACAATATCAACTGTATTGGATTTTCTAGATTTCAGATGAATTTTACTGCAATATAATTAATTTTTGAGAAATTTAATGAATTTCTAGCAAAAGTTACTAGAACTTAACACTAGAACACTAGAAGTATACTGAATACTTTCCTAGATTTCTGATGAGCTGCATTTTTCCTTGAAAAATAGTTAAGGCACATTATCTCAAATAACCTCATGGGATGCGCACGACGCCAAAAATTCCCTGACCACCAAAATAATTACAGAAAAAATTTATTTGAATTGGAGCTACACTATGCTATGCTATGCTATGATTGCCCCCCTAAAACAATATTTCGACATACACCTCCTGGTCCGATCCCATTAGCAATGACTGCTGTCGGGAAAAGATGTTTCGAAGCCAAAAAGCTCTGCCATAAAAATGTGTCGAATATATTAAACAGTACGCCATAATGCCACGACCATTATGGTTTCACATCGTGCTTATTCTATCTTTTATTTCCAGTTTTTCCAACTAAGTAGCAAGAAAGCAAAGACCAGAAGCAACACATGTTTTCTTAAGTAATTATTTACCTGCGCCCAGGTACGCCGACATATGCTTACATCCCTTCTGCCCAGAGAGAGCATGAACACTTGTTCATTTGCTGATTATGATTGAATGAACATTACCCTAAGATCCATTCTAGCAAAATTACCAGAAATAATTGGAACAAATAAGTTCATGATTGATTACCAGCCAGCAGAGCCAGGGAACAGTACCTACTGCTTGAGTCGGACTGTGTTCGAGCGAAATATCTTCTTTGTGGCTCCTCAGCCCGTAGTTTGAACATCCTGTCCGATTTAATTGATTGTATTAGAAATTGGAGCACCCAGTCATTGTTTGGACTCAGCATTCATTGCATTAATTCGGGATCTATGCTTGCCAGGGTGGAGCAGAGGTGGACCCAATATAAAAGACATGATTGATTCATCTGACCTTCTCGGGGCCGAATTTCCACCTGCAGGGATTTTGGGAGACAGACTCATATCTGGTTGAAAGGTTTATACGAGTATATGTTTTTCATAAAAAAAACTATATAAATATATCAATCTTTCAAATAATATACAGAATGTATAAAGTTATGTACACATCTAGTCAATCCTGAAGAAGGTAAAGTCAAAACAAGAAGAATATTATAGTTTATACATTTTTGGGTGTAGCATATAAACCAAATCGATATCGATAGGAAATATTCTTTTCCTCTATTCGACTACGTTTACATCTTAAATTTGTAATGGAATAATAATTTAATTCGAAATAAAACAGTTGATATAAAAGGTTGAAAAGGTATGAAAATGAAAACTGTATGTACCATAGAATCATTTATTTCTTCCAAAAAATGTAAACTCGTATGAAGCCTGTTGAAGTTACCAACAGTAGTTCTAAATTATGGTGTATTTCTTTCTCCGTTTGAAGTAGCATTTTTTGATTTGAGTATGATTTTGAAATGTTGATAAAAATGAACAGCCCAAATAGAAATAATCAACGGGCATAGACTGGTCGTAAAAGGGCCGCTTGGCTTTTCTAAGGGCATACAAAGGCTGTACGCGATCATTACCATTTCACAGGTTGTACGCTCGGGTCTGGTGGAAGTGTATCATTCCACTTTTTTCCATTGACTTTGTATAAAAAGTGCCATCATTTGGGAAAAATCAACAATTTTGATAATTAAAATTCTCTGAAGCAAATTGTTATTACAAACACCTTATAAATCTTTTCGTTCGTTTAACGATCATATTTCATTGGGTCGAAATTAATGATAGCTTTCGTTGAGTTTATTCTTATTTTTTGTAATTTATACGAAATATTTTTTTGAGTCTATAGTAGGCCGTAGTCATCGCAAAGTGTTTCGAAAACTCAATACCATATAAGCAAGTGAACGGTGCAACGTGTAAAACAAAGAATTATGGGACTGATAATATTGTTTTTGGAAACCTAGGTTGGGTTGATCTCGATTTACGTCTGGGCGAAACCATGGACCTAAGTGTATATCATTTACCAGCCAATAAAACAAATGTCCAGTCAAGGGTCACTCCTTAATAAATTAATGGTTTTTCTTATAGGCTCTTGGAACATTTGAAAAGTAAAGCATAGTCTTTTCTATTATATTATATAATGCAACCTTTCGATTGTTTCGCACTGTATGAGTATTATTTCTGCGCTAGTAGTTTGGTGAAAATTGCTCCTGTAGGAAGGATGTCTCGGTAAGCGTAAGCCACGAAGAATTGTGTCACGTGTCAGTCCGTATTAAGCAAACAGCGCAGAAAAGCCACTCCACAAAAGCGAGCGAGCTCTTCCTCCAGCAATACTAATTACACCTGTGCTTTTGTGCTCGATTATTATTTGCTCATGTCGTTCGTCCTCGACAAGCACGCAAAAATCCTTTTTGAACTTGATTCAGAGTTGCTTACGATGGATTACTTTAAAACGCCCATATACGTTGCACAACTACGACGACCAGAATCAGGAGGACTCCCTGTCTAGAAGGAAATTAGTGTGTTACGTGTAACGAGACCGAGGGCCGTGGATGTGACTCCCTGCGACTGGGAAAATATGAAAGTTTCATGGATTGAATTTCTCGGCGCAGCGTTTTTTTCTCGTCGTGTATGCCCTTTTTGAAGTGCACAAGTGCAAGCCAAACAATCACCGGAGAAGGAGTATAACAGATGCATTGTGCCGGGAAGGACCTTGCTGGCTGGGACATGGCTGGGTACGGGCTCAGGATATCTGAGAAGCGAAAACGAATTTCTCACGAAAACTTTTCTTTTGGAGCAAGAATTTTTTCCACTGTTGGCGGTGATGCATTTGTACATAAGAGGGCAATATCATACCTCTAGTCCAGCAGGGCTACGAAAGGATTCCACTAATATTTATTGTACCTTTTCTATGGACCGCGAACCGAGCGAAGTCAGAGGATTGCGTTTTTATTTTGCAGCGTACTGGCTAAAGCGCTTATAGCTGCAAAAGTTTTAATGGAAGATTGCTACTTACTCAGTCTGAGCAAGTTTCATTGAGAGCGCATATGTGGTTCTTCGATTTTGGCTTACCTAAATCGAAAGCGATTTTAAAAACTGCTCCTCCGCACTATAAGTTGGTTGTTGTTGAAACTGATACTACGTATTAAGGGCAACCAAAAATGGCAATAAATGGAGGGTATTGCTTTCGTATACCGCTGCATCGGAAAATAAATTTATTTACCCTATGCTGGTCTGAAGTAGGTACACAATCAATTACTGCTTATTGCATAAGAAAAACAAGGCTTGCACGCAACATAAATCAGCCATTGAGCTTAGAAGTTAAGGTATTGAGGTTAATTTTCTATAAAATAAGTGCACCGTAAACCGGATTTATTGTAGTATAGTTTTTTATATTCTCTTGAATTTATCAAAAGTCTTATAATATCAAAAGGCTGCAAATTGTTTATTTTGTTAAGTGCTAAGTTTATTCAGTTATTCCACAGCACAAATTCATGACCCTCTATTACGACAAAGCAATTTTTCAAAAACTGTAATTAAGAGGGAACACCACTATGACGAATCCAAAGAATTGAATTAGTTTTGTTTACATCTTCTGAAAATGTACACTTTTGAAAGTGTGTGCATAAATTTTTAAGTCGTAAAAATTAAGAAGTTGTGCCCTTTTAAATGAGTGCAGACAGCACAATCAAAGCAAAGTAATATGTATATACCTCTCCATTGTGTTGTTTAGGAATGATATTTGTTTAAAAGTGATGAAAACGACGAAAATGAAAACTCTAAGGCTTACAGTCTTAAGTTAATTTTTTTATATTAAGTGGTTGAGCCTATGCGCAGGGGTTCTCTTTTAATATTTTCAAATTATTATTGTTTTTTCAAAATGAGCAAAAGCCGAAATTTTACAAAAACCAGCTGAAAATTAAACGATTACATTTAACGATAACACAAATTAAGGATAATAATTATAAAATAGATTTTAGGACTAGGCGTAGTACGTGGTACACCGTGACAAACAGTGCTCTCTTAGAAAATTGACCGTTTATTATTTGTTTTAGGGAGCTGCACAAACAGATTTAACCCTGAGGATAGTATCCGCCTACCATCTAAATGATTCCCAAAATACTAGAGCAGTATTTCCGATGGGTGTGTTTTAATCTTCATTCATATCACGTTAATAAATCAAAGATTGACTTATTGCAAGCATCTGGACACAAAGCCACTAATAATTCTAGGGAAAAACTGGAGGCGCAAATGTTCTGGGTGCTTTCGATGATGTCGCTGCGGGATTGTAGTCCGCCGGTCCGCCTGAGGGGGAAAGACAACCTTTTGCCTTCTTGCATTTAAACTACAGTGCGGCCGCTGCCTTATGGTGATTTATGGCGACTTCGACGTAAGCCTATATGATGTGATGCCCTAAGTGCATTTATATACGAGAAAAATACGTTATTTGCCAAGGTATGCTCTGAATACGAAATTCGACGATTCGTGTATGCATGGAGAAGTTGATGGAATGGACGAGAAAGTATTTTGTCTAAGGGAACTTATACACTCTGCCGAAGAGGTGGCACTCCTCACAGGATCAGTATTCATGAGCAGCGCTTCCACTCGGCTGTGAACTTATCTAACCGAAAGTCTGCACAAATGGAAAACTCATGTTTATAACATTCGATCTAATTAGGGGTTTTTCACTGCCCGTTCCCCTTGTTTCATTTGAGACAACCTTCCCGGGAAAAGAATCATACCTTACATATGTACTTATATTAGGTGTGCACACCCGAGTGGAAATTTTAGTTCTGTTTAGAGTTCAAACACCACGATTTCTTTTGTATTACCACCTGCTGTTCAAAGTTCAACTATAATTTTTACTTTTAATGTGTCTTTGGGACAATATTAGGCCGGCTGCACTGCTTTGCATAAGATCTAAAGAAAAAAATCGTAGTTCTGAACAGATAATTTTATGACTTCCATAGCTAAAACAAAGCATTTTACGATCCATAGCCGCAACGAGTAAAAAAATCGTCTGGTTTCTGTTTGTTTTAGAGCAGGCTATTTCTTTTCGCCCTATAAAAAGTATTGGCAAAGTTGCGGTGTGAAACAAACCTTCGATTTTATTTGAATTAAAATGTGAACTCAAAAGTGACGACTTTGGAAAAGAAATGTTGATGAGAATTACTTTCCGAAATGTTGAAAATTAAAATTTTGAAAATATCACACGTCCGACATATTTTGTATTCCACAAAATTTTATTATTTAATACAAATGTTTTTAATATATAAAATTTGGGTGTACTGTTGGATATACCTTAACAAAAAAAAAAAAAACAAGTTAATATTAAAGAAATTTCTTAAAATATTTACATGTACCATTTAAACACGAATGCGTACTTATCTGCAATTTAAAATATTTTATCTTTTACCTTAAAACACGAATGCGTGCTTATCTGCGTATAAATGTTATTGCTGAAACATAGCCATTTGAAATATTGTTTTTATTGCGTAAATAAGAGTTAAGGGATTATACGCAGTCAGGATTTTTAAAAAATCGATTTTTTTAAATTTCAATTTCGAAATGTAGATATGTTTAAATATATATCCAGAGAATTTTATGTCAATCCGACAACGATTCTTGAATTTTCAGGCGAATTTGTAAAGACACCGGTTTACTACATATACCTATATATGTATAAGATTGTACTTTTGAAAGTTTGAACCAAAAACACTTTCAAAACTTTGTTTTGATGAGCCAGATTTATCGGAAAAGGTTAAACCGATCAGTCCCAAATTTATAAACAAGCTTTATAAATATATTATTTACTGATTGATCGAAGGTTTTTTTTGTCGATACATAATTTCGATTTTATAAGCAATTTAAAGCTAACATTTTTATCGAAAATCGAAATTTTTTTTGAAAAGCTACCATTTTGTTAAAAATTAAGTTTTTTTTTATTTATTCGACTAAATACCAGATAATAGCTTATATTAATAAAATGTTTTTGGATTTTTCATTTCAGATGATCCAGTTTAGAGATATCGTGTTCACCGCAAGATGTTTGTTTTTTTGAGAACCTCAGAGAGATCGGCAACAACAGCTTCAAAAATCATTATTTTTACGAATAAAAAATATCGAAATAAAGTTAAAAGCTGCCACAATACGTTAAATTGAAATGTCTATCCAGGAAAAAATTCCTAAAAAGTCGCTTTTTTTTCTGCTTCCTGACCGCGTATAACACCTTAAAGGGTACATTTTAACTTTTCCTTAGGAAAATGAGGTTTTATAGCTCGTGCAATAATTTTTAATGAGACAATGTTTTGCAACCTTTATTTATTAAGATTTTTGGGAGATTTTATTAATATTAACGAGTATTTTATTAATATATATCTAACAATAGTATTATACAACCATATTATTTTTAGATATCGTGAATATTTTAATTAATTCATTGCTTTTATTAATACACCTTTTAGAAAATACTAAACGAGCGGTCAAGAATATGATAAAAAAGTAAGTGAAAATATTTTAGTTTTAACTTAATGTATTTTTCTTATAAGACCCTTTCAGTGATTAAATTTCAACGGGAAGCAACTGGAAGAAAATGATAAAGTTTAATATAATGGATGTTTTTTTAGCTGCATGAGAACTTTCGACGATTGTTGTCTATGGTTTGACAGTTTAGAATGTAATACAGTGTTAACATTTCTGTTCAGTAAGGTTTGACAATTCATTATGAATCGTTTAACGCCAGAATAACGCTTCCAAATTGTGGAAATTTACTTTGAAAAAAATAAATCTGTTCATAGAGTACTTCGTCCATTTTACGGTCAACATAATCGGCCTAGTGAGCAAGCAATTCGTGCAGTTATTGATCATTTTCGCACTAATTTTACTCCTTTCGATTCAAAACCATCAACAAGACAAAGAAATTTGCGTACCGAAGAGAATATTGCTGCTGTAGCGCGAAGTGTTGAAGAAGACGCCGAAATGTTGTCGCCGTTCGACTATGTGGAAAATTTTACGAAAGGATCTTGGCTTATGTGACTATAAAATATGGCTTGTGCAAGAATTAAAGCCAAATGACCGTCGTTTATGTCGCATTTTTGCTGATTGGGCTAATTTGAAACTGGCCGAAGATGAGCATTTTTATCGAAGAATTGTGTTTAGTGATGAAGCTCATTTCTGGTTAAATGGCTTTATGAATAAGCAAAATTGGCGTATATGGAGCGAAAACAATCCTCATGCCATTAACGAATCACCATTACATCCATTAAAATTGGCTGTTTCGTGCGGTTTGCACGCTGGCGGCATCATCGGTCCTTATTTCTTTAGAAATAAGGAAGCAGCTGCCGTTGCGCTGAATGGCGAGCGATATTGAGCCATGCTGACTGATGTTTTGTTTTCAAAAATTAATCAGCTAAACATCGACGACATTTGGTTCCAACAAGACGGCGCAACTTGCCATACAGCGCGCTTAACCATCAATTTATTGCAAAATCAATTTGGTGACAAGTTCATTTCCAGAAGTGGTCCTGTTAACTGACCTCCTCGTTCGTGCGACTTAATGCCTCTCGATTACTTTTTATAGGGCCATTTTAGATCATTGGTTTATGCCGACAAACCAGTAACTCTTGAAGCATTGGAAGCCAATAATCAAGCTACCATTGACGCCATACGGTCAGATCTATAGGAAAAAGTAGTGAAGAATTGGAATGATCGACTGTAACTCGTAGCGGCGACGTATATATGTCGGAAATTATATTTAAAAAATAAATGTCATGAAATTATCTACCAGATTATAATAATAAAAAATTCATTCCAACAATATTTCTGTCTTGTATTAATATTTAAAGTTCTTAAGCTCTTAAAAAAACACCCGTTACAAAAGATGCCGTCATGTGTGTGGCATTTTCATAATTTTAAATTCAAATATTTCGGAAATTAATTACTGCCGACAAAATTTTATTGCATATTCATAATTTTTGAGTTGGCAGAGATGTTCCCACAATCCGTGAAGAGACCTCAAACTCAATCTGTTCTCTAATTAGCTCTTGAATTCTTCTAAACCTGAGGTATCTACCATTTTGGTGCTCAATGTAGGGTTTAATTTATATAGAATTTCTATAGCGTTGATGTTATTTCATCTTTTTAGTTTTTAGTGGGACCAATAGGTTTAAAATAAAATTAAAAATTTTGATTCGGTGCGCTCAAAGCATCTACATACAATTTGCACTTTCTGCAGAGACACCTTTGAGAAGTCCGATTTCATAGAGGTTGCACTTTACATAATCATGTAAATAAATTTCAGCAAATGCAAAGGTACTCCATTACATTTGTTTGCAGCCTCCGGTTATGGGCTCATCTGATGTCACTTCTATCGCCCTTATCACTAAATAAATTATCAAGTTGCAGCAAATTGCAAATTTCGCGAATATTTTAAGTTGTCTACTGAGGCTGCCCTTCCGGTTGGCGTTACTTCCGTCTTCATTATGCGCTCTTTTTTTTTTTTGTTGTTTTCAGTCACACCAGCGGCACGAGGCGGCAGCATTTTCCGCAAGCCTTCCCGGGGCAGCGCTTAAATTGAAGTTCTTTAAAAGAGAACAACAAACGTTTTAGCAACAAGGCAGAATATAAAGTCACAATTTTTTTCTTGTTATATCTTTTTTAGTATTTTGAACTTTGTTGCACAAAATAAAATTTCGTTATTTTCGCGCTGCTGTTTTCCCTATGTTTTTTGTTATCCGTTTATGGTACCCGAAGGTTTTTTCCAGGGGTTCGAAAATTTTCTACCAAATACTGCACCGCTTCTGTTATTGCCTTTTACTCTGCTGGTGGCACTGTCCTATGGGAGGATCAATTCGTTTCTGAAAATGTCGAATCAATTTTCAATGATAGCCAGCTACATAAAATAAATAGAGTTGCAGATTTTTTGGACACACTATAATTACTTGTCTGTTCGATTCTAATCGTTCGTCACTTGAATAACTTTCGTTAGATGAAATAAAAGTATTATATAATATAAGAATCGAAACGAATTTTGGTAGAAAAACTTAAATGTGTATACAGCCGGGATGGCTATAAAAAGAATTTTTAATCAAGCATTACTAAGCATACTAAGAATAAGTATTATTTATTGTTTCGGCCCTGATTTAGAAATTTGAAGCTTAAAACAAGATTTTGTTGGTATATTTTTTAAGTGGATACCTATTAAGGGAAAATTGAGAATTGTAAGCTTCATTTATTGTTATTTTTCAGTATTCCAGCGACCGTAATCCAAGTTATTTTAAAATGAATAATTGTCGCAATAAGTTAAGAATTGTATTTTTTTTAATTTAAAGAAGCTGTGCTTGAATATTGTTGGGCATGTATATTTGCTTTAATAATATAAAAATCATTATGAGCTGGCAAAGTTATTATTCTTGGATTATGTAATCTTTTTGATAGATTTGAACCTTTATTAGGTTGTTATTTGGAATGTAACATGGGATATTTCAAAACCAAAACGAGAAAAGATTATAATAAGCAATTTAAATGTTTAAATGTTTTTTTATTTCCGTATGGGTATGTATTGCATACTCAAAATTAAAATTAAATGGAAGACTGAAATAAAACCTGTGGTTATTAATGGTCTCTCTCGATAGACACGGTCTACACGGTAATTTATACGATTTTCGAGTTACACGGACAAGAGTTGCGGTATTCCCTCAAGTTAACGATTTTATCCCGATTTTTGTCAAAAAGAATAAAATAATAAGAATTGCTCTTATACTCGCAGTCTGCCTGCATAATCCTTTTGCTGCCTGCCCTCGAAAAGTGAACATTTGCAGATGCAATGCAATCTGATAAATCGGAGTCTCGATTCACCAAATGTTGCATTTTCACCATTTATGAGAAATCAGTAAAAAACAACGAATTTTTCTAGGAGGATGTAACATATTTTAAATAGCAGCTTGAAGCTTTAATTATTATAAATATTATATAAAAATTCAATAAACTTTACCACAAAACATATCGTAAAATTGATTTTTTTTCATTTCCTGAAAAAGGCGAGTGAAAATCAAACAATCGCATCTCCCACTCGCCAAATTGTTTAGAGAGACCGGCGAATATTAGTGTTATTTTATGTTGCTATGCTGAGCTATGTTACAAACTTCTATGATAAATCTTTATTTTTTTAATGATTTTTTCAAGAATGGCGGTCTTTTATATTTTTAATTCTATTTTTCTTGGAAGATGGAACCAATTTAGAACTTATGATATAAATTTATATATTAAAATTGTGTTCCTCTACGTTATTACTTTGTACAAATATACAATATATGAAATTTAATCTCTTAGTTCGTATTTAAATTAAATTATTTTAATGAATCAAACAGAAATAAGTGATATAGGTGTAGTAAAGAATTTGATACATGTGGAAATTGCTCGAAAAAGCAATTTACTAAGGTACACGGCTCGAACCAGCGTTTTTTAAAATTGCGCTATGATGCTCTCTAACCAACTGAGTTGTCCGTGGCCTTTTTCGCCGATGCCTTTTCGAGCAATTGTTCTGATATATTTTTACTGAAATTAAATAAAACTTTATTAATATTAGTGTAAGATGCCCGCAATCAAATTGTGTTTTTTTACTAAAATCAGTAAAATATTTGTAGTTCAACGTGAATGAATCTGCCGATTATATGATGGAACAAAAATATGAAACAAAAAATACAATCGCAATTTTATCGATTTAGCCTAGAGATTCAGAATTGATTTAATTGAAATTTTCTTGGTTTTGTAAAACAATGATATGTCTAATTTTTACAATACTAACATTAAGAAAATGTTACAAATATAAAATAAGTAAATTGGTTGAATAGTTTTTGGCAATTTCTTTATTTCTCTGTATCCACTACAGTTTGCCATATTTTCTACAATTTTTCATAATTTTCTTCTTATAGAAGTCTAGGGCCCGCGAAGTAAAATCTACCTCAAAATGACTTTATACATCTTCTACATATAGGAAGGTTTTATTTTTTTAAAAATGCTCTAGAGATTGAGCAAACGATAATCAGACGAAGTAATGAGGAGTAGGAAGGGTACTTACCTTTCTAATTTACTTTGTATATGCTGACTATGTGGGCCAAAGGCTAATTTTTGTACGCAATGTCGGATCAGATTCCAGGTTTTAAAATGTCATAATAATGAGTTATAATCATCAACCGCAAATCTCCTGACCAATGTTGACCTTTAATACCCGCATTTCCATTCATATTTTAATGTTGTCACTGTTGTATTAAATTCATCATGGAAATAAAAAAGTATGCATTGCCAAATATGATTCTCGAAAGGTGCTAGCGCCGCCATTTTATTACACGGTAGTAACAAAATTTTATATACTTAGAATATTTAGATAACATATTGTTTTACTGAAAATTGTAAAAGAATATGTATTTCCTCTTTAACAATCGATACAGAACTTAAAGCAAAGAAGAACTGTTTTTTGCGAAACATGTGATTATTTATGGGTACTTCTAATTTTGATTACGTTAATTGAAGGGTATAAAAGTAAAGTACTTGTAAAGTAAAAATCCTTCAAACATTTTAAAGCTTTCAAAAATTTATAAAAACTTTAATTTTTGAAGACAAGAAAATCAATTTGTGAAAAAGTGGACTCTGAAAAATTCATGTGGGAATTCTTAGAGAACAACAGACTAAACGCAGGCAGGAATTTAACTGGGGTTTTTCAAATTTGCCCTCCGATGCTCTCACTGATGGCTTTGAATAATTCTGAACTTTGATAAGAAGTACAACCGATCCCCTATGGATAAATAATCTATCCATTGTTTTTAAATTTAGCTAAAGTTTTAAGTAGTAATATTTATTTTATTTAGATAATAATAATAATATTTTATTGAAATTAGTTTTTTGTCAGAGATACAGATACATCGATCTATTATGGGTTTATTATTATTGTTTTTCTTTAAAACATACTTAAGTGTTAAATTTTCTTTACAAATTATATTATATTCAATATTGTCTCCTACTATTTTATCAAGCTTTGTTGGGAGTTCATGTTTAGTCCTTTTGAATTGGAGCATTTTGTGAGGATATGTTTGATTTTTAGAGTAGTGTTACTAATTTGTTTAGATTTAATGATGTTGTGTGATACAGTTTTATGGTACAGATTTTAAAATAGGTCCATTGTGAGATGAATTTTCATAGTCTGGCAATGTTATATGGCGACTGATAATATTCACGGCAGGAGCCAGCCTCTCGGGCTCTCCTGTGAAAGTTCTATTCACAACTTTTCCCGACATCCCATTGATGTTGGAAAAAGCTCACCCATTGGCAATGTCTTGCGCTTTGAACGGGCGTTGGCGCCAAACAAACTCTTTCCTCCGACAGCACGAGGGTCCTTTTATCCTATATGTGCTCTAGCCAAAACTCGTTGATGGGAGATGCTGGTCTGGTCCAGTCGTTTGCTAGAGATGTCAGCAGAATTTCAAGAGCTCCAGTGACCTAGAGTTGTTTTTCTGCCATCACTTAAACACCAAAGTGGTGTGTGGAGCTTTTACTCAAGGAATTACCCTAGCAAAGTCCCAGCAAGGATATTTGAGATATACCAGTAGCAAGAGAGAGAATAAGGACAAATCAGAGCTCTTGCAGGACCTTGCTGCAATGGTGGGTTTTATGCCAGTAGTACGAATCGAGGCACATTTTTGGGCGCATTGAGTCTCCTCTGTCGGTCGTGTGAGTTGTGCGAATTTGTTTGAAAGGTAAAAGTGTTTTGGAATGCCTCACTGATAGAAGAAAGCATCCAATTCTGCTTCCAGGCGAAGAACTTATCCTGCGGCAAGAACTAGTGCGATTTCTCTGGAAGAAAATCCTAAAAAATCTGGTTTGTCTGACAATTTTTGAAAAATACGTATAAGTATTATTATAATATAAAAATACGAACTGTGTCGAATTATTTCGGAAGGAAGTCTGTGCGGACATTAATATTTTTGGGTAAATTATCGGACGGGCGTGAAGTGTCTTTTCGGTGTGCTACAAGGAAACACTGCAGACCAGAGCGGAGCACGCGAAAAAGGAGCATCCATCCTTCGTTTCGGTACTGCCGTGAGGCCATTCAATCTTGAGTGAACTGTGAATTATGTAAGACACTAAACCGAGAAAATATAGTTGTCAGACCGAAAGTAGTTAAGGATAAAGGGTCTACACACTTTAAAGGAGTGTATTCTTGGGTAAAGGGTACCGTTCTGCCGTTCGAGCGGTGTCTGTGACACGTATCTTTGGATAGTGTCTTTTGGGGCACTTACATTGTTTCTGTTGGAGCCCGGATCTCCTTTAGCATATTAAGTGATAACCAGTACTGTAAACAGAGCAGGGTCATCAACGAACCTTTGGAATCCCGCTCTGCGGAAAAGTTACCCCAACCCTTTGAGTCATATAACGAGCTTGTGCGTATGTTTGCATAATTAGGGCTTGAAAATCGAGTTTGGGGGACATTATAATCGGCCCCAAAATTTGGGCAGACACCAGCCAATGGCGTGCCATTAGCACTTTTCCAAATTTTGTGCGGGGGTGTAGGCTGTGCCCCCCCTTCGACCTAGTTCTGTTTGTGGTATCTCTCTAAAAATTTACACAAAGTTTTAAAGTTGCTTTTGCCGTAGAAAGCTGACAAGATTTGTGTTTTGATTCGGGGCGCCGGACCTGCTCCGTGTGGTGTTGGTGATTGTTTTGTGTATTTTCTGTGACCACGACGATAATCTGGAGAAACATTGTGCTACTTTCCTTGGACACTTCTTGCAATCCGGTGAACATACTTCATGCTGAATTAAACACGCACACTTAAATGGTTTTCATGGTTTAACAATTAAGGTGAGTAGGTACTTGCAGGGTATTCTACCGCATTCTAGAATTTGCAACTTTAAGGGACTAAATTTATCGCAATGGCGAGTGCTAATTATTGAATTAAATGATTTCCCAGTTAAGTTGCACATTCCTACTAAAGTTTCCTCTTTTTCTGGAGCACAATAAAAACAATTGGTCGAGGAGCTCCTCTTTCTGGTATTTCAATCCTCAAAAAGTTTTTTAGTAGGTCACGTCGGGAACTCAGTTAAATTAAATTTTTCCCTTATATTGACCAAAATTTGGGAGAACTTATTTTCGATGCTCGAAATTTAATTACGCCAGCACATTTCGAATGCATTTCAGTTTCATAAGACTTATTTTTTCTTTTAGACAAAAAAATTCCACGCTTAAATTAGCTCGAATTATTTATTTTTTTTTAGTGGTAACCATTCAGGGCTGGGAAGGCGAAAATCAAAAGTGCAAATAAATTTCTTTGCGGCTGCACTCTTGAAATTCAGGAAATTCTCGGTCTGTTGAATTGATTAATTATTGCATCCAAACCCCTTTATTTCTTCCTGCAAGAATTGCTTTACTGTGCGCTGCAAATTTTGTTTAAACACTTTGTGCAAATAGTGTTTTAATTTTTATGGGTTAATCTCTGAAACGAAGAGGAACATCTCATTTTAGGGCTTCATCAAGTGGTGATTTGTTACATTTTAATATTATTTTTACAACCAATTTCCAGAAAGATAGGAGTTGTTTGTTTTGTAATTTGTTTTAATTAACATTTATATTCCTAGAGAATTCTACTTTCAAATTTTGATGTTGTTGCCACAAATTAAATTGTGGTGATTGATCCCAATGGTTTCACTTGATGAGAGTATAGTACTTTATTTTCAATTATTCAAAAGGCAAATATAAATTTAATTTTAAACGTTGTGTTTATAATCTAAGATCTGGTAAAGAAAAAATGTTTCGTTAAGGTTGAACTTGCAGAACGACAAGACACATTTTGTTCTGTTAAATAACAAACTAAGTAACTTGAATAAACGCGCTGAATACTCTAAGTAAGGAAAAACTAAAATACGAATACCCTCTCTAAAAAGAAATCAACGCAATTCACATTTTATAATTTGTTAATTTTACATCCAAACGATGCCCAATTTAAAAGTAGTTAAAGAATAACACTTATGTGGAAATTTCAGAAAAAAAACCATGTTTATTTCTTTTATTATTAAAACATATAGTTTTAAAAATAAATAGCTATTTTAAATTGATATAAAGTTTTTTCACACAGTTATAGGCTCGCGCTCCAAGTATTTCAAAATATTTAAAGCTTTGAATTAACAACCAATTTACTTTTAATTTGAATTAGAAAATACCGCATTGCTTTAATAGTAACATTTGTTTTAATTACATCTAATTTTACTGGGACTTTGTAGGATTTTACCTAAATTTTGCCATTTCGTTACAAATCAATATTTGTAAAAAAAGTTTTTTGTGTGTGTTTTGTGGTACATTGGCTCAAACAATAAAATAAAATAAAAGAAATGTAAAATATCAATTTCCGTATATTTGAAAATGTTTTCAATTATATTTCAATTATATCTATATATATTACTGATAGTAAAATTGAGTAAATAAATAAATTCATTTAATACTTTAATTTCCTTAGAATTTTTACGATATACATTTCTGGTGGAAATATGTTTTGAAGAAGTTTTGTTGGAATTTTGTATTATTTAATTAAAATTAAGCTTTCTCTTGCAAAATGTCTCTCACATACTCATTTTTTATTTGCATTTCCTTCTGTTTTATTTGGTTTGCAGATATAAAATATTTTTTACTAATTTAATTTAATTTACTACCGGTTTTTGTGTTTCTTTTAATGAATATTAAATAGTTTTCAATTACCAATTGAATATTATACACAAGAAATATCTTTATAGTACATACTATTATTTATTTAAGTAGCTCTAAACAAATTGTAAGCATTGCAGTTCGTTGTATAGTAGAAACAAAAGCAAAACAGTAAAAGTGCATACGTGTAAAGTGCAGTGACTTCACTCGCTTCGTTTTCTTGTGAATTTTCGCGTTTTCCTAGTATTTAATTATTTAGAAGGCTAAAGTGTATTTTCGTGTACTTAAAATAAGTTTGTTGTCCCTTACGTATTTGACACTATTTTACCCAAAATCTCAAAAGTGATATGAACCAGATATTTAACAAAATGTTCTCTTCTATGGCGTTTTCATAGCGAGGAAGACAGATTAGTTCCTAATATAAATTTCGAAATATTAGGAACTAATCTGCTGGGTTTTCCTTTAGTTTTTGATTCAGATTAAAGCAAAAATGTCATATTACAAACTTTCACTTTAAACTAGTTGAACCATTCGCAAAGGGCTAAGAATTCCAGTTACAAAACAGTGTCCATTATTTAAAAAGTTTTTAGGTTGTACTATGATAAATGGATTGAATGAAAAATGAAGTAACATTTACATTTCGCATTAAAAATCTTTTTAAGTAATGAAAATAGTAATATTACATGTTTTACGACGTAAAAATAAAAGAATGCCTTTACTGCTGTTGATTTCCATCTGGCTCCTGATCTGATCACAGACGAAGGCAGTCATAAGCCAGAGAATATGCTTCCAGTAATAATTACTTTTCAATATAATTTGACTTCTACGAAATATATTTCTAAGTTTTGTAGCCAAAGCTTTTGATCTTATTGGTACATTATTGGGGTTCTCGTTGCATCCTTTGACTGGGAATTCTGATAATAATTTTGGTAGAATAAATAATAAACTATTTTACCGAAATATGATTAAATTATATTTTACTCGTTTTTAATGTAAGTTTACATAGATGTTGAAGTAATTTTAAACACTGAATTGCGAGTATATTTATTACTACTCATAATTAGTATAAGAGTTTACTTAGATGCCCCTTTTGAGAGTAAGTAAATGTCCTTTACTCTTTAGTATAATTCCGCCACTTTTGCACTAGATTATTTATTACCTGGCATCCCTACAATGTAAACAATTTTGAAGTAGTTTTAGGATTACTATACTAGCCATTCAATTGCTTATTTGCTTTAAATTACGTCAAAATATTCTTTCTTTATGACCTTCATTTTGTCAAATTTTTAATTACTCACCATTATTATTTATTTACCTGTATAATAAAGTATAAAATTTTCATTGTCGTTTATATAGAAAAGCGTTATTAGCTAATTTCTAATAATTTGAATATAAGAAACATATCAATCTCCAAATTTACTACTTTTATTTACACTATATTTGTAATGTACCAAAACTCCTAAGATAAAAATTTAATTGTCTGTAGATTGTGTGCGATTAATCTCTTTAAAATAAATACTGGTTTTAACGCACAAAGCTTTTAAGGTTAGAATTAATCCAGGAAAATCAGTTGTGTATTTACAATTAGACTTCAGTAAGAAAATATTTATATATCAGTCACTTAATGTGAAGACTCTCGTTGCTTAAAAACTTATTAATATTTCGTTTCTCCATTTCTCCTCGATATTTTATAATTTCAATCGTCCGTTTTGATATACAGTGGCGTGCAAAACATCTGCAACTAGAATCGTAATTTTCTTTAGCTTAACACAAAAAGTTGTAAACTGCTAAAAGTAAAAAAGGTTTATATTCAAGTTATACATAATAAAGATTAAAATACTTTATTAGTCTACAGGATTTTGTAATAAGCCGAAGAAAATATGGTTTTAGGTGCAAAATTTTTTGCACGCCACTGTATAATTAATAACATTTTGGAGGGTTTCCTGTTGAGTGTTATTCCAGCAAATTTTAATAAACTTTTTAAGTATCGTGACCGTTTGAAATAGACGTCCATTTGTATGACGTTAAAATGCCCTCTACGGAGTTAAAATCAGGGCTATAATCTGGCCGGTCTAATTAATATATGATAAATTGGAAACTGTCTGTGATAGATGAAAGCACCCCAAACCATTACAGTACTGCCTCCAAAATCCCGATTTGATTTTTTGACATCGCTTTCATTCAAATTATTCCAAAATTAATTGTAGCATTCTGGAAGGGACTGTGTTGTCACTGCAAATATTAACTTATTTTTGCTATATATCGATGTTTAGGGGATTATTTATCCCCTTTGGCATGCTATAAATTTTGTTATTCCTTTCGTTGCCATTTTTCCCCATAATTTTCGTCCAATTGCAGTAGGTTCTGATTCAATTAATAATTGTCCATGTATATAAAAATTAACGAGACAGTATCACTAGTTTTTTAAATTATCTTAATGACTGTAATGACTGTAATACAAAATCAAATATTTCTTTTTAAATTAGAAAATCTTTTTATTAGGTGTGGATGTATTTAAAGGCACAGTTTACTTCCAAATTACTGAGTAACAAAAAAACTGTTATAATATTTGTAGTATACTATATAATAATAACATATCCTATCGTTATTAACAATAAATAGATTTTTCGGAGGTGCGTTAAATTTCTTGGCGTATAAATATATTTTTTAATTTTTAAGTTTAACGATGATTAACCCTGAAAGCCTAAGCTATTTTAGAGGTTCATAAAGCCTTAACATACGTCTTAGAGTCGTACATATGTAGACTAAAATTTACCTACTTATGTCTTATTTTTCGAAGGAAATTCAAGGTTGGGATATAAACTATTAATAAAACATAATGAAGCGCATAGATAAGGCTTTAGGTTTAAAAAAATATAATCTATCCAATGACCGAAGTTAAGCGGACGAATAGATTTCGAATTATTGCCTACTGTTAACTTCAAAAACATAATTTTAAGAAAAATTCCTTTAAAAATGTGAGCTATTCGACCTTCTTTAACTCTTGCCATTATACCTCAAGTTTTAGAAATTTGGTAATATATTTTTAAAAATTATTGGATTCGATTGAGCAAAAAAAAATAGTTTTTATGTTTTTGACCGTTCAACTCTAACGATTTCTTTATACGGATATTTATCACTGTATTAAATAGGTACATATGCAGAGTATTCTTTTGAAGTTTTTAATTTGTAAAATTTTTCTATTGCCTTTAATATTATAATATTTCCCAAACGAAAAAAGAGTTAAGAGCTTAACCAGCAGAGAACCGGGATTCCCTTGAGTGTACCTGTCCCAAAATATGATGAATGTTTCTGTGGTCTTGCTTAAGACGTGCTAAGCAAGGAAGCAATTGACAAATGCAGCGGTGTAGGAAGGGAGAAAACCTTAGAAAGGGACAATGTGCCTATGTGGTGATATTCTTTCCTGAGACGAAAAGTAGATAAAATTGCTGAAATGGGTGGTGTTATTCATCTTTTTTCCGTTAAGTATCATGTCTCCTTTCGCCTTCAATTTGTACACAGAATCCTTTGGGAATAGAGTCTGAATTAAATGAGGATGCTTGTCCCTGTCCGCGATGCGGACCGCCGAAGACGTCTTTAAGCTCACTATAGGAAGTTGATTCAGCGGCATGTTGAAAAAAGCGCCTTTAAGGAAATCAATTTAAGATTTTTCTATTTTTATTAGAAAATTACATAAAAAAGCACTCAAGGAAGGTATAACCTCTGAAAGGGATTTTCCGTGATTTTTGTCTATCCATTATGCTCCTCTTCTCGGGGAATACGCCTGTAATGAATACGTTCCGGGGGGTATACAGCAACCGCCAACTGCCAGCCAGGCCAGGAAGAACGATGCCAAAAATCCTTAAGGAAGGCGCTGCTCACCAGCCATAACTCGCCTATTTTATGCAGCAAGAAAGCAAAATGTTTTCTTCCGTAGATCTCGGCACATTCGCTCATAACAAGAGAGTATCAATCATTTTTTACAACGTCTTCCAGAAGTTCGCGCACATAATGGCCTTGCAGTGTTTTCGGCGAATGAGCCAACCTCAAGTGGGGCATATTAGTCCCATCTTTATGGAGTACCCGGATTTATGCTGCATTACACTGCATCTTCAAGGAGTCGTTGACTACTTTTTGCATTCTAGCGACACGACATGTTAACCCGTGATTTTTGCGGTTATCCTGTTTATTTACTGTGCAGCAGCTGGATTACCCAAGTTAAGGACATTTGGGGAGTCCCCCGCGGTCCTGCCACTACGGGTGGCCGGGTACCATCCGTGAAGTTTACTTTGCGGGGGGGAGTGGACGAATTCCTTCTGGGCGGAGCAGATACACGACATGTGGCAGCACCAATGAGGAAAAGATTTTCGCTGTCGTTCTATTCATATTTTCTGTTCTTTATTGCCAGTTTGTCTGCTTTCTGATGTAATATATTCAATCCTCCTGGGACGCACTTATTCGATATGAGTTTCAAGAAGTTTTGAAATGGCACACACGATTTCTGCTATTTGATATTTGCATAAAAATCAAACGCAGACGTGCACCTTCCGACCTTATTATTTTTGAAATTATCTCTTAAATGGCTTATTTTGAAGTCTTATATTATACTCATGAATATGGCTTTCTTAAGACAACAGTCATGTAGTAGCTAGAAGTATTATCTAATAGGTATTCATCTGATATGAAATACTTGTAGACGGCAAAGCATAATTGCAAGCAATTATAGCAAATATACTAATTTACTAGATGTGTGTGTGGGATTGGTCCAAAACACATTTATATGTTCTTGTAGGATTTTCGAAATCATTAGAAATCTGGAGATATTGTATCACTTTTCAAGTATGTTTAAAAACCCCAACTTAAGTCTATCCTGCTGAAGGAGGAAATAATATTATGCTGTTAAGAATAATACCACTCTAAAATTGCCCAAAAATACATTTTTTGGATGTTAGGATGTTAAATATTATTTATTATTATTATATACATTTATAATATGTTTTTATAGGTGGGATAATGCATTAAAAAATTGTGTTTTATAAAAAGATCGTTCTTCGTAAACATAATTTTCACTTTGCGCCATTTTGTCATCTGGCTATATGCATAAGAACTATACCATCATCATCAATCACTTTTATTAAAGGAGTTTTATCAACAAACATAAATATACAATAGAATGTCTTTCTTGCCCCCTGTAACAGGGGCAACAATCTAAAATGAAATCTAGAAACTAGAAGGTTCATTTTTATTTGGAATACTTATTGGTACTATGATCAAGCATTAATAGAGTTCATTTACAGCTTCATACGCTTTTACAAACTAATCCATACTCATTTAAATCATTGATTCTTAAATTGAACAAATTATTTCTAATATGTAAATATTTCCTTTGTAAATAAAAAAAATGTGGTTCCTTTCTTATTGAACAGACTGTAAATATAAATAGATTCTTAATTTGTATGAATTCATACATTAAATAAATAATTAAATAATCGTACGTACTTAAATTAGGTATATATATATATATTTCAAGAATACTTTGTCTTGAATGAGTAACGTGCATACTTATTTCATGCATTTCTTGAATGCTAAGATATATTCAGAATTAGAAGGGATAAAATTAACACAATAATTCGTTATGCATAACTGAAAACCATTATCGTTTATATTTGCTTTAAACCATGTTTTTGTTTAATTTTAGCAATTATTTTTCTGAGCGTATTATATACTTTTTAAGATTATATTTAATATTAAAACAATACAAGCTATAAAAAGGACAGGATAAGCTGCTGTTTATCATACTAGTAACCGCAAATTAATAGCCATGCAAACTCATTCATGTGGAACTTTACATTAATTGAAATTAATAGAAGTTGACGTCTTGAGCCGGGGCAGACTCTTAGAGGCGGGACGTTGAACGTTGAATATCTTCCAAGTCCTATTCCTGAAAGCTCGTACCACACGCAAGCAGTCTATCATTGTCACCTTATCTAGCATTTATCTGTACATCACGTTTTAGCTGCAGGTTCTGATCATTAATTGTCAGTAATGTCGAGTTCTTATTACATATAGTGCCGTCCGAGGGCTAGAATTGCAAAAGCGAAGTGTGAGTGTGTCACACTATTCTCTAATGGAAAGTAAATAAATATCTTGCTTAATATCTAGCTCAAGACTTTCAATTATGTACGTTTGTGGAGATTCAACTGTTGCGGGGTCAAATTCCATAATATTTCCTTACTTCGATGTCGCTAAAATTAATGCATTGAGGGACGTAAGAGAGACATATCCACACTAAACTCAAGATTTGGACATTAAAAAAATTTATTTACTCTACCGGCTATACCGATAAAAATATGAGCGTCACTCAACTATCTTTCCCGAGTAAAAATTGTGCATTGAATTTCCTATACACTGAATAACAACTAAATCGACACTTCAAGTTAAACTAAAATAACACCAAAGTAAGCCCTTTTGGCGAACAAAATAGTTAATCCGCTTCTTTACAACAACTAATAGAGCACCAGCTTCAACACCGAATCACCACCAAATGACTACTATCGTCAAAAAATTCCATACCAAATGAGCACCAACATAGCACCATTTACTACACTAAAATACCACCATTTAACAACTAGACGTATGTTAATTCGTGCAGATATAAATTTATAAGTAAGGCTGGTGCTGAATAAGGCATTCTATATGTAATCATGTTCTGGTGGTGTTTTGGGGCTTCTATCGACTATTAGAGTTTTCAATTGATATCTGTCCCTTATTTAGTGGTATATCAGTGCTCCTAATTTTCCAAAAGAAAATCGAGTCTATTTGGGTTGTATATTGGTGGTAATTAAACGTTTGGTGGTCTTTCGGTACTCTTTTTGTCCTGACGATTTTTACTCGGGTTTCTTTAAAGTTTTATATCTTTTCAAATTGTTATGTAACAATTTACAACTATGGTTAATATCAGGTAGGGAGCTAACGACTAAAGCAGTTGATGCAAACTACATTTGTTGTTGTTAATCTTATTAATACTGTTTTTCAACGTAAGATGTTTCAAGTTTAGTCATTGAGACGATGATTTAAATAGGTTCCAGTTTAATATCGAAACTAAAATATAATGAAAAATCAGTTTACGTGGGAAATGTAATGAGTAATATAATTTTTCATAAGGTTTTATTGGTATATCAAAAGGAACACCTTCAAAAACAGAGAAATGAGTTATTTTGAATTAATTTTTTTTTATAAATAAAGGCAACGATAAAAAATCCCTGGCAAGTGTAAAAAATGTATCCTGCCTACGTTGGTCGGCAATGTTAAATGAAAAGTACAAATCCTCTTAATTGTCATTTATGTTACTCGATTTTTGAAATGTCGTGCACATTCAAAATTCGGATATATTTTGCAAACAAAAATAACATGGATCGTTATCAGATGGGAGAATTCGTATTTTTCATTTAAAAAAGGTTCTTTTTTTCCCGGTTACGGCTAATATAATCAAAATGCAGAATAAAGTGTTTTTTTGTATATTATCAAGAGTTTTAGTGAAATGGTGCAGGTGCTAAAGAATTTTGGGTTAAATGGGAGGTTGCTGCAAAATTTCATCGATATCCGAGTTTTGCTCATTTGAAAACCTTGCCATTCTGGAGTGGAGCCTTGGCACATTCGCCACAGAAAATTGTTGTTGGGACTGTTTTTAGCATTAAGAGACGGCATATAAAAATAATAAAATAATAATAATAATAAAAAAGCAATTTCACGATAATTTGCCTTGTACCATTATTTTAAAAACCTCCCTAAGCTTAATGCGGGTCAATCCCGTGTCTCATCAAAGTCTAAAAATTCATAAGTTTTCCTAGGGTTCAATGTGTCACTAATGAGTGACAAATGGCTGGGCGTTAGGGTGACATTACACTTTTATCACTTTTATTTTCGCAGAAACCGCGACTCGCCAAAACCGAATGACAAAAAAAGTTGTTAACTTTACCGAATAATCTGCTTTTGGAAATTTCATTCGCGGGCAAAAAAAAAATGAAATGCTTGCCTCATCCGTGCTCGGGAGAACCTACCCACCCATTTTTCGGGCTGCATTCATTTACATTCAAAGTTTGTAACTTCAATTTGAATACGAAATTTCGCCTTAAAGAGATTTTGCCGGGGAATTTTGCGAGTCGCCACTCAGGGCAACACAAGCACAACACAAGCACAACACAATTCCAAAACTTTTCATTAAACTCGCTCCCGACTTTTCGGGCAACAACAATTGCGGCAAGAATAGATGCGATGGCACCAAAGGCAACTGAAAAAAACACCAACACCAGGAGTCGGCCAGGAACAGTGGGAGTATACGCGGAGGTAGTGGCCGACTACCACCCGATTTTCATGGAGTCAAGCATCAACAGCAAAACTTCCACATTCACAAGCGGTGGGCTGAATTGGGTTAATCCGGTTTCTCGGATGCGTTGTTTCAGTTGTAGATCGCAGATAAATGCACCCACCAAGGAGCCCACCCAGCTGCGGGGGCGGCCTGCGGGTTTTCTGCTGCTGGGAACATTTTTCAGGGAACTCCATAAATCATTTGTTGATTGCAGGAAGTCCGATCTAGAAATATCTACCAATGAAATAATTACTGTTGGACACCGGGATGACCTATGGGCAATAAAAGTAATTCCCGCGAAACGGTCACGGTTCTGAAAGGTATCCAACCCGTTCTGCATTTTATTGGTCATAAATTGCTTCCCAGAATGAGTCCTTTCGGTTCAGACTTCGCGGCGCTACGTCCGATCCATATACAGGACTCCTTTGTCGAGGTTCGTTATGGGCAACGATTATACATCCAACCCTTAAAAATATTGCCTATAAATACACTCGTGATGAATATTTAAGCGAATATGAAACTCTTTTATGATCATGTTTGCGGTTTCAGTTACCGGAAATTCTATCAATTTTGGTCACCTATCTAAACAACATAATATATTTTTATATTCTATAAAATAAAGAGAAGTTAATTTTTGCAAGGCTTTATTTAGGTGCATGAAAAACGGTTTATGGTTATAATTTTGAAGACACAATCACGGCGATGTTTACTTACCTAACATAAACGTCTTAAAGGTTTTAAGTAGAATTCGTATGAAATACTGCAGTCTATTTCTAAAATTAAAACGAACAATATTTATATGCAATGAGAGAACAACTTTCTCCAATACGGATTAAATATGTAAATGATTCAAAAGAAATATCAGAGTTTTTATAAAAAAAACATATTGATATAATAAACGATTCTTATGGAATTTTCGTTTTGTTGATTCAATCCAAACCAATCCAATCCAATCCATATTACATTGATATTGTCTCGAAACAACCTCATTTTGATATGCATTACTATCAATAAAACCATAAAAATATAATAATATGTATAAATATGTATTTACCTAGTCTTGCCATGCGCGCTTTCTCAGAAATTAGCCTGGAATTGTACCGTTATGTTACACTTTGTAACAAATGAACTGTACGGCGTAATATTCCGATCAGTTTGGTGACAGTCTTTGACTCGTAATCATGGAGTGGGGAGTAAAAGAAAATCGTATCGCTGTAATAGCACTCTATAAGTGTGGAAAAAATGGTTCTGAAATATTGAATTTGTTGAAACCGCTAGAACAGTCAGTGCCATCAAAACTGTCCGAGAGCGCATCCGTAGAAATCCACTGCGCAAACAAAAAATTTTGTTGAGGGAGTTGGAAATCTCCACAAGATCGATGAGTAGACTCATTCGAGATGATCTTCATATGAAGGCTTATCGTCAGTCAACAGCCCACATGTTGACTCCACGGTTAAAGGAAATAAGATTGGAAAGATGCAAGAGTCTCTTGCTTTGGCACGCAACCAATGGTCATGAGAACATCCTCTTTACCGACGAAAAAATTTTTACTGTGGAGCAAGTTTTTAATAAACAAAATGATAAGGTTTATGCAACATCATCAGAAAAAGCTAAAAAAACGGTTCCCTGGGTTCAACGAGGCCATCATCCAGCTTCTGTAATGGTTTGGTGGGGTGTATCCCATAAAGGTGTCACAACACTCCATTTTTGCGAAAAAGGTGTCAAAATCGGTGCGGCGGTTTATCAAACCAACGTGCTGGAAAGTATTGTGAAACCTTTATCGCAAACTCTCTTCGGTGGACAACATTGGGTCTTCCAGCAAGACTCTGCTCCTGCTCACAAAGCAAAAAGCAAAGTGAAAGCAGCAAATGAAATGTCGTTGAATACCGTGCGTGCCGCTATAGACCAGTGACCACAACGTTTAAAAGCTTGTATAAAAGCTAAAGGAGGTCATTTCGAGTAAAGCTTTTATTCACTAATTAACAATATCTTATTAAAATAAATTTCGTTGGAATAAACATATTATCTTTTATTGTTTAGATTTTATGCTTCTTTAAAGTTGTGACAGAATTTATAGCACGACTAGGTACAGTATGTGAGGATATAATTATATGCCTTATATTCTTCTGTCATTTGAAGGTGTACTAGTAAAATTTGTTAACCATTCTTATATTCGAGAATCTATGAATGTAATTGAATTCATCGAAATTTTGCTGTATTATTCACGAAAATATATTTTTTCACGACATTTGATCTCGAAAAACTATTGAAGCTTGCGGAGAATTTTGATACCTTGATATTTAGAAAATTTTTTTTTTTAAATATTCAGCAATAAAATGCATAAAAATATTTAAGGTACCCATAAATGATAAATATAAATATTGCAGCCTTCATTGTATCAGCAGTTCTAATAATTGTAGATCTTTTTCTGTGTTTTCAGAGTTTGACATCACAATTATTTCTTGAAAATTGTCATTCATTTCACTCCATAAAATCTTTTATTCACTCATTTCGCTCAATAAAATGTTAACTGCCCGTGACGCTGCCGTGTGATGGCACTTTCCTAATAAAATGTATTGTGTGATACGGGAATTATTACGTTTATAGGACCATCACATGACATTTTATCATATTATATGTATATCATATCATATATATTTATCAAAATAATAAGAAAATAGTTCATCACTTTTATTCACAAGACAATATATCTCTTTTACATATAAATTTTTAATTTTTCTTATTAAAATTCTCTTTACGAATAAGTAAAAAAATGATAGTTATCTTATTTAATAACTTCG
Source organism: Philonicus albiceps (assembly GCA_963969385.1). Classification (NCBI taxonomy): domain Eukaryota; kingdom Metazoa; phylum Arthropoda; class Insecta; order Diptera; family Asilidae; genus Philonicus; species Philonicus albiceps. The sequence goes on along the minus strand of OZ017774.1, from coordinate 28,239,747 downwards.
TTTCCATACGACGTTATCTTCGGTGTGTATTATTATAGGATATAACGAATCTTGTGAATACGATAGAGACTGTATTTTTCAGTCGATTCTAATCCTTGACTACATATTTATTACGCCAATATATCGGTCAATTTAAAAAATCGGTTAAAAGGGTGGTGGGATAGACGCTACGTTAAATTATGTAATAACTGTTTGGACTCGATATCTTTTGTATTAAAATGGTTATGATGGATCAAGGAGATAAGTGGTTACACTACAATTTTAAAACATGATTTTGTTGCTAGGATCAAACTTAACTTATAAATTTATCGACTCGATATAAAGGACATATTAAAACATTACGGAGTTTGGGAAAAGAGGAGGGAACTTTCTGAAACTGAGGCGAATCTAAAGACATTAAACTTGACAAAAACCAGAATTAAGGTGTTATACCTAGGATATGAAAAGAAACGCATTTACGAAATTTTATGTTTTTTGAATTATTTCGTTATTTTTTTTAAGTTATTCTAACTATTCTAAATTTTATAAGATTATTTTCTGGAATCTCGATAATCCAAACCAACATTTCTAAAAATAATTATTCATATGAGAATTAATCTCATTCGTGAACGAAATATTTTAGAAAAAAATTAATTTGTCAGTAAATGTCATTGGTTTTAAAGGACGATGTGGAATTTTATATTTTACTATAAAAAAAAGTATTTAATGAAAATTGGTTAAATTGTTCTTAAGATATCTTGGTAAACTCTATGCGATTTACATATTTTGTTAAAAAATTTGATTTGATTTGTTTAAAGTTTTAGACTTGGTATGATGCCTACATAGCGTAACTTCTTTAAAGCAACATAATTCAGTATATTTATGAAACTTACTACTTACTTACTTAAAGTTATTATACCTGAAATAATAAATTACAATACTATTAAATAAGGACTCCTATTTTCAAATACCTAATCACAAAAACGAATCAGGAAGATAAAAGAATGTACATTAAGAGGGCCATGTATTATTAAAGCTATACATATTTATAAATTTTCTTAAATGCCTTTTATCTCATTGGTTACTTCAAAATGTGAACCAAATAAAATTAATAATAATATTAATATAAAATAAAGCTATATTGTCATTAACTCTTTTATTAGATCTTCATTTTTAATTTAAAGCATCAATTTTTGTTCTAGTTTGAATAATGTTGGAGTCGTTGTGCAGCCTGACGGCAAAAGTCTTAACAGTCACACTGGGATGATTCAAAATTTTAAAAGAAATCAATGACTGATTATTTTAAGTATTTTTTGAGCAAGTTACAAATCACCACACATAAGTAATTTACTGTGCGATAGTTAAAGATATAAAATGAGAAATAAATTATAAAGATTTTAAATTCAAATAAAAGCTCGTATGATTTATATTTATTTTCTACTTAAGCGGTTATACTCAGTTGCAAGTCCAAAAAAAGTTGTTTATTTATGAATTTTTTCTGACAAGGTATTTTATATGATAAATACAAGAAGTATTAATATATGTAATAGTAACTTTTAACTTTATGAATTAACTTGAATTACCTTGCTCCTGTAGACAATTTCCTCCCAGGTCTTTCAAAAAAAGGTGTCTGGCGGTGAACACGATATCTCTGGTTTGGATTATCTAAAATAAAAACAAAAAACAAAAAGATGCTATTAGTGGATAGATAAATCTAGGTATTGATGGAAGGAATAGTCGAAATTTAGATTTTTGACTAAATGGTGGCTCCAAAAATGAAAAATTCTGATTTTCGATCAACAATTTTTCGATAAATTGTTTAAAGAAATAGTAATAATTTTTGGAAACCTTATTCCTTCGATCAATCTCTTAAGTATGTATATATCTGAGAAGGTTGTGCTAAAATTTCATATTGATTGGTTTTGTCGTTTTTGAGAAATCGTGCTCACCAACTTTGAAAATACCGTTTTGAGAAAAACGCGTTCAAAGTTTCAAAAGGCGTTTACACATAGTTAACAATTTTTTTTCAACTTAAATGGAGTCATTAATGCCAGGGTCATAAGATGAACCCTCTGCATCATCAGCAGCTTCTAATATTCCAATTTGTTGTTGTCTGCGAACCATTCTTACCTCGTGTGTGCTCCCATGCGTTTTTAAGTCAGAGATCGTGACGCAATCTGCATCCTTTTTTCGGCATAGGTATGGGCATTGGGCCCAATTGATAGTCCCAGTGCACTCATATAATATATGTGTATTTCCAGGAATATTGGCCGGATCGATTTGAAATTTTCAGAGGATATACTAAAATATATGTACATTTCGAAAAAGCAATAAATATAAAATCGATTTTTTCGAAATTTCTAACTGCGTATAACCCCTTAAAGCTATTATTTTCTCTTCGACATTTTTAAGCAATTTATCATTTGAACGTAAATTTTGTTTTAAATAAATACAATACAGATCCTTTTTATTGTAATAAAACAAATAGATGTAATGGGAGATATATCCTTCAACATTATGTTATGAAATACTGCTTACCTGTATGCTCTTCTAAATCAAGAGGTTTACCCTGAATTTTCCTATCATGCTAACTACTGTATAAGAATTATTCCTTTATTTAATTTAGGGAATCAAATAGCAAATTTTCCAAGAAGATAGAATTGTCGTGTTTTACACATTTATCTATTTTTGCGCAAAATTCATATTGGCCCAACAAAGAAAAAATTTAAAAATATACGCACTTTATCCCCGTGTTTACTCATCGAACATTCATGGAAAAATTATGAAAATTTAATCGATCAAACATGATAAACAAAATTCTACTTAGACATTCCGATTTTTGAATATAAATCTAATATTTAATAGTGATGCCTTAAACCCATTAATTCGAGATAGATAATGGTGGTATATTTGTATATTTTCATTATAATTTTCCTCAATGTTAAAATAAATCTTATATTTCCATTGGTATGCGTCAGATCGAAAAATGCTTGGCTATTAAAATATCGTCCTCACGTCACGAGTTCTCCGACTATTTAGCAAGAATCTTATAATCTTGTATACAAGAACTTTTATGAAAGAGGCTGTTCTAGTCGTAAATGTTGGAACATTATAAGACAACGCTGTAAGACAGTTTTACCAAAATATTTTCCTGCGAGAGTAGAGGAATCAAGAAGATATGTGTTTGGCTATAAATCCACATATGACAGCCGATTCGGGGGAAGCAGAATTATCATCTTCAAGTAACTTTGCCGAGTAATTTCGACTTAACCCAAATTGACTTTTATAAATCTCCGCCATAGCACACTACGCAAACAATAACTGGCCATGAATAAGTCAAGTGAAAAATTGGAGCACGTTCGTTCAAAACGCATACACCGGAGCGGATTTATTCTATAGGAGTAAAAGAAATCGGGGGATCCTTGAGGAGTAAAACTTCAGAGGTCGTCCGGCGCTGTTCCGATATGTGGAGTTTTGCTAACCCCTAAAAGGGTATGAGTATGGGTATAAATTCGAAAGGATGGTAGGGAAAAATGGACAGTGGATCCAGTGGAAAACATTTGATTACTAAACAGGAAGAGATGATGTTCATACCGTATAAAAGGAGGTATATAACAAAAGTGTTCGCAATTTTCATGTGCGTTTCCCTCGTGGCCCAGGTCTTAAGTGTGAACGGTGAAGTTTTTCTTTTTTTTTGGACCACCCATCATCATCCCGATCTCCAGGTCCACGAATGAGCCGCGCATTGCCATTCCCGCAGAAGTATCAGCTCGCAAACTTGGCCATGGAATGGAAGATAGGAAGGAGAATGAATAGCCCAAATCGGAGCGGCGGCGGCGGCAGCAGCAAATCGAGTACAGAAAGGGGAGCAAGGCCGCCTCGGTTCTAAAAAGCGAAAATCTACCCCGGGTGATGTATAGTGTGTTTACCTCGAACGTCTTCCAGTGCACACGTTTCTTAGATAGTCGGAGTTCGCATGTATGTATGTATGTATATGTATGTATAGCATACCTATGTACTGTATGTTGTACGCCCTTTTGCCTAAAAACCCTTGGCAGCCTTTTTCTTGTGCGACGCTTCAATATGTGGGACTTTTTCCGTCCTTCGGCACGGAAAGATGCACCATAAAGAAAACGACAGCGCCGACGACGACGACGACGATGAAGACGACTAAAACTACGACTATGACTACTGCTGTGGTTGAAACGAGGTTGAAATGTAAAATTTTATCTTGTTGGCTTCTTTAGAAATTGGTCTCGGGGGCATCTCCCAACTAGAGCTCCCGGACGGATACCTTTCTGTCGGCCCCCGCCGCCACAGCAGCCCCAGAAAATGGAAGCTTTGATCTGGGACTTCGCCCTTTCGGTACCTGGAGTCATATAGGCGCGTACACACATCGCCGGCAGGAAGGTCCTGCCACATCGGCCACAGATGCAGGGGATGAATTATGAAAACGGGTCCATATACGATGAAAAACTGATGTAAATTCCTTGCCTTGCTTTGATGAATAATTTCATGTTAATTTGCCCGACAGGAGCCCGTATGCTTTCGACAAGGCCGCCCTTTGCCCCCATTTAACACGTTCACGCCTCCGCTTTATTTATTTTTTTTTCTTTTTTCTGAAAATTGCCCTCTCGCCTGTGCCCTCAATGCGGCAATTAATAGCACCTTCAATTTTTAATAAGACACGCTCGTCGTGGGAGTAATCTGATTGATATGCTTCGGGTAATTTCGCTTACTTTGCAGGCTCACTTCGTTACGCTCCTTATGGTGCTGGTTGGGAAGTTATGAACTCTCCAGTTGGAGTAGGTGGGCTCGTTCCTCAAATATATTTTGGCCAATGCTACTCAGGGGAATGGAAATGAAGTTACATGAAGTACTTGGCCGAAGAAAGATAGGCAAGCTGTTGAAAAGATGTGAATATTTGTTCCACAGGTATGCATATTTAAGCTCGCGTGAAAATTATGATAATAGTCTCGGTATTTACGTAAAAAAGCTGCGAGGAATCGAGGTCAGAGGGAGGGCAGAGCATGGAAATGGAAATTCAATTTAATAAAATAATGCTTATTGACGCTTTTAATTGTAAATTACCTTTATATTTACATAACGCAATAATGTTATTTTACTTTTACAAGATGTTCGCGCTTAAGGGTTGCTGAACATAATTTTTTGTATAATGTGTTTTGTTGGAGAAACACTTCAATTTATTATTTAAACTGAAATTCCATTATCACTGTTGTTTTTTTATTTTATTCTGAAATATCACTTAAGTTTTCCACTGTATCGAAATAAATCGAAATGATTTTTTCCGAATTTATTTCTAGAACTTTAATTAATAATCAAGGACTGTCGGAAGGGTGTATTTTTTATTTTTTATTAAAAAAAAATATACAATGTTTATCAGCACAAGGGGAAAACTGCTGAAAAAGTTAATTTTCAATGGCGTTGGTTGATCTCAAAACAAAAACTTAAATATTTTCCCAAAGCAAAATATAACACCTCAAAGAGTATAACTATAAGGCCAAGTAAGTAAGTAAGGCCAATCAATTCCTCCACCTTCGACTTCCATTTAAGTAAGCTCTCTCTCAAGCGAGCTCTTTATTGCCCCTGCCTAGCCTACCCAGTCCCTAACTCATTCTGTTTAATAAACATTATAAACAAAACCTCCCAAAACCTTAAGCTTGCCTTATCTATGTAGCTTGTATTAAGTGAAATAAATAAATAAATAAATAAATAAAAAATAAATATTCTTTCACCTCCCCAAATTGAGTTAACTTTAAGCCCGCAAAAAGCCTAGTCAGAAGAATGGGATTTTTTTAAACTATCGAAATTTAGCAAAATGCTGGTCTCTGAATGCATACTTATGAATATTGAAGAATAAAAGCTCTCGTTTATAAAAATATTTTCCTAAAAAAATCTTTCGACTAAGTACTATTTTTTAGTTCCTAATATGCTTTATAAATTTCATTTAAATTCATAGAGTAGTTTTTACAATATAGTGGTTACCGCCTTTGAAAATACAATTTTGAGTAAAACTCATCTATAGTTTCCTTTCCTGGTGCCAATAGTAAAGAGCACCCTAAGATTTCATTATAGTATATCTGCAAAACTATTCACTGGATCAACTTAAAAGGCCTTAATATAACATTTAATTATAACACTATGTTTAAGTTAGTCGTATTTTTATATCTCTCAGCTTGCAAAATTAGATAAAATACACTGCGAAAACTATCTCTATAAACAATATTACAAATTTTTCAAAATACGGTATTCCAGATAGACTGAACTTCTTGGAATTTAGTTTCTTTTATAATCAAATTTAGTCCAATAAAATTAAATTTTGATTAGCAGGTCTTCATTTAACATATATATATATATATATATGTAGTTTCCATTCGATATCATCTCCAGCAAAAATATGTAGCGTATAAAACTTAGTTCATTTTGAAAAAAATATGTTATTATCACAGTTGTTGCTTATACAATTTTTTATAAACGTATTATGTATTATACAAACAGATTATGTATGGTATGATAAATTTATGGGTGAGGTATTTTCGTAAATATATTGAAACAATATTGATATTGAATTTCTTTTGTCAAGCTCGATTATACATAAACTCGTTCCTCAGCTATCATCGTATTTTATGGGTTCACGTTTAATGCTGTGTCTCTTGAGACCCTTTGTAATAACAGTTACGGAACTCTTGACTAAGCACGGCCTGACATACTCTTCACCGCTCTTTGGTAATAAGTTTTCAAAGTTGAACAGAAAATAACGCTTATATTGAAATTAAACTTTACGTATACACTAGATGCACTAGATACACTAGATTCGCGTTCATTAATCTGATTGGTCTAATTGGTAAAAAATCAACACATCATTAGTGCCGTGGCTGGATAAGAGCATTTCGAGAAAAAGAAATGTCGTCGCTATCTAAATAAGTTTTATTGAAAAAATACACGGACTATTTTAAAATGATGCATTGATACTAGTTAGAAAAAGTAGCATTTTTCGATTAAAAATCGGCTTTATTTATTTATATAAAAAAAAAAATTATCGTAAAAGGCCCATGCATCAGTACCTGGAAAACTGCAATAAAAATTGCCAATCAAGTGGATGACAATTGCTGAATTAACCGACCGATTTCAAAAGAATTGGTTGCGACAAACGTTTAAAGTTTTTATTCCTATTGCGCTGTCCATCAAAATGTAATATATGAGTATTCTATTTAAATATGCGGAAGAAAATTAAGGTAAAAATCTAAAAAAACCTCTAAAGGTATAGATTGCGTACGGTCATTTTTCGTAAAACACATACATACATAGGTATATGAAACGCATTTATTATACTTTATTCATTTAAATGGCATTGAACTAGTTGTCGGGAAAGCCACATGAAATAATTTTTTTTTGTTTTTCTTGAATATTAGGACCTTTTGAGGACATTTGTATTAAAGAGTTACATAGTTCTAAAAACTGGTAGTACTGCTGGATCCTAATTTTCTTCTGTTTGCTTGTCCTAAAAGCACCTTCTTAACCAAATAGAGGCAGCAGGCAGTTCGGTAAATACGTGCGTTTATTCCATATTCATGGATCTATCTAATATCCTATAAACCGATCCTGGTTTGTCCTTCAAGACCATGGTCTTCGGAATGGGGATTATAAGTTCTTGCGCTCAGAAAAAAAAACTACCTATAGCAATGAGGCGAAGCGCCACTGTTTCTGGACCTTCTAAATCCTGATTTCGGTAATTGAGACTCTGCCAACCAGAAAGAGAACTGGCAGAGTTTGGTAGTCCTAGAAAAAATCTAGGTGGGATGATATCCTCCAAAAACATTTATGTCTGGGCACCCCTTGTCATTGAGATGTTTTCACTGTTCGGTGCAGACTGTTAGCTTGGGGTTTATTCAAGGGTGACAGGGTTTTGTTTGCGAAGACAGCAAATTCCACTTTAATTGATAAAGTTTTGCCAACACTTTTGTAAATTCCGTCGGGACTGTGATAAGTTAACTATTCAAGATGACTCCCTTGCTTTCACAGTCCTCGAAAAGAACAGGATCGGCCTGTGTGCGTAAGATGAAAAACACTTCTTTGGCTTATCCTCTGTTCTACCGGTAAAAGCTTTTATTGACTTAAAGACTGCTCCTTGCTGGCAACAAGATTGTTTTTCGAGTTGAGGCTGTTAATTAAGACAAGTGGAGGTTCCCACTGTGCCCCTGTGTTTTAAATTCAACCAAAAGGGTAAGTGGACTGTAAACACTTAAACCTCGAACTTTTCATGACTTTAGAAATTTTTGTTGAGTAAAGTACTTAAATGAAATAAAAGCAAACTCGACAGATTTAGATTTCTCTCCGATTAGATAATGAAGGGGAATAATATTGTGAAAAGGACAAATAAGATCTATTGACCCAAACATTTAATCGATAATTTTTTTAATTTTCTTTTCCTCTACACATACAAGAACATAGGATGGAACAAATAAGCCCCAGATCTACATACACCTACCTAAATTGAAGATAAACTTTTTCAGAAAAAGTCCTATGGAAGTTTTCTTTTGCCAACAAAATTATTAAAACTTCTAAATCCATTGCGTTTATTATGCAAAAGTATTTATGTAGTCAACACATTTTTGTATTTACAAAACAACCAACGCTAATTCGGTCGCTACGACAATGAAAAGTTTCAAACGAAATTAGCCTAATCATAAATTAAAGGAAAACAGAATTATCATTTTACAAAGAGTATAAAAGTATATTATTTATTAAATCTTATTTCATTAAATTATTAAATAGAGTATACCTACAACGACTTCTTTCGGGTATATATAAAATGGAGGATGTATTAAAATAAGCATCTAACTTATGCTATCATCTTAGGGAGGGAGTAATAATAAAATAAAAATATTTAAGCAATCAAAGAAAGCATAAGGACACAGGCAGGGAACACGTATATACATATTTACTATTCTTTCTATGATAAGTTCATATCACTTTCTTATTAATTTCTTTATATTTACAATTTACTTTTCTTTTTACATCTGTACTTGCAAATACAACAAATGTTAAAAGATTCCTTATATGTGCTGAAATCGGTCTCATTGAATATTTTAAAGGTAAATATCAAAAATTATTGTTCCTTTTTCTGAGTTCAGAGCTTTTAGTATTACATATTGAGTAGTTAGTTTGTCATAATTAAATTCATAAGTACTTGGCGAGAAAGAAACTTATTACAAAAGAAAGATTATAAGAACATAAAATTATTCATAGAGAAAGAATGAAAACATTTTTCATTTAAATTTGCAATTTGTAACAAAACTTTGTACGAATATGAAAAAATTGGATAAATTTTGTTTTATAAAATTTTTAAATTAGAAATCTGCGGAAACGATGTGGTTGCTGTACAATTATTATATGTACATCTCTTAATACTTTCATTAAGTTTCATGTACCTGAAATTTGAAATGAGTACATATTTCTCAAGATATTTCTATCCGGGAACTGTTTCAATTTTTTTGGCTATACAAAAGTAAGTGCTAGGAGATTTACTTGAATTTTGTTATTGGCTTGGCGGGTCCTAAAAAATGAAATTAATTCAATATTAGAACAGAGAAAGAAGGAAATAACCTTCGTTATAAAGGAAATAATATCACTTATTTATATAATTGCTCAACTTATATGGAAAAATATAGTTTCTTGTAAAAAAATCTAAATTTTTGAATATTATACATAATTTGAAATTTGGATTGTGTAATAATATATATAATTTTAAGAATGAGCTTCCAGATAAAGTATAAAACCCAATTCGAATAGTTATATTTCATATGAAATGAATGTTAGGTACCCGAATCAAAATTTTAATTTTATTTTAAACCTTTAAAAACGTGAAGTAGTAAATAAGAATTAACGCTATAGAGATTTCGTATAAATAATAATTTAAACCATTTTTTTATTCATAGGATGGTAGATACCTCCGCTTTAGAAGAGTTCAGGGATTTATTCACTCTATATGCAATAGTTCCTCGCGATGTCCCGATTTTAGAATGAAATATTAGTTTTAATTTGATCTTGAAGCTGCTAGCGTAGGAATTCCAGATAACATTTTAATTCAAAATAAAATCGAATATGGTCCTAAAGATTCTCACACAAAAACCTGATTATTAAGAATCAATTGTTAAATGGAAATTTTAATTATTATTTTATTAATTTTTTTTTATAATAATAAAACAAATATTGAAATATTACTAAAATAAATAAAATAAACAAATCACCAGAAATTATTTCGAGGATTTAAAGAAAATCAAATGAGATTTAAAATGTCGCAAATGAATTCTACTTCGATCTTACAAATAAATTTTAGGTATCTAAAAGTTCAAATTAAGTTGTTAAGATTAAGCTCTACTTTGATTTTTTAAAATCAGAACTAATATTTTGCCTTAGGTGTTTATAAAAGTGAACAATTATAATTTGCAGAATTATGTGATTATCAAAGCGTAATTCATAATTCAAGAAAATTATCAAATTTGTTTTTAAAGAGAAACTAATGAATATTATGAATGTGTAGGGTAATGGCTTGCCTTTTGGTTTTATTTATTTCATCATAATCCTGGTACTATGATAATGACGTTTGCTTCTATTTTATTTTTATAAAAGACAAACGCTGAAAGTTATTACCATCATTTATTTGAATTGAATTACATATTTGCAATAAAAACAATGCTTCTTGAGAATTGTGGTTTTATTCGTTGTTATACAATAACCATCCCCATTGAAATCGGTTCGATCGCCGCATCTTAGGTCGGGGTTGTCTTATCGTCTAGACGTGTCTCGTTATGCTCGCCCCATTGAAAATCGCTTTAAATTGCAATTCTATCACATTGAATTAAGCATGGAAGGGTTTGCCAAATGGATGGTTGGCTCTGCCTCCGGAATAGCCCCACATCGGATATTCTTTGTGGTTCCTAATTGTGAAATTGCACGAAGGAGTTGCTTTTCCCAACAATAATGGGGTTTCGGAGGAAACAATCAATAGCATCCTGAATACAGACACCACTTAGCATCTCGTTAATTTTCCTTCTTCCACTTTCTGTTCGCATTTTATCCGATCCAGCAACATCTTTTGTGTCACCCTTTCGCCACGAGACAACCGTTTTCAAGAGGTCATGCGAATTAAATAATTTTGCTAACAAAGGAAGTAGTTATCGAGCACTACCACTGTCGCTTTATTATCTTAAAAATAAAAGTGGGACCCTAGTAAGATGGGGGAAATTTAAACAACGAACAGTTCTCGGCGGTTAACTTGCTTATAGACCTACTTATACTTGATAGAGAAATAATGATAGCAACCATGTTATAAAATATTCCAGGTCATTAAGGAAGGAAATCGTTATTGATGCGAAAAAGTTCAGGAGTGAAACAGCAGTGCTTTATACACGTCTTCGTTCCTTAATTTTCCATGACACTGTCAATTAAGTTAAGTTGTAAATTAGCTATAAAAGCGCCCGTAAAATAAACTCAAGCTCAAAATAACAACAAAAGTTGCCGTCCATGGGTAAGATAAATTTATTCAGTGACATGATTTCTTTTTACCAGTCCCCCTTTAGAATAAAAGGCTCTTTCCGAGTAAATATTGCCCCCAAATGTCCTTCTGTTTGTTTACTCTTATTGTCTAGAATATTTTGTATTCATTGGATATAATAGATGAGCGCTTGATAAATACCCGGGTGGAGCGAAGGCGGAATACAAACAAATTTATTTTAAGCAAATCACTTTTCAAAGCTTTAATTCCGCTGTTAGGAAGAAATTTTGAGAATGGAACTGGAAATATCAAAGAAAATATAAGGGTTACTCAAAGATGTGCTTGTTAACTTGAAATGTTCACGATTCAGAGATGTTAAATTAAAATTGTGCTTTGATCTCTGTATGAAACCAATTTATATTCTAGATTATTTTTTTTTTCATACTATTATATTATTATCTATTTTTAGAGTGCCCTTTCGTTACTCACTCACGTTTTGTTGAAAATGTAAAACAATTTTTATTTGTATACTACTTGGAAACATTTTGTAGACTTTATGAGATACTCTTCTTTGATACGGATTGTTTTGAAAGTGGGATACATAGTAAATGAGAAATACCTGGTAATAAATAACAGAATTGAAATTTTGCGTCTATCTTTTCATAATAATTAGTGACATTCGTTTGAAAATTTAAGAAAAAATTAAGTTTTTAATAAATTTTGTAACTTGGCCATTTGGTGCGCATTTTATATTTTTTATATGTTGTTATAAAGTATGATATACGAGTATACACGAGTATTATCTTCCACATACTCCACATAAAATTATCATTAAAAAATCGGAAGTTGTACACTTTTTAATCACGAATGCGACAACGTCTTCAAACTTTTATTTATTTTTAAAATTTCAGGTTGTTCTTAATGTGAGATATCAAATGCTAATAAAGGAACTTGAAGGGATATTAAAATAATAAACTTTTATTTAGATTTTGATTTTAGAGCAATTTTATAGATTTTAACAGTGCTATGAGTCTTTACATAAGAAGAATCCATTAATTTAAAATTAATACATCTTTCCTGATTTACATTTTACATTTACAAATGTCATTCAACTCTTTCAATCTTGTTGATGTTGAAAGTTGATGTTTTTTGTTATCACCGCAATTAATGTATTCATTTCGGTGTTTAAACCTTAGTTAACCGGTCATCACCACTCGAAGTCCTAAGACTAATTCTAAGTTTTAATTTTTATTTCTACTTACCAAATATACAATGACGTAAGTTACATACCCATCTAAGAATGTCATAGGCCTACCACACAAAATTTACTTAAACTGATAGCATGAATTGTCACAAAAAACAACTCACTATGGTAAAAACTTGACCTACACCTAAAATCACCCACAAATGCCCGCCCAAACTCATCCAAGAAATTTGAACAAAAAATTTAGATTAATTTTTATACTGCGAAATCAGCCTTTAGTCAAATTCTCTCAAACATGCTGTAGAATAAAAAATATAAACGCAATATCCTTGCATTAAATAACTCAGGCATCATATTACCGGAAGGGTGTTTTCATTTGTGCCCGAATTTCCCTCGACAAGATTAGAATTGTAAAACGCTTAATTGTGTAGTTGAGTCGGCGAACAGAAAGAACATCATACCCTACGGGCCGAAACATCTTTCATCATACCCGGGGGCTTTAATTGTTACAAATTACCTTGAAAGGTAGTCAGACAGACGGTGCATTCACATTCACAAATCGACTTTTTCCGCAACAGCGTTTAGCAGACAATGCGAAATGAGGATGCAATCTTCAAAATTGCTTGCATTTTGTTTGAATGTTCCGCTCCACCGTTTCGTAGGTTTATCCTTATGCAAATAATTCCGCCTTTCTAGATCATAAAATTTTGTGCTCATTTCACGCTCCAGGAATTGCCCCCCTCCCCACTCGTGCCCGGATTGAGCGGTTGCACATGCACGTTTCATTTTGGTAAATGAGTTGAATACCGCCAGCAAAGCACCCCACCCACACCACTGCTAGAATCCAAGAGTGTCTTAATGAGCACCGAAGTCGCGCTAAATTTAAATTTGTAATGTCGTTAGTGGCGGTAGTGGCTGAGATGCGGACACGCTATCCTTCAGATTCACGCGTAGAACGTAAATTAAGCCATTTGGACAGCTTTGAATGATTGATTGAGTGGAGAGGCCCTTAGCCTGGTTCCGTTCGGCTCGATCTCCTGCAGCTGGTTTGTAGGAATCAAAAGAGGTTTCACGTCCATGCGTGTCTAGAGAGTTTCGAGCACTATTGAATTATTCCTGCTCATTTACTCGTGAGTTATATTTAAGGATGTATAATTTGAGCAAATTCTCGTCAGAATATTAAATACTTTGGAGAAGGCATTTCAATAGCGTAATAAGTTCTAATCTCCTAGGAGTACTCATGTGGTTACATTGCTTTCGAAATAGGAAGTTAATTTTCAGTAAAATCCATGGCTGCTTTTATATCGAGTAAATTTCACTTACTTATTTACCTCTAGCTGTGGCCCGCAACTTCCTCTGCGTGGTTATAATAATAAAGGAAGAGATGTGATTTCTACAAACGATTTTAATATGTGCGAAATGTTTTAAATGATGTTGTTGCATATGTTGATTAGGTTTTTTACCGGGAATAATGTAACATTTCATTAAAATCCGTCCGGCCATTATTCTACTAGGAATTTAATTAATAAAATAGTTAAATTACATCAAAAAATACAGAGCAATTATTTATTTATTTTCTAATTAAAAAATTACTTTTCAAAAGAAGTAATTTTACAAATAAGCTTTTATAATAAATTATGAGTAGTAATAAATATGCCCGTAATTCAATATGGAAAATTACTTTTATACTGTGTAAACTGTAATTTTTAACACTAAGATCGAGTAAAACGTTTAAACGTGTAAACGTTTTCGAGAAAAATAGGGTTCAAAAATACAAAAGGTAGTTTTTCGACTATTTTGTAAAAAGTTTTAAAAATCATTAAATAATAACGAATTTATTTCGGAACTTAAAATGTTGCTCAAATAGTAGATGAAAGTACCACAAATTTCAAAACAATTTAAAATAATTCGTTACTTTAACTATTTTCCACTTTTCTTAACTGATTATTTCATACAATAAAAGCCGTGGCAAGCGCACATTCATGAAGATGTGTAAAATGCTCTGTAAATATTAGTTGTATTCGATATTCCTAGATTAGGACTCAAGCTTTCATTTAAGTAACGTTACAAACTTCTATGATGAACTTTTATTTATTAATATTTTTCCAAAAATGCCCAAAATACGGAACTTTGTATTATTAAAATTTTGTATTGTAAAAAATTCTGATGTGATAGCACAAAACCGAGTTGAGATTCGTGAGTAGAAGTTCCTAAACCTCCATAATCGGATATAAAAACCTAGAACCGAAAAAAGAGTTTTTAATTTGCAGGTCTGTGTTATTATTGAATTTACCAGCCAATGGTTACAAGGAGAGCTTTAATGATGTACATACCAATACGATTAAATGCGTTTTCTGTAAAACTCTATAACATAATTTCAAAAAAAAAACAATTATATATTGGAAAATTATATATTCTTTGACTCGTGACTGTCATCCTCTGAGATCAAAACAGAACTGGCCTTAAAATCAGAAGAGTAATGGTATTGATTTCTTTTTACCTCGTAAAACATGTAAAACTACTCTGTTAAAATATTACTTTTATGCTAACCTAAGGATTATTAGGATTTTTACGTGATTCTAAGATAACTGAAGACATTTCTATTTTATAAAAACTAGGATAACTAAAGATTTTATTTTATTTTCCCTGTAATCTTGTAATAAGTATTAAATTAAACAAAATTTTTTCAATTACAAAAATGCATTTAAAAGTAGAAAATATTTTTAGTTTTCACTGATTATTATTTGTAAAAATTATTATGATTTACGTGGATATATTTACTGAGTTTATCTTTTACAGTATCATCTAAAACACTTACTGGAAGAGTTTGTATTTCTTTGAATAAGAGAAGTAGAGTGGATTTCAGTAACTAAATTTGATCCATACAGACAACCGACAGTTTCCGAACATTAGAAAACCGTTGAAAAAAACACAAAAATAATTTCAAATCGGGGCAAGAATATCTAAACCTAATTGATTAATTTGTTCCTAGGTACGACTTATTTTGCTGATTTCCCTTAATTCTGGAAAAAAAGGAATCCTATCGTCATAAAAAGTTAAATGTGTGCTTCCTTCGAAAATATAAGTGTTCCGTTTTTGTTGTTGTTTGTTTATAGGTATACCTATCCAAACCTACCTATCTAGGAGCATATAAATACCAAAGTTTTATGGACATTCAGCCTTGGAAAACAAAAACAGAGCTGTTCAGATATTCCAACTGATTAGCAAAATATTGATCTCAAACTCAACGTTAATGCAATGATTTAAATTATAGCTTTATCAAATTTAAGGAACTTTTGTTAATAAAGGCCTGTATCCTCATGTGTAATTAAAAGCAACATACATACAGTCAATTATAAGAAGCCGACATATTCATCCAAAAACCATTCTTTCCACAAATTCTGCCAAATAATATTATTCAAAAAGGAGCACATAGGCAGAAAAGAACAATAAACATGTATCTTATAAGCTGAAATAATACCTAAAGCAAATCTCGAATAAAGTCAAGCAGTCTGCTTAATGGTTCTTCATACCATCCAGATGCCTTGAAGTTAATGGGAAACACCTCATATTTCATTCAACGGAGGGGTGACTATCAGTTCATAAACAAAGGGCACCGCAAGGCAGCAGATCCCTTCTTGATTAGCACGAACGGGATGCTCCATCAGCTCTTCAAACATTTCAATAAATTCATCAAACGTGTCTGGATACATATTTGCCACACTCATCGGGCACGGCTTGTTTCATTTGTATCTCCAGATAAGCCCAACCGGGGGCGATTCATACACTCTCATGGCCGAGAAAATATAGGAAATAGAGGCAAAAAGATTTCCCTCACCCGCTAAAACGTTAATTTCCGGCTGAAATAGCCGCCCTGCGCCCGAACAGCATCCCCCCTCGTGTACCAGAAGTGGTTGCGATTTCTGAACGTTACAAACAATCCCGCCAATCGATATTTTATCCTCTGCCGTATTATTGTTATGCTCCATGCTGCGAACAGCTTTGAAACTGGGTCACCTTTCAGGTTAACCCAGTTTCCAGGGCTATTCGGATATTTTCTGCTAATATCTTATGCAGCAGTAATTGCAAGAAATTTCCCTTTTAATGACTGTAATTGCTTTCCTTTGAAATTCCAGGCTTGTGATAAGCATCTTAATTTACATACTTTCATTTCTTGACACTTTTACAATAAAGAAAAAGTTGCTTGATCGGGTTCCCGTTGTATCTGCGCTGTGACTTAAAACGGGGAAAAGTGGGTTATCGCCCGAATTTACATTTTGTGTGCGCTTAGTAGTAAATTTCTATACGAAGGGTAATTTTGAAATATTTCTCAATTAAAGTAATTTGGGGTAAAGTGGGTGGGCGCAAATAAGTTGGGAAATATGACATGCTTGCCTTAATAGGACATTACATTTTGCCTTTATGGCTTAGAGGCCAAGGGACATTAATGAGCAATTGCTTTAATCGATGTCCTAATCGTGTTATTAAAATACGTGTGAGTCGTTGGTCTGTAGGATCGATTCGGCTAAGTGAATTTATCCAGAACATTATGAATTTATAGTCGAGGTCTCAAATTCTGAAGGGCATAATGCTGCCGAAAACTCTTAAGGTATAAGTTCTACTTAATTTTACACTTTTGAGGGTTCTTCAAAAGTCGTCTGAGGCCGTTAATTCAAGTACTCTTTAAAAAACCCTGAACATTTTCCTCTCCCATCCGCATTCTAAAACCACAGTTTTTCAGGGTTTGAGAAAAGCTGAAGGACATCAATCTTCTGTATAAACATATTTCAGGACAAATGATTAATCTTGCAATAATTACTATTAGCAGTGTTCGAACATTAAAATTACAAGAGACCGCAACTTGTCAGCAAGGCCGTTATGCGGTTTTTGATCTGTGGATGATAATTACGTAAATTTCCTAGCAACTCTTTGAAAATTAATTACGCATATAACTTTTCACCGCCTTATGAATCGATTAACTTAAAAGGTTCCTCTTTGTCATCAACACCGTCATCACAAAGTCCAAATGAATTTGAAGTTTAAATGGACTTGTTACTCTGGTACTGGCGGCTGGTCTCTTTCAGTTTAATTATAACAACATTTTAGGAAAATATGTCATGATTGGCTGATTGATTGAATTTGACGAAATCAAATTATTTTCCGTGTCAAACTGATTGGGCTGTGGCTTGTGCCTTTTGTGGCAGTAATGCGCGTTTATTGAATATTTAAATTAACTCTTTTAATTGGATTTCCTGGCAGGTGAAGCATAAATTCTGTATTTAAATTGCTTTCAGTTAAGTTATTTTAATTTTCGATTGTGGTGCAGAGAATTCACAATCTGTGGGGGATTTTTTCGGATTCATATTAATATTCCGTTAAATTTCCCTGGAATTGTGGAAAAAATAAATTCTTATTTTGCTCAGGCAGAGCAGAAGTGAAAATAAATTTGTTAATTTTCATTCAAGGTAGATTGGCTATGTATGAAATTGATCATAATTTCGTTACAAATCGAAGTTATGAATTATATTTAAATATTTTGCAAGCTTTCAAAACAACAAATTATAATCCAGAAAGAATACATATTATATATATATGGAAATGTTTAACTAGACAAGGTCAAAGATGACCAGAAGTCGTATTTTGCAAATATGTCGACAACCGCAAGCTTATCTATAAAAATATTTCAAATTAAATTTATAACTGAAACAATTTACTACTATATTATGATGTAAAACCTTAATTTTTGTTCTATACTAAAATTTATAAAAAGATAAAAATTTTTTTTTGTTTTACAACTTCTAATTAAAATATCTTAGCGGTTTTGTGGCAGTCACTGTACATGTATGTAAAAGGGCATATGCAGAAAATATAAGATTCAGAGTAGCGCCAAAGTAAGTTTTATACTCCCCCTGCCTACCTATACAGGTTATAGGTTACAATAGTTAAAAAAAAACATTGATAACCATTCAAAACACTTTTTACGTGTGGACATTTTCAGAAAAATCCACACAGTAGTTTTGATTTATATAAATACGAATTATCAACACTAAGTTAAAAGCAAAGGAATCGTTTGAGATATACGCATTTAAAGTTTAAAGATTTTCTTCGTTAACTGTCGCCCGTTTGTCTTTAACTTTATGTAAAATATTTTGAATTCCAGAAAGTTTTCTGAAAATGAAAACAGCATTTGAATTACTGTTTGAAATAATTTAGAAACAGGTCCTTCCTTTCCTTGTGAAGCTATTGCTTCCTATTGTTTTCTCTAACATTTGCAACGCAACAAATTAAGTACATTACGGGGTTATACACAACGCGACCTGGAAAATCAAGGTGATTTTCACAACCTTTTTTTTAGCATAAAATAATTAATTTATGGTTAATCGAATAATTAATAATGATTTTTGAAAGCACATATCTTAATGTATTCGTAAAAATGTTTGCTTGGAAAAATATTCAAAATTCACCAAAATGCAAATAATCTAATCAAGGATTGGTAAAATTTCAACTTTCATAAACTTTTTAAAAAAAGAATATTTTCAGGCTCTTATTACAATTATTACACTAATAGTTTTTAAGTTATCATGATCACGCGATTGGTACTTTTGAAAAACTATAAGTTGTTTTCTTTTGCATTTCTGACCAGAGAGTTTTGAACTAAATTGAAAGTAATGCTTAGTTGATCGTGTCAAATATTTTTCATTTCAAAAATAAAATAAAATTAATTGGATTTATATACACTTAGCGTCAAAAACTCAATCCAAAGATTTATCCAGTTTAAGGTTTGGTATATATCATGGCAATTTGATGCACATTTCTCAAATTTTAAAACGTTGATTATCTGACGGTTTGTAAAATTTAATACCATGAAAAATTTGCTATTTATTGTGAACCCCATAGGAAAATGCAAAAGATACGGCTATAGTTTTGAGATAATCACATCACAAAGTTTCATCATTACATCGCTTATCATTTCAGATAGGGCACGCAATAGGAGAATGTGGAGTAAGTTGAAATTTAAGATTTACTAAACCGAAAGAATTACGAAATCGATAATATATTTATTATAAGGGGCCAATTCGTCCCTATCAATGTTGTGAATGACATCAAAGTAAGAGGTCTCCTAGACCCATGAGTTAGAAAAAACCTTTTTTATTCTAATCAAATTTAATTTGATCTTAATTTTAACTATGAATTCGTAGCGTAATTACTTTACAAATTAGGAATTTTTTTGAAATAAACGGCATTATTTTTATAGAAATAACATGTTTAAATGAAACTTAATTTTTATAATCTATATAATCAATTTTTTCGAACTAGTATGCAGAATCACCCGAAGGGAAAAGATGGGGTAGGTTAATAAAATCGATATTCTATTTACCTCAATTTGCGTTTTCGGGTGATTCTACACGAAAATTCAATTCTTTTTATATTTTATATTTCCTGCGATTTTAGAATAGTGAGAAATTGTGTTTTTGCAAAATTATAATATTAAACCGTACGTTCTTCTTATTGGTGGATGGATGGGCTCATGTGCTATATTCAACATTTTAGTTATTTTTTCTCAAACTATTTAAAATATATTCCTTTTGTAGCAATTAATAAGAATGCTGATAATCAAAGGTTTCAGCAATAAGGTGCAGGTTGCCTATATACTAAACAACGAAGTTCTATTAATCATAAAACCTTAAGTATCCCGTTTTGCCTCTCCTTCCTTTATCCCCATAACTGGTGAACCAATGCTCCGATCATTATGAAATATTACAAAGCTATTCTTGAGATAATTTACTTACAGAAAATGAAATGAAAATTTAAATTTTTTTATTCTTCTCGGTATATATAACTACTATACCTATCGTTTAATATTTACATACGTAATCGGCTTAATCCCTTTTGTTGCTCTTAAATTAATTACAAGCAAACAACGTCCCTCGCAATGTCATTCTCAGCACTAAAAACTCGAATATCAAGTGCCACGCGACCAAAATATGTTTCCAGATAATTAACGATGGATGCTTTTTAATTGACTTGAATAAAGCAGCAATTACTTTTCCACCTAATTATCGCGCGTCATGGATCAACAAAATGTGAAATTGCCCTGACACGACTTGGAGGTGGCCAACGAAGCGATAACTCACTTTGTCGCAATTGTCGTAAAACCAAAAAAAAAAAGTACTGTCAGTAATTACGTTAAGCCATGACTCCTGTCCACCTTTAGGGCGCCTCAACTCGACGGTGGCAAAAATGCTTTAAACTTTTTATGAATCTGTTGGTAATCATCATTAAGGCTGCAGTTCTTAAATATTCTTCAAAATTAGCTCTCACAGGATCAGGAGAAAATATCTGCCTTTGAGTTTTTTATTTTATTTTTGTGACGTTGAGAAACGATGAAATTTTAGTAGGGGTCAACAAAGAATCCATTCAAGTTTACGTGGCATAGTCTCAAGAAAGCTAGTCTGCTAACAAATCAAAGATCCTACGCGAACCTTAGATTGCTAAGTGGCCTAATGTAAATAATAATGACAAATAGTCACCAATGGTGACAACGCTGTGAGGAAGAATAATGAATAGTCGGAAACAAATGAAAGCGCCACCAATCCGAAATCATTTCTTAGTGCTATCCATCTTCGGAGCCCCTAATCAATTTACTCCTCTGAATGGAACTACTTCCAGTGCGGGTGGGGGTTGAGGAAGACAGTTTCTGACCGAAGTAGGAAACGAGATAGTCCTGAGTCTTGGCAAAATGATGCCTCAAGGAATTTGGATGCAAGTCAGCTCAGAAGACGTGAAGTATGTCTAGATCAAAATTGCATTAGAAATTTATCTAGGTGAGAACTAAGAGTTGCTGTTCGAATCAATTTTTCATTATTTCCGGTTTCAATCCGTCCACTTTCTTTCCTCGACCCTCGATTACAGTTGAAGGAATTGCAACTATGGGGTTCTCCTCGACGATGAATAAATTTCGCATTTTTTGTCCCTAGTTCTTCCTCCCTACAGCTGGTGGAACTGCTTTCGATAAAGCCCTCGAGCGGTGCTTAATACAGAAGGGATGCCCAGAGTTGGATTGCATTAAATCACTTTTTTTTTGCGAAAATGCCGAAGTGATGACGGCTTCTGTTAATTTACATTTATCTTCGCTCTTCATAACTCATTTATGGAGGCCATACGTGTATCGTTTTTAAAATTTACCGGCTAATCAGAATTGCACTATGAATCCGCATGGAATTTAGGCAACTTCATAACAAGTTTAAAAACTGTTGATGGCTTCTTACAAATTCACGGGTAACTAAATGTTTTATTTAATTTTAAAGTTGTGTAATAACGCTGAATACCTGAAATTCGCCTCCTCCCCCCTGCGGTTGTTCCTTTGAGTTGGGCTAGAAACCTGAAGAGGGTTAAACGTGTAATCCCATAAGCCGATTTTTTCATAAACATAATTTATTACAGCCGACCGTTTTCAAAAACACACATAATCAGATCGCAATAAATCTAGCATCCTTACTTACGAGGAATGCATTTATTTTACATTGGCGTCCTGTCACCTTAGCAGGACGGATTAAAATTAAATTATGCTAAGGATTTTGTCAAGTTAACTGAATACGAGTACAAATGGAGAAAGGCTCCAAAATGACGTTATTATGATTTTAAGAAGGGTTAATTGTCGAAGGACTTTTAACGAGATATGTACGCCGCTGTAGGGTTTTAATCCTTTAAAAGGTATCTCTTCATAATTGATTAGGCCGATTAATAATAATCGCTCATATTTTTAATGGCTAATGGCGTTTATTTTCCCTTTTTAATTTATTCATTTGGACGATGCGATTTGAAAAACACTTCAGGATTAATATACATATATAATTATTTATAAATTAATCCAAAATGTGCCCATTAACGTAAGGGCAACAAAGAGAAATCTTAAACGAGTTTTTCAGTTAATTTGCACTTCATTAATATAAAGTTTATTTTATTTATAGTTATCGTCATGTATAACTTTTAATTTTTAGTCTGTTGCCGTAAGATCTTTCTTAATTTACATTTAATTTTATGTTACATTCTCCCTCAGGACTTATAGATAAGGATAAGGAATCTAATGTGATAGAAACCTAAAATTTTGGAAGACTGGTAACCTAATCCGAAGTCAGAAAAAGGTGATAAGTAAAAGACAAAGGCCTACTATTGTTAAGCCACATCCTCTAAAAACTGGCTGCTTTAACAGGATTGTATGAATTGCATAATATTGCTAAATATTTTTTATTAAATATGTGGGGATTGTGATAGTGAGCTTAACTTCCGATCGCATTTCGATCACATCATTAGTAGTGCCAATTCTGCCCTACGCTTCTCCGACCCTTATGGAGCTAAATCTCTCTACATCTTCTTCGTTAGGCCCATTCTTGAGTACGTTAGTCAGGTCTGGTCACCTTCCCAATCTACAATCATTAATAGAATTGAATCAGTTCAATGCAGATTCATTCGTTTCGCGTTGCGTTACCTTCCCTGGATAGACCAGCTCAACCTACCTCCATACGAAAGTCGGCTTCAACTTATCAATCTTCAGCGTCTTTCCTTACGTCGTGATGTCGCCGATATTACCTTCGTCCAACAAGTCCTCTCTGGTTCCATTGACTGTCCCGAGTTCCTACACAGCATATCCCTTAAAACTAACCCTCGGAATGTTAGATCTCTCCCCACATTTCGCCTCGAAAATCATCGCACTAATTATGGGCACTCCGAACCCTTCACTAGAATGCTGCGCAAGGCCAACAGCTCTACTGTTTTTGACTTCCATATGGACAAAACATCCCTCAAGCAAGCTCTTTATTCACCTAACCCACCCCCAAACTAACCCTTCCTGCATCCCCCTTAATATTTGTCTTTTTTCGGTGCTTAGTTTAGTCTAGTTTTAGTTTTAGGTTTTAATCACATACTGTAGCTTGCATTAAGCGAACTGAATAAATAAATAAATAAATAAATTACTCAAAAAATACAACGACATTGGCCAGGGGACAGGCCTCGGACCTGTGATCTTCGAATTAATGCTTCGCTGCTTTAACCAACAGAGGTACCTGGTTCTAATTATCTTCTAAATGAAGATAAGTATATTTAAGAAATTTTTTAGCTTTCCCTGAATTGTTACACTTTAGTTTATTTTATATAAAATAACGTATTACCATGTTTTTCGTCTGTAAAAGGCATCGAATTCATAAATAAACAAATGAGGACTATCGTGATGTTTTTCATTTGAATTTTTTATTGAAATTATGCTTCTGAGACTTTCTTTTAAAATCTTTCGAGTGTAATGTTTTAGGTTGCAACAAGCCTATTTACTTGTATTGAATTTGTAGGATTCACTAAAAACGTGTTAGCTTTTATTCCTACTACAAACAACTTTAATTTAATAATTGGTTTTAGTTGAGATTTGGGTGATTAGTAGAGTAAATATAACATGTAGGTAGATATTCTTTAGAACATATCGTATATTTATTTTTTAATCACCATTAGCAAATAACTCTCAATTTTAAAAAATCCCATGTTAAATTTTTTTCCAGCTATATGAATCTTACAATATTTGATTCTTTCAAGAAAATTAATGAATTTAGATTATTTTAAAATTACATATTTATTTTGTTATACCTGTGAAAAAGGTTCTTTTTTTCATGCAAGGATACAACATTTTCAATTGCTTTTTTAGATTGAAGGGCTGCGTTGATATAGAATTCTTACAAGCGTTATACAAAATACTTCAAAGAATCGATGGAATACTTACGAAAGTCCCTGTAAAAGGTCAAGTTTCGGCATATAATCCAACATTAATTTTTGAGTTACAATTTTTTGTTTTATTTCTTGAAAATCTAATTTATTGTAGGATGTGGGGTATTGGAAATGACTGATAAAATTAATGTTTTGGTAAATATTTTGTCTTTAGAGTTCCATTCTTGGTCCATTATGATTTAGCTCGATAGAGAGATAGGTACCCGTCTGAAGTTATTTAAAACCATTAATAATAGCAAATCCGAAAAGAGTACTACAGTTTCATTGAGGAGATTTATGTGACCAGAGAAAAGTACGTAATAAAGCACAAAACCCTGGACTTAACAAAGCATCTGCCAGTAACTAAAGAAGATGGCCACATTTAGTGATTGCCATGCCTGGGAAAATACTGTTGCCATCCGCCTGAGGGCCTTTTAATTCCCTATCCATCTAGATTTTGGTCCCATTGATTACCGATTTTTGCACTCTCTACCCGTTGTGAACAAAATTTTGAAGTTTACCGAAAAGAGATTTCCAAGTTGATTGATTGCGCTCAAAATTCGTGGTGCTTGACTAATTTTCCTTGTGCTTCCAACCGACGATAGATGGGCGATAAAAGAGCAGGATATTGGCCCGAGGGCTTCCGACATGTAACTTTAGCAGCTTTTGTTGACCATTTCATGTCAATCCTTCATCTCATGACAAATTTGATCAAACTGGCAAAGAAAGATACCAGAGATAGGCAAAACGTCAAGAATTCCATGTCCTCCCGCTTGACGATATTCGCACAATAAAGGAGGGATATGGGCGGTCCATTCAGGAGCATCCGAATAGTCATCCTGTTTCTAGGCAGCGTGTGTGTGTCCTTCTCGTTGGACATCAGTTTTACTTTAATTCTGATAATTTCAAGTCACCGGGACGGCTATGCGACGGCGATGTCGCAGTCCGGCCCAGCATGGGACGCCAGAGTTAATATGAGCAGCAAAGGGCTAATTAAGTTTGCTTCCGTGCCCCCAGATGACCGGCAGTAATTGAAGATTTGCCGGCATTCAAAGTGGCTGAGCCGTTTTATGCTGGCCACTTTGACAGGGCGATTATCCCGGCTGTCTGGCGCAGGACCTTACAGATACGGAAAGTTTCAAGAACTTTCCAAAAATATATACGATGTTTCCCTTTGAAAGGAACTTATTTATTTTGGCATAATGAATAGACCTTTCGGAGACTGACCAAAATCCTAGCCGAGGAAAAGTTCCGCCTTTAAAGTTTTTTTCACACTTTTTACCCATTCTTGGGTATGGCCGAAAAGTTATTCACTTACTGGAAATCCTATTACCTTGCGGTAAACAGCTGTAAGTTATGGGTTTGTTATTCCCGGCTACTTACCAAAAGGGAATTTATTGAATCCCAGGGATTCGGAAAGTTCTGTTCGCCTGCCCTATTATTTTTTTTTTTTTTTTGGCACCGATACAAAATAGCATACATTTTTCGCAGCTCGTTCACATTTCTTCTGAGAAGGTCCAGGGCGCTTGGTTGCGGCAATGTCGGTGGCGGCGACGGGTAACCAAGCCAGGAAAAGTTTAAATAAGAAGGCATAAATATCTGCTTTCCATGGTCGGTTGCATTGTTAGAACGTTTTCCTCGAATTGTTTTCGCCAATGGGAATGCGCGAATTTTCAATTCCACGGTTAAGTCTCGTTAAAACGGAGAACTTCCATGGGAGAAAAATGCGCGTAGAAACTTTACCTTATGCAAAACTTTGAGGATGCCTCACGACCGCCTGATAAATAACGAACTAAATCCCCGGAGCCTTGGCAGCATAGCTCCTAAATCCCCGTTCGTCATAATTACAAGCCACCCCCACGCACAGGTAGTCACCCGAAGTACTGATCCCCGCAGGCAAACTATGCCGAGGAGGGGCACTTTACTTCGCCAAGGATTAGATTTGAGTGTATTATTTAAGGCGGCGAACGTCAATAAAATTTAAATTATCGTTAAGTATGCCGCTTTCCTCGAAAATGACGGTTTAGACAATGAGCCGGTATGCGGCCGAATTAACGATTTCGGAGAAATTTTCATCGAACGCCGACGACAAATTTGCATATAGATCTGGTCTGGTAGTGTTTCCCGCAATCAACCTTTAAGTCCTTCAGGAATTTATAAAACACTCATTGGAAATTCAGGCGATTTAGCCACAGTCTGGATCATTAGTGTTTTATTGTGAGTGCCGTTCTGTATCCTGCGGCAGTATTGTTTGTGAATTGATTTTAATTGAAATGAGGTGGAGGACGGGTGGGTGGCCAGATTAACGATGCTGCAAGGGTTCGTCCTAGCAATGATATTACTGATTCCGGCCGTTGTAAAGAAATTTCATTTCCGACAAATTATAATAATTTATGACTAGGAGGCGACTAAGCATAATTAATAGACACTGAATTGTATAGTGCACTGTGATACTGATTTAATTAGGTGAACTTCACTCTCAAAATCGTCCGGTATATTCATTGAATAAGTATCATTCATACGTAGATTTGAATTCAGTTTGATTGCTATGCTTCATTAGTTGGTATGGTAAGTATTTGGACTCATATACGAATATGATAACATTTTTTATTTTTACTAAATTAAATATGTTTTAATTTTGTTGGAAAAAACACTTTTATATGATTTTTAAAAATAAATAAATAAAAAAGAATGTTGTTACATTATTTTGATTTCCCACTTTACAAGATAAATGTGTGCTTTTATTTAAAATAAAGAGATAGTGCCGGACCACGCATATTTTCATTAAGAGTGGATGATTACAAGTTTCTACTTCAGATAGTTTAGAAACAATGAGAGAAGGCAAGTTGTTGAAAAATGTGCGTGCGCTTTTAATTTTTTTTCTTACTCCCTAAACGTACCTGCGTATTTAATTCGAAAGTAAACATTTTTATTTTCAAAGCATCGTTTTTGAAATTTTCTGTATTAAAGCGTTGCCTTTTGATTCAAAAGTAAACACTTTAATTATATAGTGATGTTTTTATAATATTGTAATATGTTTAAAAAGTTAAATTTGTTATCTAAAAGTGAACACTTAAATTGTAAAGTGAGGCTTTTAAGATGTTACAACAAATGGAATGTTTTAAAAGTGTCATTTTTAATTTGAAAGTTTCTGTGTTGTTTTGAAAGCAAAAATGATCCGATTTTACCATACCTTGTACCATACATTTTGTGGTGTGCCGTGAAAGCGTAAAGAAGATTTGTATGAGATGCGGGTACATTCAGCAACTGCATCAGTGACAAATCAGTCAGTCATATTAATTAAATAGCCAAGTCAAAGCAAAATATAAAATTTATAAGTCAAGATAACAACGATCTATTTGAAAGTAACGTTTTTTGGTACAATGAATTAGGGAAAGAAGCACGGTGTTATTTTACGATAATGATAATTTAAACCAATCTACCGAGGTCAACGATGATGATAGACAATTGCTTAATGTTTTAAAAAATTTCGATTTACAACATCTCTTAATTCTATTTTATATTCTTTCAAAATTTAAAATTAATTGCTTTTCTATTGGTTTAATTGTTGTAGTTATTGACTACTCATAATTCATTTACTAAATATAAAAGTGTATTATATATTATATATTATAGGCCTCTTCGTGCCCTTCTTTAAACTGCCGACGTAATATTTAGATGCAGTGTGAAACATTAACTTTTTATCATTATTTTGTCTATTGACAGTTTTGACAGTGATTATCTTGGCTGTGAAAGTGAAGGTTTTTTCTGTGGAAATATATTTTAAATTTAAATAAGTTGATTTTTTTTTTTATATTAACATGAACGATGTTCTTGTTGTAAACATGTTTTTTCAATGCTTGATTTTAGTTTATAATTGCTTATAGCTGACTGAAGATATGGCAATTTCGGGTTTTGTATTTTTGAATAGATGGAACCTTTTCGTAGTTTTGAGATAAATGGCACCGATTTTTTGAAATAATATTTTTACGTGCTGAAGACGGGGTTTTCCATCATAATGACGGTGTAGTGTGTCAATGGTATAATAAAGCATATTGGATATCGTTCATAATTTCGAGAAAAGCTGTTTTCATGAAGAAAGAAATACTACTGTGTTCAAAAAGTAAGGTGAATTTTTAATTTAAACTTCCCGTGTTAACCGAATCGGACAAATGAATTTTTTTTTCAAGTTGGTAGGACTGTTAGTGACATCTGTGATACATAACATGTCAATATCATCATTAGTTTTTAGTTTACGCTTGGTTTTGCGAACAAAGAAAAGTGAATTTGGCGATTTTTACCATGTCGAATTTTGTTGAGCAAAGAAGTTCACCGTCGCACATAGCACTGGTTTTTCGTGAGTTTTTCGTTAAAAACTCCACTCATGTCGCTCCACAACTACCGTATTCGCCTGATTTAGCACCGTGTGCCTTCTGGCTGTTCCCAAAACTCAAGAGACCACTCCGGGGAAATCGTTTTGAGTCGATTGAAGAGATCAAACGTGAATCTCTACGAGTATTGAAGGCTATACCTGAGGACGATTTTTTAGCATGCTTCAAAGATTGGAAAAAACGTTCGCATAAGTGTATTGTAGCTAGGGGGAGATTATTTTGAGGAGGACGAAATCGATTTGGAAGAATAAATAAAAATTTTTAATTTTAAAACAAAATTCACGTTACTTTTTGAACACAGTAGTAAGTAGGTTTGTTCATTTTATATATTTGCTGATTTAAATCAAGAATTCATATGTTCATTATAAAATAAAAGAATTGGAAAAATTACATTGAAAATGTAAATTATAAAAAAAAAAACTCAGCTAAAAATATTCACTGGCACATTTAGTTTTTACAATTTTTAAGTTTTTCGGTCATTTTAACATTTTTGTGCAAATTCATAAAACGAGTGATATTATAACCCCAAGTATCCTCTTTAAAATGAATACTGATAATATCTTAAAATGTTTTAAAAAAATATAAAAAAAAAAAACAAATGTAAAATACAAGAAACCTTTAGTTGGAAACCGACAATGAGACTATTTCAGTTCAATCGGAGGTAACGAAGGACATTACTTTTGCATCACCATCGCCAACTCTTTCACAAAATGTGCGAAAGATAAAACAGCTTTTAGTAGCGATACCTTTTCCTTTTAAAAGCCTTCTACCTTAGGTATGTTTTATGCATTTTAAATAATACTCGTACATACAAAAGCAAACGCCTTCTGCAAAAGATGAAGAATTGAAATAATTATAACTTATTTATTTTATTTTCATATCTGAGGTGGATTTATGCGTTTTGTGGTTCCAAAACATCATTCAAACGTCCTCCACGGAATATCTAATTCACACCAAAACGTGAAATTGACATTTCTTGCGCAACCAAGCCTAAATGGGACGTGTTGTGTGGCTTTTGGATCATCCTGGAGAAATCACATAGCTTCAATTTCACGTCAACAACAAAAATTAGTCATCATGTGGCTATAGCGATCAAAACTGTCGGTCTGCGTCATACCTTCATTTTCAAAAAAGGGCCAATCACACATCCGCATTAAATGGCACACCATACAGTGAATTCGTCTCTCAGGAATGAATTCCACCACAGTTCCTCTTGAATTGTTGTTCTAGGCCCCTTCCCCTTTCCTTAGGTTAATTTAATCCAATTCTGCCTTCCCATTTTGCTGTTTCCATAGCTTATGAATTTAATTTAATTCTAGCTTTAATTGTTATTGTTAAATAAATAAATGTTACGTAGCTTGTATTAAGCGAATTAAAAATAAATAAGATGTACTTTGTAGATGCAATGGTCTTCCGGCAGTTTTTTGTGGATTTTGACTGCCCCAGATGCGACAATTTTGTTTGTTCACATATCCACCAAGCGAAAAATTAACCCCATCACTGAAGAAAATTCTATGCGAAAAATCGTCATTGAAACGCACATAATCAGCGTATGTTCGTAGGGTAGGCCGAAATGCTATGCGCGCCGCGTATAATGGATAAATTTGGATCTTCTTCGACACTTTGACTAACAGCAGCATTATTTTGAGTCGAGCGCGCTTTTCGATATTGTATAGACCTTTACACATCTATTACAGGTCCAGTTTCTTCAAATTTCTTCATAGTTTTGCTTATAATGCGTTCAATTGGTTCATCATTTTTGTAGAAAGTTTTCACAGGTTCAGGGTTGTTAAAAAATCTATGTATATTGTAAAAATGCAAACCTTTAAAAAAACATATGATCCCTTGAATGATAGTTCATCACATATGTCACTGCAATAGGGCTGCTAAATCCGGACCATGAAATGAATAACTCTGTGCTTTTTAAATACATAGAATCATTTTATTGATCACGGTAAAATTTTTCGGTTTTTTATTAAAACTTAAAAAAATCGAATATTACTCGTAGATACCGATTCCCGCGGACCCATTTAAAATTACAATAGGAAAATTCTCCTACTTGATAGGCACACTGTCCCCTCTTAGTTTTATTCTTCCATGCATTGAGAATTTTTATCTTATCGAAAAATCAATCAAGGACAAATTTACAGACCATTAGACGAAAACGAATCTGGTTATGTATACAATGTGGAACCCGAGACGACGCAGACCCGCTCCTTCCACTTGAGACCGATTCGCTCTTGACTTGGTGTCTAATAAATTTCAACATCCACTGTAACATGTGTTGGATCGATTTGGGCCCCATTCGAAATTATCGAGTTTTTGATTGATGATGTGCTGCTGCTTCTCGGGCATGTTTATGCTGAAGTTTCGGTCCTTTTTATCGGTGCCATCATCCCTGGACAGAAAGAATCATTTTGGCTGTACGCGCTTCGTCTTTACTCGGGTTATCACATGTGTCCGATGCGGATGGATATACCTATTTATATAAATATCATCCAGTACTGACCTTCTTTGGGACATCCCCGACCACTGACTATCTACGCCCGTGTCGAGGCTGCTCTCCGGCTTCGCCTGGGTGGAAAACTAATAAAGATTGTCGCTATAAATCGGTTTCTTTCGTCTCATATCGTTATGGATTATTGCTGAATGCAGCTTGCTCCTGACGTGGTATCAAGGGATCGGATGTACATGATACATTTTATCGGAACTATTTTGGGTGGTGTACGGTAAACGAAATCGCCCTCAATTCCCACCGTTGATTATATCATTTCTTGTCAATGGTATGGAAGAAAAACTAACAATGAAGCGAGAGATTCATGGGTCTTGTCGCACTATTGGCAAGTTAATACCCTCGGAAAGACAAATATTTCGATTCTATTAAACATTTCTGAAACGAAAAGGCTCATTGATGAAGACTATTAAGGCAAATGATAGAAATTCTCTATTTTATTTGTAACATTATAATAACCATAGGCTAAATTAAGATAAACGGAGGCTGAAATCAGAACTCCAATTAGTGTATTACTGATAGTATAGCACTAATAACATCAAATGTTATATTTATCCCTCAAAGTTTACGCAATCCGACACAATGGCCGTAGTTAGAAAACCAATTCGACCAATTTGACCACTCCCAACCGAGATCGATAGAATCCAGAAATAATAAATTCCCGAATTTGTAAATTAGTCAAGTATGAGTAGAACGGGTGGGTCAGTTATGGCCTCTACTAATATAAAATAAACATTTTATGTTTGTAAACAATGAACGAATATTTCGTAAACAAATGTGTCAATTCTTAAGATTTTATTATTAAAAACTTTGTTTGAAAACTAAATGAATTAGAATTCGATATTAAAACCACCACTTTCAACGATTTTCGAAATAATTTCAAATTTGTTTTCATAGTTTCTTTTTAATAACATTAAAGTATGATTTATAAATGATGCTTTAATCCGTAATACAAGACAGATTAGTCCCAACTTTACTAAATTAGAATCATATTGAAAAATTTGATCTTAATATACCTACGTATTTTTAAAATCTAAAATTTGATGACCAACAAAAATGTTGCCTTTATCAATTAAAATGTATTTACCGAGTTTCTAAGGCCTCCTGTTTTAGTTTAAAATATGAGACGTAATGTGGAACCTCATCAACCTTAAATCATTTATTTTAAAACGGTATCTAGAAGGGTTTACATCTGCTTTAATAAAATTCATTACAAACAGATATACGCTGGACTGAACAGTTTTCTTTCAAATTTGTCAACATAAAAATGGGATAATGTGTTCTGTCATTTGCGTGATTTAATAAACGGAAAATTCATACTCTTGTCGACGTTAATGGACTAAACATTTTATGTTGATTATAAGTACATTTCTCAAAGCGTTTTGTTCTGTTCCAACAAATCATATTCTATACTAAATAAATAGAGCTATACATTGTATTTTATGTAGGCTATCATTCAATTACGTGCAGTAAGAGATAAGGATAAGCTCATATTTAATAAAAATGGCATCAGAAAGGAAAGCATAAAGATCTCTGAGCAAAATCCCAGATACTTCCGTTTTGAATATAAAAGCATTCAGCACATAATATCTCTTAATTAATTATTCCTGTGTATGCAGATATGTTTACATGAGCATGTGTTGTTATAGTAAGTATAGATAAGGGTGAAATCTATATGTTGAGACCATTTATAATAAGTAAGATTGCATTCAATTTGAATTGCAAAACGGAGATATCATCGCACATGAATGCACCCTACATTTGTCTTGTTTATTTTAATTATTCTACAGGGTTGTCGATGTAAAGTATTTATCGTGCAATGATATTTCAGCATAATACGTCAAAGAAGTTTTCTTGTACTCTAATGTCAACTTTTGACTAAAAAATTATGTATACACCCTTTATTATTTGAAATAATAATTTCACTCACCTTAGCATTTCCTTTTATCAGCATTACAAGCTGATATTTTGGAAGTATGCCATAAATAGCATAGAATTTAAAGTCAATATATTCAGTTTAAGAGAAAACATATATAAAAAAAGAGTATATAATATTTTGAAAAAATTAATAAAAGTAAAACTTTGAAACATCTTATACATTTATACGAGTACAATCTTAATTAATGAAAAAAAAAGTCTTTATTTAGTTTTAACTTTTAAACTTTAAAAAAATATATATCTAACTTTTAATCGTACATTATTTCTTTTATTTCCAGTATGAATGTTCCACGGATTAACAGCATACTCACCCAGTAGTTTTAACATGCATAAGGAATTGAAAACTTAGTTTAAAGGTAAGCAGTTTATATACATCTATAATGCATCACTTGATTGTTTCGAGATAATATAATAAATATAGAAGAACTCTTTAAATGTTTAAATGTACTTTCAGTACATTAATTTGGAAAAACATTAACTTTTTTTATATTTCCTTAGTTGCATCTATCAAACTAAATTGTTAACATTGCACTTCAAATTCACCATCAATAAATCGGTTGAATATAGTAAATTTTAGGTCTTACAAGGAGACATTCTGAGGGATAATATGAATCTTTTAAAAATAAGCGATAGCATCTGAAATTTATAATATAACTTATAGTCGCAAACTCGATCTGAACCGCATAATGTGTATTTGATTAACAAACATGTGCAACAAAAGTTTAGAATCTTCAGCATAACAAAGAATATTAGGGTATTTGGGAATGACGAACACATTATTAAAATTATCACCATCTGAGCCCACTTCTACAGTGGGCTGAGATGGTTATCTTATGGAATACCAAATATACTTCTGAAAAGTTCGGTGAATGTGTCGCAAAATCGGAGAATTTAAACGATCTAATCTTTGAAACGAGTAAGAAAACTAAATAAGTGTGGACTTTTTTTGACTATAATTTGGCATATAATTCGACTGAGAGTTGGAAAAAGATTGAATTATTAAACCCAGTTGTTTGGCGTTTGAACTTTGTATTTTTTCTTTTCGTAGGCAGAAAGGATTATTGGACCGTCCTGTTTTGGAAATTATGAAGGAGTCTTCATTACTGACAAAGGCGACCTCTCTCGTGGCATGTTGACGAAGTTTTTTTGGGCAAGAATTGAATGAAATTGACAAATCGCTTTCGAAACCAAAACTGGCCCCAATAAGTTCCAGTATACCTTATTTGGATTTTTTCCTCTGGGGTTTTTAAAAAGTAAGTCTGTGCTAACTATGCGAAGACAATTCAAGATCTATACAAGAAAAGGTCCTTATTTCAAACCGTTTTTCGAAATTTCATTGGCTTCCTCCAAGGCCACTTAATGTCAATAGATATTTCATAAAAAACAAAATTAAACTCATAAAAATAATAATGTTCGACTCTTAAATTGTCTGAAACTGGTATATGGAAACTGGAATAGAATTCTTATTAGAACAATTTCACTGCTTACCTAAACCACATTTATTACACCTTCTGTATGTATAGACCAAAGCTAACACCGCAATTCCTGAAATTTCTTCTACTGCTTTTCGGCACTTAAGTCTATACGGTGTTCTGTTTCTACCTTATTGGCAGTTTGTTTTCCTCATCAATGTTTGAAGCAAGGATGAGGGGTTTACTTTTAGACGTTTTCTATTCGAACAATTCACTCGCCTGTCTCCCTTCTTGTTGAAGAAGATAGGTACATCGATTTTATCTAATTACACTGGAGCCAAGTGAATCGTAAATTATTACGGAATTGTACTTAAAGGAGTGAAGAACTTCTTATAAAATGTGGCTTTTAGTCCTTCCATGCTATCAGCTAAGCAATTTAGAATGGCAGTATTTCATCTGTCTTAAGAGCTGGCTTATTCCAATTTTGACTACAGCCAAAATTATCATAAACAACAAAAAATCACCCTCGGGAATCGCACCCAGCTTTTAAAAACATCCATCCGAGCTGTGTTGAGGCCAGAATGCTCCCCCTCGGGCAGAGCACAAGAAAAAGCCTATTAAAATAGGCAAAGCGCCTCGGAATCGTTATAACGCTTGACTGGCTAGCTAAATGACATTGCCCAAATCATCTGTGCAATTTCTGTTCTTCCTTCTTTTTTTGGGTAATTAAATTTTTCACGTGAGCGAACTGGAAAAATGCCGGTGAATTATTGCTCGGAAAACAAATCAAAAGTTACCTACTGCGTACTAGGGATGTCGCACGGTGATAGGGATAACTATGTTAAATTTCTTTCTAATTTCGTCCACTCCCGGCGAACAGTGCGATGTGCAAATATTTTTATGTATGTGGGTGGTGTAGTTGTTATTCAGGGACAAATCAGCGAGTTCGATTACGAGCTTTCCGATAGCACCGGCGAAAAATTTTTAATTTCCTCCGCCAACGCAGGCACAGATCATGTCGTTGATTATGGAACTAGGCTTTGTCTGTATGGTGTTTAATTTGAATTATTATCGATTGGCGACCTGCCGCTGATTAAAGTCTTCCTTTGCATGAAATTTCGCCCTTTCTACTAGAGACGTCTCTGTCAGGGGTGGTAATAAATTAAAAACTTTTCGGCCATTAAGGGTACTTTTGATTTCTTGCAGCCTCTTATACTTGGCTTGGATGTGAACGGTCTTAATGGTCGGGAAACGTGCTCTGAGCAAATTTGCTTTAAGATTTTATCTATATATCTCGGTAGGGGTCGATATTTATCTTCGAGCATAGTTTAGAAACTTATAGTTCAGAAGTTGCTTCATTGCTGGCTTTTGGTCGCTCCGTAGTAAGGTTTTATGCAGATTTGCTCATTAACGCTATTATTTTTTTCATTATTTTCGGTGCTTTTATGGGGCGAAGGATTTTATAACTAGATGTATGTGCATACACAGCTGCCAATTTTAATGGTGTAGCTAAACTACTATGCTTTTCTCAGGGCTAGATATGATTTATATCTATGTAAATAAGAGTTATATGTTTTTATCTCTATTACATACATCGCCATAATGTTGGAGTAGAAAATGTTTTCCTGAACAAGATGTCAGTATCAAATGAAAGTTCATGCCAAATAAGTTTCAAAAGTATACATACCAGTATCATAAATTTAAATGTTTTTTTCAAAATTCTTTGATAGAACTTCATAAACAAATCAACCAGGATTGTACTGCAAAGTGGCGGAAAAGAGTCTAAAATATGAATTTCCCGAAAACAGTCAGAAGTCATTCGGAGTTTATTATTTGCACTTAATTCTGGCGGAAATGTACTTAGCAAGAAACTAACTGCAAATATACCGAAATTAGATGGAAAAAATTGAACATTTTTCAAATATTGAGCTTAGCAAGAAATTTCAGAGAAAGAAATCGGACGGAAAGTAGTCAGATATTTTTTAAATATTATAGATTTAGTAAGAAACTGCAAAGAGACGGAAAACAGTCGGTAATATTTTTTAATTTCGGACTTAGCAAGAGACTGTAAAGAGATGGAACTCAGAAAAAAAGTGACAAAGATCAAACGAAAACATATTGTTCTACAATTTGTCTTAATTTATACTTCACACTTTGGGCTTGCAATTCAATCACATATAGACCTAGCGATCGGGACATGAAGTACAAGATGTAACAGTCTCTATACAAGCCCAAGGCTCTAACCCATATGAAATTTCTAAAACAGCCTGCCATTAGATAAAGGAGCAATTAATTACTGCTTCCCACGCCTTAACTAAACTCCAATAAGAACGAAAGAGATAAGAATATACAGCCAAATATTCTCATCTACAGCACTTACAGTGAGGACACGCATTATCACGCATTTTTAAAGGCGGGAAAAAGTCTTTGTTGCGCTGAGAAGTACACAGCATGCATGGGGTTAGTGTCATTCCCTTATCTTTTTTCGACCTTGGTTCCATTAGCCCACCGGCCTTGCAGATTTTGCTAAAAGTGGATAGTAATAAAGGGCTCATGCGTGAGAGAAAGACAAAAATGTAGGGGAGGGGGAAACGAAAATTAAAACCACATTTCACGAATATGTTTGGCCCGCCTTTAAAAATGCACAGTAAAAAAATGTAAACAGCCCGCATCCGTATATTTTATTTTGTTACTATCTACCATTAGCAAAATCTGAACGGCCGGTGAGTTAATGGGACCAAGGTCGATTACAGTCACAGTGAGGCCAGCTGATTTTCCGGGTTCAAATACTACGCAATTTTTGAGGTCGTCTGTTTCGGCGTATGGCGAAGGTCAACGATGTAGTTTTGCCAATCAACCGCATAGGGGACAAAGTTATAAGAATATTTTGATCTCGCGAGCTTAGTAAAATTTTTCGTCTGAATTTTTGTGTCAGTTTTTCGTCTAATTTCCATCACTATACGGTCTGATTCAACTATAATTTTCCTGCTCTTGTTCACTTTTCGATCGTTTCCGACTGCCTTTTTAAACTATTAATTTAATTTCATCACAAAAACAAAACAAAATTTCATCCAAATTGAAAATTGGGCGAGTTCAAACGTTTGTCAATTTAAAGTGGAATCATTTCACTCATACATATCAATCACAATATAGTAAGGAAGGAAGTTTGTCTGCACAAATGTATGTATTTGAATATTTGAATTTTTTAACCGTCAACGTTGTTGTAGTGTGCTTGCACGATAAGATTTAAATGAAAAAATTAGACCTATGCAACCAGCATTCACACATAACAAGCAATTATAAATAGTAAACTATATTATAACTAAATGTATGTTTTTTAGATTTGTTATTATACTTGCACTATGCCTCGAAGTTGGAGGCTTTAAAATTTCAAACTCATCCGCTGGAAATCCCTCGATTTATCTTAGACAAATTTTGAATTTAACCCCCCTTAAAAAGTATTGAATCAGAAGAAAAGAAAACATACTTTTGTAGTTGAAACGACATATTTTAAAGTGGTTGATATAAAATATCGAATTATATAATTGTAATATTGGCGTAAAGATTATGCCGAATTTGTTTAATAATATCTCTACACAGCGCTGATTTATACCATAGCTGTTACTTTTTTGTTTTTTTATGCTGAATAAATAATTCATTTGGAACGTTCGTCATTCTTTTAACAAATATTCTATACAGCTTAGCTGCCTTTATAAAGCAAATCGGCAAGCAAGCTAGTAAAACAATATGCGAGTCACGGAGCTAAATTTTGTTTGGAATATCCAAATGGGTTAATCCTTCAGTTTATAATTTATACGCATTTTGTTTGAAATAATACATGGTGTGCTCTGTATAATTTAACGATCTAAAAACAAATAAATTGCTCCAACCATAAAATGTTAAACCATACATTGCCATAGTAAGCAAACATCAGAAAATAAATTTTGTATGAAGTCGCATCGAATCGATACGATGCATCTCATATTATGTTGGGTTTAATTATTATCGTACTCTGTTATTTTATTCGTTTTCACAATTTTCTATATGCATGCATCAGTCCCAGATAATATTTATCCTTTGCATTTAGAGACCTACCTAAATAATAAAAAGTGTACCCATTTAGCTCGACTATATTCATTTACTCAAACAAATTTCAGCAGGATAGGGATTTTGCTTTGCTCCTTTATAGGTATTTAAATTGAATATTGATTGTTTAACATCATAATTGAACACACCCCACATATGTTAAACCAATTTTATGATAAGGCACCTAATTGTCAGGTTTCGTAAACTCATTAACATAAAATGGTGCTTGCTGTCGATACTTTTTGTGGCGCCAATTTAATAGCAACTGACTGATTTTAAAAACCCAAATGCTAATGAATGCATCTGGACATTGATTTTAGATATTGTAATTGGACAATAATGGGGCAATGTGTGCTTACAACAATTGCTGACAATTTATCATTCTTGTTTGGATTGTGAATTTTCAAAGTTTTAATTGTGTACTTGACGGGAGCCCCAAACACCTGACCGAATTCGATCAACAATTGCATCTGATTAAATTTCCGGATGTGAAAGTAATCATATAGACAGTAATTAATAGAACCGATGCGCAATGTTTGCGGAGTAGAACAAATAAATTTTGCTGGAGAAATGGTGACTTCAGTTAGTATAGGCGCAAACAGTGCAACCGCTGTTTGACACGTTCTGTTCACCACAGCTCAAGGTGTATTTAATGTAATTGTTTATGGCGAACATGCTAATTGACTGGAATGCCATGACTGTGATTTACGTTTGCTAATTGTTGATAATCATTGTTAATTCTTGTATTAGCGAATAAATTTTATTTTACTGATTTTATGGAGTTTCGCTTGTTTGAAATTGTCGAAAAAAGCGATATTTTGCTGGTACATAATTTAAAAAATTACGTACCTAAAATTGCTACATTTATTTTAATATGAACAATAACCCGCACAAAAATTATTATTTCTTTATTTATTTATTTAAGATAATTTAAAAAAAAAATAGCTTGCAACCTGTTATTGTGAGTGTCTAACAGAGAAGCTATATGATGACTTCTCGGATTGAAATACTCATAATTTTTTCTTCCTTGTTTTATTTTCGTAGACAAGCACCACAAATTTCACTTTAAGGCGAAGAGATTTACGTAAAAACGATCGAATAAAATTAATAATATAGATATTATCTCTCAAAATATATTGAACAAAACATAATAAAATAAGCATTTAATCTAGATAAAATAGCTTATATAACGACATTTGTTTTGTATAGCACTTAACCCTATACAAGTTTTCCTTCATAAATTGCTCGTGATTCCTATATAGTATCTCTTTAAGAACTATAAATGTGGTCCCATTATGGATTCTCCTACCATAACTATTATTATTCCAAAATCACCGATGCATATATGTATATATATAAGTTAATCTATATAAACTATGGTTACTCGGACTAAAATTTCTACTACTACTTTCTATTACTTCGTACATACTTCATTCTTTATACTGACTGTTCATAATTAGGGTAGGTATAATATCTTTAAATCTTTTGCGATACAATTCAAATTAAAATATTCAAAATTCAAAATTTATTAAAATCTAGCATGGCTGCAGGAATGATTTTAGAAAATTTTTAATTACTTCTATAGTTAGGAGTACACAGGAAATCTTTTTGACACACTGTACGTTACGAGTAAACCAATAAACTTATTAAAATATGTCTTAAAAATAAGACACATTAATTGGTATGTTTTTAAATATAAAAATCGATTCTTTGCACCCATTATATTCAGTGTTTATCTGTTTATTTTAAGATGATTAAAAAATTGTCGTTTATTTTTCTACTTCAAAAAATTTATAATTTTAGGCTATAAGAATAAGAAATCTTAAAACAAATCTTCATTACATTACCTATAATTTTGTTTTTATTTTACA
This sequence comes from Philonicus albiceps, assembly GCA_963969385.1. Taxonomy (NCBI): domain Eukaryota; kingdom Metazoa; phylum Arthropoda; class Insecta; order Diptera; family Asilidae; genus Philonicus; species Philonicus albiceps. The sequence goes on along the minus strand of OZ017774.1, from coordinate 28,199,088 downwards.
TTTAGGAAGTGGGCGGTTTAGACCTTTGAATAAATGTTTGGTTTTGCAAATTTTTGGTGCACTTTTTAAGAAATATAGTTCAGTTTTGGTTTTAAAGGAATTTTAATTCTAAACATTCATTATACAATTTTCCTAAATAAAGTAACAGCTCAAAAATTGCGCTCATTTTACATTGAAAAAAAATTTGGATGACAGCTATTTTATTATACAAGTAAACCCGGGATTGATTTAACTTCAGATATGAGTGAAAGGATTTGAAAAAGTAAATCATGCAGAAAACATCTAAAGATTACAATCTGAGACAATTCGTAACGTGCAGCATCACTTTAAATTTTGTAAATTCATTGCGCGAAAATAAGAAGCTCTTGGCATTTCAAAAACTTTGGAACCCCACCATACGTCCCTAAATTCTTGTTGGCTTGAACGAAAGCAATTCCTGGCATGTCAGCTGTCAGAAATTTTGAGTAGATTATGAATTCGTGTGTAGTGTAATCCTTAGGGATGTTGGATGTAATATACAAACCCCTCACTTCGCCTCTCAAAACGTGAATTGGTAGCGCTTTCACTTATGCGGGCACATTCTCGTTGTCTCTATAAAGCAAAAGGGATACGGGGCTGAAAAACAAATCACATTCACTACCACTAACACGAAAATAATTGAAGTGGTAACATATTGCAACCTGCGCAACTTTCAACGAAATACACGGAAAGTAAGGTGAGTTTGTGGAAATGGAAATGTTGTAAGAAAAGAGTAAGATTCTAATTTCAAAGATTTTCTTCTTATACATTTATAAGTATATTTGGCTTTTCTGTCTTTCAAAATAATTATGATTCTTCAAACTTTGTTTAATATGCCTACACAAACAATCCATTATAGAAAATTAAACAATCTGCTATACAGAAAAAGTAAATTGAACGCGTGTACTAAAGCTATTTTAGCCCCTTTCGTTTTATGTAAATGTATTTAATATAGACTTGTAAAGTTATCAAATTCATCACAATTATTATTATCACTAGTAGGTAGTTCATTGTTTCAATGTAATTAAATAATAACGTAGCTTTAATTGGCATTATGCATTTGAAATAAAGTAATTATAAATTCAGGTGTATTTATAAATTTCAATTAAAATGGATATAACTACTATCCAGGTAGCTTTAATATTAATTGGTTATTTAAATTAACAGAATTGACTTTTGTATTTCATTATCATTAACATTACATTCACTATTGCAGAAATGGTAATGGTAATAAAAATCTGTTTCAGTTACTTGTAATGGTAATGGCGGTGTTAATTATTTCGAGATTAATCAATTACAAGTCTAATTTAAAAAAAGTAAGTAAAAAAAATAGTGTTGATAATTGAAGTTGTCGATCAGTAATTTTATCCATATTCATTTATAATAAATTTTCGTTTCCAACACATCAATGTTGATACTTTATATAAATCACATACATATTTTCTTTTATCTGTAAGCTTTATATGCATCCGTAAGTTCTATTATATAATATATTCAATTTTAGACACTATAATAAATGAACTTAAGTGGTTTTTGCATCTAACAGATATCACAGCATTTTCAATATAGTCTTCTTAACATTTATTCATGTATCCTTAGTCATTTCATATCTAAGGTTTCTTGATTTTCAAGCAAAAATAGTATGGTGACAGGAAATATTTTATGTTGGTCATAATTTAAAAATATCCATCAGTCTGTAGCTGAAGTATAGAAAAGTTTATAATACTTTTGCTTTAAAAAGTTTGAACTTCAGCAAACACATTTCCGTTTAGCATATCTCATCTTATTCCACAGAATGGAATAGTTTACATTTTTCTTCTGTTAACCAGTTAAGCGTGGAATTTAGTTTTAAAAACGCTCCATAGTGTGCGGAATTAAAATCAAGCAATGACGTATGTACACGTTGAACGCAGGGAAAAATTGTCCTATTATAAATTTTGTGAAAAAGGGAAAAGAAAAATTTTTATTTAATAAAAACTTAGCAATTTATTTCTGAAAAGATTATTGTTATTATAAACTTAATATTCTAAAATAATAATAAAATACATAAACACGAAAAAACACATGCAGAAAGAAAATAATATTAAAAATTTTAGTTCAGCTGTTCTATTGGTAATAGAAAGGAAACGTCCCACCAAATAATATTCTAATTAGATTTTATTAAAATTTCGAATTTGTACAGACAATGGTAATTTTATTCTTTTCACGACGAGCATACACTTTGGACGCACCGTAACAGAGATTTAGTTTGACTTGTATGACGATCTATAGTCATTGACTTTTACGCCGTACGGCACAATTACGAGCTATACTCGACATGTTATTAAAATCACTGTTGAATGTTGTAATAATTATTTGATTAAACATTTTTAGTTTATTGAATATGGTTTTAAGTTTTACCGGAAGAGATTAACTTTTTTTTCATGTTACAACAGAAACATATTGTGCATATTACTCCCACATTACAAGAGAAAGAAAATCGTTCTAGCAAGGCGAATTTATCGTCTGTTTTTAATCCTGATACAATTGCTATGGTAATTATAAAAAAAACACAAAGTTGTTGTAGTGCTTTTACCTAAATATTAATGTATTGATATACTTTGTTTGAACAAAAATAAATAACTTTAGGGAGTAATTGTTAGTCTGTTCTGTATGTATGTTAGCAGTTAGTATAGTTAGTTAGTTTTACTGCCTCCTGAGAACTTCAATTTATTGCAAACATTTACGATAGGCCTCTGGAGACCAATTTCATTGCTTTCTCAATTACCTGATCTTATTCACTTGTATCTTTTTATCCTTAGAGATATTTGGAATATGTATTTAGTTAATAGGTCAATAAAAAATTCTCAGAAACATTTAGGAAAGTAAAACAGGAATACTCCCTAAGAGAAGAATTAATGTGATTACTTTTATTCTAGAAAACTTTAAGTTTTATCTTTGAATAATTTAAAGCGCATTATGGATATCATTTACAGCACAAAAAAAAGACTTATTTCAACAAATAAGATGAAACTAAGGTGCCATAAGTAGCTTATTATAATAATATAATGTTGTTTTCTGACAAGTTCTTAAGAAATTTTTGAGTTAATCTTTAACTACTGCTTTTGATTTTAGTAGTTGTGAGATAAGAAACAGCTAAAGGAATAACATACATATTTTTCGGTAGAAAATGTGAAATGTTGCTTAAAAAAGATATACTTTGAAAGAAATTAAATGACTGAGACAGTCAGAAAATAACGTGTAAAAATAAAAACAATGTTAGGAATGCTCGCTATTCTGCACCTTAGCTGCTGCAGAAAGTCCAACACTAATTAAATCGTACCTGAAACTGTCAGGAGTTAAGCCTTTGCTAGACCCTCTATTGAGGTCAGCAAAAGTCGAATTGGGCAAGTTAAGGAAAGTAAAACGAAAATTCCAAAATTCGTGTGGAAGATGATTTGACGTTGATAATAAAAATTGAGAGCCATTAAAATTTTTGGAGATATTGAAGTTTGGTCATTCGAAGAACTTCTGTCGACAGCAGAGTTTCATCTAAAATGTAATTTAATTCAAAAGTTGGACGAAGTTTATCGGAAAGTGCAGCCGGAATGCAACCGGAGCGGCGAACCCTTAATGTCAGTAAGTTTTGTTTATTTATATCTACATCGACTTGTGCGACATGAAAGTTGTTCTTATAAATTCTCGGTATCTAAATTTTCGTTAAACGCTTTACGATAATGAAATCTTCTAGAGTTTAACTGTGAGGAAGCCTGCACTAGGCTAACATTTTCTGGCTAAAATGTCTAAGAAAGCGAAGGACACTTGAGCGCCTGCACCACTCAGGGGCAAGGACTGCAGCAATAAAGTTTACCCCCGTACGTTGTTTCTGGGCGGATTAAGAGTTGTGCTTCCTCGGGTCTGAATTTAAACCTTTTTCAAGAGGAGGAGTTCCATTGTTGACGGTAACTCAAAGCCCAAACATAAACAAGACTCCCAAGTTTCTGTGGCCTACAAGAGTCAGTTTGTCGTTGGAGTCGTCAAACACTTCCGGGCAGAAAGGGGCTTTATGAATGGCTCAAAAGCCAAAAGTTCTGAATATTCAATTCTTAATTCGACGAAACTTCGCCTTTTCGTACCTAATTACTTCATTCAGGCATCCGATGATACTTAAGGAGCTCTCTCTACCACGGTGCAGCGCTTATTGGACTTTCGGGTGCGCCTGGACCCATCTCAAGAACGGCTTTACTGCAAAACTTTCCTCGTAGCAAGCAGATGAACTAGAGATAAATTGAAATTGATAAAAATTGAACTACTCGAAAGTAAGGGCTTCGTACAGCCGGCGGAGATAAATGAACGTCCTTTGACCAGAGCTGAACTGGTAGGGTGCAGCGTGATGTCAAGCGAAAGGGGCTCGTACCACAGCCTTAGCGAGTTCTGTTGGGAACAGAAAATATACTTAGATGTAGAGGATTCTAGGGCTTTACGGGCAGGACAAATTTTACCCGCCCCAAATGGCTGCGACTGTGAGGCCAAGTTGGGCTTTAGGGAAATTTGCGAGACAAATAGACTCCCATTATCCCAGACATCTGGGGCGAAGTGTACGCTCGAGAAGTTGGTCCGATTCTTATGGGTGATTCCATTGCAGACAACAGTTGAAATATAATTTCAACGTAATTAGCGACGATTCGGATTAATTTTTATTCTTCCCAGCTGGTCCCTTGTGCACAGCAGCAAGAGATGCGTTCACATTAGTTTGTGACATTTATGAATGTCACCAATCAAATGTTATACAGTATAATTCCCATAATACGAATATTTACATCTCTTCTTGAAATAAGAACAATTGCAAAGAACCTATCTAAGATATTGCTGAATTAAAACCACCACTATCCTCCAATGAGTCCTCAATCACCTACTTCTTCACCAATTCTTTTTAAGAGTTTCAAAATTTGAAACTTCAGGAATTAGTAAAAGTTTCTTTCGGTCTTTGTTAAAACAGGAAATTAAAATTTAAAATTACTGAGAATTGTTAAAAGTTTTGGTTTGTGGCAATTTCAAATTCATTATTAAAGAGCGATGGATAAGTGATTGAGAACGTATTAAAATTGGGGAATGATTCTTTATCTGCCGACACCTTAGCAAGCTTTATACGGCTTTAAGGGGAGGTTCTCATCTATCGCGCTAAAAAGTAGGTAAAGTTCGTTATTTATTTGAAGAAAAATGACAAGACATAGGGAAATGATATTTGACAGTATTTTTCATTGTACATTTATCTGTACAAAAAAATTTTGTTATGCAAAATAAAAAAACAAAATGGCGCCCGTTATTCAGCTTCTCCGAAGGCATGTTTTTCGAAAATTGCCCAGCTGTGTACAATCTAGGGGTCGCAAATTAGCCTGAAATCAAATAATGATGACATTATTGTAAACTAGAATAAATTTGTCTTAGAAAGAGTTAACGACTTTCAAAAAAAATTTAAAATTGACGGAATGGCGCGATTTTGAAATTTTTGTGCCGTTTTTGGCTGTTTTTTTTTTCATAGTTTATGACTAACAAAAAGGAGTTAATGCTAAAATTTTCAAAATGTGCTCCACTCTTTCTCACTCTGAAGAAAATTGTTCACTTTAATATGCACGAAACTAGAAGTTGATTGGTTGAATCGTTTTTGAGTTATCTTGTACACAAATTTGTAAAATCTTAAAAAACAAAGTTCTGAGATAATCGCGTTTGAAGTTTAAGTAACTTTTCGTCGACAGGCTAAGAGCGCCCCGCTGCGATCATGACACCGCGACAATCAATCAATGGGCTGTAGAATCCGTTCTAGTGCTCGGATCAACAAAATATTTTAAAGGAACATTCTAGACATATTAAACTTTAATAATATGAAATAAAAAAGATTCTAGATGAGAACCTCCCCTTTAATAAATAAAATTCCCTAACTCATAACTTTGTTGATTTCTGCAAAAATTAATTATCATCTTTTTAATTGGTAAATGATAAAAGAGTATGCTCAATAAGAACAAGAAAATAATTCTAGATATTTATTATTATTGGTATAGTAGTAAAATATGACTTCAAAATATTTAGTAGGTATAACTTTTTTTATATGTGTGGTAGTATTTGTCAACTGTCCCAATACTAATTATAGTAATTTTTAATTATCTATTATAAAACTGATAAAATTTGAGTTGATTTTGCGACTATCTTGAAATTCCAAATTGTCTATATTAGTAAAAAAAGAATGGAAAACAATAATAGAACATCATAAAATTTGCCAAAATGTGCTAATAATTAGTTCTAGATATTTGTGGAAAAATCTTAAATTTATATAGTTGAAATTGCTTTAAATAGGTACTATGTGTTTAACCCAATCAAAAGGAGTCCATTTCAAATCTTCTGTGACTTAATATGGACACTGAGAGAAAAAATTATAAATATCAATTAATATTTTCGTAGATTATCAACCAACTAACTGAACTAGTTGTTAGAACTAAAATAGTTGGGAAACCAATTAATTTTTTTTAAATCTTTTCCAACAGTTGAACTAAAACCGTTGGGAAAACAACTAAATTTGTAAATTTTTTAGTTCTAATTTATCAAATAATTTGATTAAGTGGTTGAAACTTAATGGACATTTTAATTGATATTTTTAATTTTCCCTTTAAGTGCACTACCTTAAGAATCCGATATTTTTCTCAATGTTTCTATTCAAGGAACTACTCGTATAATAATTATAGGCTAAACGAGTCGTTGTTCTTGACTCTTTAATGAAGATAGATGAGCTCACTTATCAGTAAATGTAATGAATCCTTTTGTGATTGAGTTAGAACTTTCTACAATTTCGCATAATTTATCCTAGCTTTCTTTCTAATTTTTTATGTAGGGGGAGGCGGGGTACAGTGATTCACCAAAAATATTTCAATATAAAGATAATTTATTCCTGTCACGATATTTCTACAACGTATTCAAATATGTGTAAGTACAACAGTTTCAACCGCGCTGCCCTCCAGCTGGCCATTAGCGTTTAACGAGAATAGATATATTTTTAGCGTAACCAACTAAAAGACTGGTTGAAACTTAGTAGTGTTCCAACGCTGTTTTACGCCGCTTAGTAAAGATCTAAAAATATCATATGAGTGTTAAGTTTAGTTCAACTAGTAATGTCATCTAACATTTATTAATATTTGACAGATTTTTTTAACATAAAATATAAAACTGAATATGTTTGCATCAATCTGCTGCACTTTCATCTACAGTTTTCATTTACTAATAGGTTGGTATACAACTTTTTAAAATTTATTTAAAATTTCACGATGGAGTTTTGGTAGTTAACTACTTTATTTTTGTAATTATACTAATTAATAATTTAATATATAGTATGTACATGTATGCATACGTAAATACGTAAATAATAATAAAACGTTAGCCTTTTGCTTTATAAAAAAACATTTTTTAATTGTTTTTCATAAAATGTAGACATTATTGAGCGAATCTTAAGGAGCTACAATGGTCTCATAAATAAAATAATTTCCAAAGGATTGACTGTAAACGGATTATTGAAATGCCAAAGTGTATGGTTAAATACAACATGATTCGAACAAGACACAGTGAGGATGTTCCTGACAAGGGTAAAAGGATTAGGGGTCGAACATAAGCGATATCCCTAGAGGTCAGGAATTACCATAATTAATATATCGGGCGCCCCATTCTAGCATTAAATATCTGTTCTCATTAATTAAAAGCCCCAATTTGAACCGAAACCAAATTTGAAATCTCTTGGATGGAGGATTTGATCTCACCAACACGGGCGGCGCGGCGGGAAAAGTTTTGTGTCCGCAAAGGCACAGCTTCAATTTTCTTCAAGTAGTCCCCAGCAGCGTCTCTGCAGTGCACAAAAGAATTCATTTTCGAATTGCTTGGAGTCCTCCGTCATTTTATTAAAATCTTTTCCATGGTCCAGGCTGCGCTTCTTTTCAATTCGCCTAGAATGGACGCTCCTTAATGAATGTCACAAGCACTTGGAATATTTCCATGCTTTCCAGCTTTTAATATGCACAACATCAATTGCGAAAAACATAGTTGTCTAAGAAATGCGTTCAATTTCTCAGCAAGGTAAGACGGTTGGTGGTGTGGCTGCCTAGGCTCAATAGAAAGCCTTGTAAAATTTTTATTTGTTGACTGCCAGGGAATGTACTTTCACTGCTCCAGCGGCAAGGGGGCAAGGACTCGACAAGGACTCGGAAATAGGTTCGGTGGGTTCTGGAAAGTATAGGCTATGAGCTTGCCCTGGTTGAGGTGGCCTTATTGGCGATAGGCAGGGGTTCACAAGGGGAGACATAGCATATAGGATGTCCTCAATTTCCCTGTTGCCTTTCACCTTCGAACCTGAACCGTTGAGCCATCGGCGCTTGTATCATCACTTAAATTATTGATGACGTTTTATTGCCTAGAGCAGCTCTTAACACCATGCTATTGACTTTGAGGCTCCTTGGGGATTTCAGAATGTCCCTTTTAGTGCTTTGACAAGCTAATACACACGGTAAGTGGCAATAAATTTTTATACAAAGACGGGAAGCTCTAAATTTTCTTGATGGCTTGATAAATCCTTTGGTAACCACACCCCCTCTCTCCCTTTATACAGAAAGTCTGTTACTAATTCATCAGCAAGCCCGGTTTGGACTTAATTCCATTCGCGGAAATGAAAAATGCCGAATCGTTCATAAATTCTGAAATCAGCAAAAATGCTTGCGTTTGCGGATAATATGCGTAATTTAGAAATTTTAAAGCGGAAAATCCTTCACCCACCTCATTCACCAATCACTACTCCACCGCTGCACAGGCTACCAGATGTATTCAAAAGTTGTAAGCCCATGTGATGTGAAGTCGTGCATAAATAAGGGTTGGGATCGAACCGAGCACAGCCAGCCGCAGTAGGTAGAATCGGTTCGTATTTTCCTTAACGAACTCGAATTGTTGCCCCAACAACCTGCGTAGCATTTCGCGTTTCTTTACATTTTCATGCCTTTCAGTGCTTCTTACGCATGATTTGACTCCAGTAAGGGTGGTTTGGATTCTTTCTTCAATTACAGGTCAGCGGGTTTCGGGGAGTATTCAATAAATTCATGCATCCCGAAACGTTTCAAATATATTTCAGGTAAAAGGATGTTTAGTCCCCTATGGGCTATATTTTTAGTCCTTCTCAATTGAAAGAGCGATTCATGTCGTCCTTGACGTGATATCTACAATAGTTATAGTAATAGTTCCTTTTCAAAGATATTCTTGTGTCGGCTAAACGTATTGAAGAACAGGTATACAATTTTACCCTATTTGCTGTTTGTTTACTGGCAACTTTTTGGGAGTAATTGAATTAAATTGGGTTATTTTTACTCTAGGGAAATAATAGTTTTAAAAAATGGAAACCACAAGAACCTCAAGGACTTTTCACATATAGGCCGAAATTATAAATGAATTGCTGGCGAAAGTCATTTTTCAGCTCTTTGGAACCAAATTTTCTTCTGCCATACACTTTTCAAGTGGTCTTGGGCTCGTATTTCCTGTTGCGTTGGATATTAAGTAATTTTCAATAAGGACATAATAGTTTTGTATTTAAAAATAGCACAGAAAGTTCCCGTATGGGCTTAGTTTCAGAGTGCACGAAAAATAAGAAAGAAATTTGAGAACTAAATTTTAAATTGTAAAATAAAAAAATATATAAAAATTTTTATTTAAATAAAATACGGAATAATTCAGATATTGATTGTGCTGAAATTTATTCCAGGTGCAGTACACATATTACATTTAACTAAAGAATTCGATTTCGCTCATATGACCATCACGAACACGTTTGCAGTGATCGGTTTTTTGGAGTCAATTTTCCACCACTCTTTCACACATATCCCCCGAAACGTTGGTAATTTCATGTTCGATATTGACCCTGAGCGCCTCTAACGTTGTTGGCTTGTTGGGATAAATTAACGACGTAACGTAACCTTTTAAAAAGAAATCCAACGGCGTTCAATTACATGAGCAAGGTGACTATTCGACCGGACCATTTTTCGAGATTACACGGTTACCGAACTTTCCCTTCAATAGATTAATTGTTTCATCAGCTATGTGGGACTTGGTATCATCTTGTTCGAACCACATATGAAGTCATATCAAGTTATTCCAATTATGGCCAAAAATAGTCTTCCAACATGATACGATAGTAAACTCCTTTGACCGTAATATGGCGATCATTTGCATCGACGAGAAAATATGGTCCAATCACACCTTCGGTATGAAATGCACACCACACAATCACTTTTTGTGGTTGTAATAGAGTCTTTTGAAGCACATGTGGATTTCTTGCTGTCTAATAAGGCATATTTTGCTTATTGATAAAGCCATTAAGCCAAAAATGAACTTCAGCATTGAAGATGATTTTTCGATGAAATTCAGTATTTTCTTCAAACTTTAGCAGAGCATACCGTACATATACAATATGCCTATTTGTTTCGGCATTCAGGACAAGACGATATTATAAATTGTTAAAAAAAATCAAAAGCTTGTAATATTTTGAATATTTGTAGATGTGATTAATAAGAAATCATATCTAAAGGATGCTTACGTTTTTATTTGAATTTGAATTATCCAGGACATTCAACGCGAGCATAATAATAAAATAATCCATCAAATTAAATAAATTTTTCTGTATTATATATAAATGTTATATAAAGTGTTATATAAATGTTTTAAGATAAATCATCAATAAGTTGAACTTGAGCAACTGTTTTAAAACGAAAGAAACCAAATGTTGAAAATTTTAACTTCTATATATATATGTATATAAAAAGTTTAAACATTTCAGGAATTTTAAACGTTTGTAAATTTTTTAAATTAATACACACGGGTGGCATGGTTTGGCTGAGCGATTGTGGGACTGCCTCTCCGAGGTTGAGGATTTAATTCTAACATACAGCCCTTGGTTAAAAAGTAAAAACTGCGCAGAGAAGTGTCATATTTTCAGAGAATATAATATGTATATGCAAACCAAAATTCACAATTCGAACACATACTACCCAAATGCAAAATAGTTGGTCTAGTGACAAATTTTAACAGTCTATTTTATAACTAAGCAAATATTTTTGTGCAGAATAGTTGGTCTAAGTTGTTTTTATTCACTTTATTACCATTTGGTGACATCACCTTTGTTCTTTACATGTCATTTATCCTTCGAGGCATAGTTGTCACTAAATTTTCACATTCCTCTTGTGTTATGGATTCCCAAACAGTAGTGATTAATGAACGAAGTTCTTCAAGGTTACTGGCCGGATATTTTTTGAGTCTTTTCTTCATTTTTTCCCAAAGAAACTCTATTGGAGAGAAATCAGGACTATTCCAGTAAAGGAATGTCATGAGCCCTGATCCAAGATATCGTGGACCTTGCTGTATGCCAGGGAGCTCCGTTCTGTTGGAAAATATATTCTCCTTTAGCGGACTCCAGTTTTTTAATAGAAGCAAGGAGTTCCTTTTCTAGTATATTTTGATATTTTGCTGCGTTTATTGTACCATTTACGATGCATAGTTGACCTACGCCTTGACCAGACATACATCACCATAGCATTGTTGATGCCGGGAACTTTACAGTTCTTTTCAAGCAGTCTTTATTAAATTGCTCATCCGAAGTGCGAATAACTATTTTCCAACACACGCGAAAAATTTCGATTCATCGCTCCATATAACAGATTTCCATTGCCTGGGAGTACAATCTTTGTGTGACTTGGCCCACTCTAAACGTTTTTTCGTTTGCTTTACGGTAAGATGTGGTTTTTCCTTTGCCTGTTTGAAAACGCAAGCCATACAGTTCTATAACTTCTTTCATGGATTCGTCTTAACTGACTTTATAAAAATTGTACCCTAATATTTTGATTCCTCTCCTGCACGTATCTACTGAAATGTCTCATTTAAGAGTTTTTCTCCACTTAACGGTTATAGCAGCAGAGTTAGCACGACGGTTTTCTTTGATTATTGCTTTTAAATTTCTCCTGTCCCTTAAACTAGCTATGCACGGCCTTCCTGTTTTCTTCGTTAAATCAACGTTTCCTCCTCTTTTGTATAAATTAATTATATTTTGAATCGACGAACGGGGTACTCCTAAGTTTTTAGCGATTTTATACGAAGAATTTCCATTTTTAAAAGAATTAATAATTACTTCCCGAAGATCGGGTGAAATTGGTTTACCACATGGCATTATCACAAACTAAATGACTAATCTGGCTATGAGCGACTAAAGAAATGAGTGTGACTACATCTAGAATAATTCCATTAAATTTGCAAGCACAAACTTAACTAGAATTACATCAAAATTTCAGAGTAGACCAACTATTCTGCACTCAATTCAGGATAGACCAACTGTTTTGCATGGCTACTCAATAATGCAAAATAAAATTATTACTAAATTTGCGACCTGAATTTTATTTGTTTTGAAATAATTTAAGAGGATGACTTCCAGAGACTATAAAACAAGAATAAATTTTATTTAATAAATAGTTATTTGAAAAATATATGCTTAGTTATAAAATAGACTGTTAAAATTTGTCACTAGACCAACTATTTTGCATTTGGGTAGTATGTGGACCCCATGGGAGTGCACCATGGGGAATTGAGACAGAGGTTCTGCCACTCCCCACTTTTACACATTCCCCTAAATGTTTAAAAGGTAATCGTTTTATTGTAGAGTTTTATAATAAAATAACTGAATACAATCCTATAAAAATACCTCTTTTCTCAAGCTCTATAAATGATGTCGATGTACAAACCAAATTACTAAAGCTTAAAAATTCACGACGTGCGAATTACATAAAGCCATTTGTGCACTAAATGTTATCAGTTAAATTACTCGAATAGCTATAGAATGTGGAGCACAATTAAGCATCTTTTTTGGCTATCACAAGAGGAAAAGAGCAAAGCCAAATACAAGAATTCTAAGAATATTCCCTCCGTAAAGAACAAATGAGAACAATGAGGTGGGCGTCAAGAATTTTAACGCCTCACCAACTTTTACCGCTACTGCGCATAACCCTTCTACTACCCTTACTAAAAAAACTAAAACAAAAAAAATATTTGGCAAACATTTTCGATATAACTAATCCATGACTCCAGAAGAGCAGTCACGAATTTTCCCAGGAAACAGACGACATTCTAGTGCACTACACTATTTGCAAAATCATTTCTGGCTATAAAAAACTATTTTAATTGCGAAGCAAATCGAAATTAATTTCAGGAACTTTAATTACAACGCCTTGTTTTTTTATCAATGAACTAACCCTTTGACACGGAACATTGTTTTCAGTAAGATTCGACTTGCTTGCATGTCGGTGCCAAGAGGAGCATCGACGGCGATAGGACAGGAATGTGATATCAGTTCAATTGTAGGTCTTTAAGGATGTGCAATTGAAGGAAACGAAAACAGAATGAATTTTAAAACAATAATGTACAGAAATAAGAACTTTTATAGGAAAGTGTTTTATTTCATACAAGGCATATTCAATAGAAAGACATTAGACCCAGCCTAGGAAGCTCTGATTTACAACGAATATATTATTCTCTTGTCGTATTTAAAACGTTACTCGTTTCATTTCAGTAGTACTAGTAAAGATTTAAAACAACTATTATTTTCACTTCATAAATAATTGAATGTTATTGTAAGCTTGGATTTCAAAACTTACAAAATATTTGGAAAGCTTCATTCATAAGGTAAGTTTTATGTCACAACTTATGCTTGTAAGCAATTCAAGAATTACAATGAAGGACACAACAAGGTCATAGGATATTAGAAATTTTATGTAGATAATATTTATCAAAGAACACTTTCATCAATCTATCCAATATCTCCTGTTAATTTTCGAAAAGAAAAATAGAAATTGCGATTACTATTATAGAAATTTTTTGACAAAATCAGTATTACATTTTATGAACTTAATCTAAGCATAAAAAGGGCTACTCCGCCATAGACTCCTCCAGCTACATGAACAAAAAACCATTGATTAGAATCTTTAAAAAAATAGGGAAAGAAGTCTTATGTCAACTTACTGAATTCTGTTATTGTACTATTTTATATAATTGGTAAGATGCGTCATATGGGCTGTATTCCCGAGAGCGCAAGTTTTAAGTATGGCTTTTTAACAAAAAGGAAACCAGTTACCAAAAGGAAAAGAGTGACGTTGAACCCAATGATTATGATTTCAAGGGATTTATATTGCAAATAAACTTCTATGCATAGTTAACGTAGGGTTAGACTGAGTTAAAGTCGCGTAGCAATCAAGGTTGAATTAAATCCAGTTAAACTCAACAAAAGAGGTCGAATTTAGCTGAGATATGCAAATATAGATTAGTAGATTTCTTATTTCTGCATTAAAAATAGCATCTCCGTCTAGATGGGATTTTTAGACTGAAGAAGAAAATGATTTTTTTATCCAAATGATTATATAAATTTCAATGATACATACCAAAAGTTCCAAAGCAAGAGCTGTGAAACTAACTGGTTCATAGAAGCACAGTAAAAGACTAATATACCATCGTAAAACTTTGTTAATGAAATAAAACAAAAAGCAGATCTATAGTATTAGGCTGGAGACTTTTCCAAGCCACTGTATATAATAACTTTTCTACTGGATAGATATATATAAGGATATTGGTTTGAATTGTTTAGAAACAAATTAAAAGCTAGGCAATATTTTAAACTAAATTTCACAACAGAAAAGAAGCCGGAAACCTTTATTCCACGCATGACATTAAAGGAGAATATTTTTAGCATTTATCAAAAGGAGAAATGTCCATTTAAAGAGCGAGAGATATTCGAATACTGATTTTTGGCTAGTGGGACTACGGTTTATCTATAGAGAGGTATATTTTAGTTCAAGTTTCGGTAGCTAAATGGTATAAAATAATAATATCAGGTAAGAAAGTGTGCATTATACGTTTCAAAGAAAACCAACAACTAAATGTGCTGAGTTACGAGTAAAATACAAAAAAATGCTTAATTGGGAAAAAATTTTACCTTTTTTGAGGGATATGGTAATATGGAGTACACGAAACTTTATTCACAAACAGTGAAACCATAAAGTGACTTAAACAAATAAAACTAGTGGTTTATATTTTTAAACTCGAAAAAATACGCAGATTTCGGGACTGAAATACCATTTTCACTATTTTGAATTAATTTCTTTAATTTTTTTTATCACAAATATAACTAAAATTATTTTTATGAGAACTGATAAATTTCATTTTTTATAGGAAAACAATAAATTATGATTTGCTACTTTAATCAAATGTGTCAATTACTTTTAAATCCTGCATATCCTAATCAAATAATGCTATAGGAACTCGTTTTCTCAAAATGTTTATTAAATCAATATCGTAACTTTCTTGTAATTCACATGATTTCTTAATTAAAAGAACCGTAAAGTACACTAAGTGCCCTCAAGTAAACCAATAATACTTATCATCAGCACGCTATCGTACAAACCACAACTCGGTGGTGAAGTGCATTAACAGGCTTCTCTCGAATTCTCATTGAAAGACCAAAATTTGAAGATGTCGAATAAAATATTTACGATGATAAGTGTTCTTCTGCAAGATACCACATCTTCAAGGCGGCTTAGTAGCAGAGGCAAAAATTACAATGCTCATTATAGTGCATAATTAATTCTGTAACTTCTGGAATGATTTGGAGGGACTTTTGCAACTCCTTTGTACAAATTTTATTAACATTATCCGACTGGGGCTTACTTTCTCTTAGTCACTTGTAAAATCCGTTTAAGAAGCATCGCTTACTGTTGAAATTTGAATATTTCAGTTCTTAATGGTTTTGTAATTGAATTTGAATGAGAAATGGTACAGGTAGCCCCCCATTCGATCCGGCATCGAGTCGTCAAGCGGAGACGGGAGCCAGGAAAAAAGTAGAATCAACGGCAACAACAATAACTAAAGTGGTTTTGCAGACCCTTTAAATTGGATCCGTATTCGGAATAAGAGGGAATTTCTCTTCAATCTCTTAGAAAATCGAAAATTCAAGCAATATGTTATAGGAAGCGAGTTCGGGGTGCGGGTACGCTGCAGACTTTCAAATATAAATTTCCTTTCATCTCCCCTCACCAATGAAAATTGGCTTATTTGTTCGTTTATTACATTTCCTTTGCCTTTTGCATTTCGAACTCTTACTTTTATTTACATTCTACTGTAGATCTTGCTGCTCACTTTTTCATTCATATTTATATATAAATATATTCTACGGCAAGATTTGCTATTAAGCAATAATTAAAAC
The DNA here is from genome assembly GCA_963969385.1 of Philonicus albiceps. Lineage (NCBI taxonomy): Eukaryota > Metazoa > Arthropoda > Insecta > Diptera > Asilidae > Philonicus > Philonicus albiceps. The sequence continues at coordinate 28,182,785 of OZ017774.1, read as the reverse complement.
CGTAGCAATAAATTAGCTACGAACCGTTCGTTATAAATGAGAATGGAAGACGTGTAAGTAAACAAAATTTTCATTAAATGATGCTAACAGAAATGGAATACACTCTCGTTGAGATAATCTTTACAAAATGTAATTGAATTTCAATATATTTTTACTTTTGCTTATATTGTATTTGCAATGTGGTTGGTCATTTTTGCATTATATCAGTAAATTGAAAAAAAAGCCTTAAAAATTTAGAAACTATTTGCTGCCAGAAACTAAGACAAAAAACATTTATATATTTATTAAAGTCTAACTATAAAATATGAGCGCATGAGCCCTTTATATGTATATACATATATAAATATGTATAATGCGAACTTAACCAACATTTTTGGTTCACCAGATAATAAGTTTTTCGGAACGTTTTGTCAACAACTTACTAGTTCTATAGATATATTCATTCTATTTAATCAACTTGGTTATTATATATTATAATAATATTATCATACTTATATTATTTAAATTCTTATTAATTATACCAATCTGGGAGTTAAGACGACAAAAATCGCAATCTCTGATCTCTCACGATTTTTGTTAGGGATTTATTTAAATATGAACAAATAATATATAAAAAAACTATTTTAAAAAAATTCTTTTTTTTATTGTTATAAATGATTTATAAGTTAAAATTGAAAAAGTTAGACAAGTACAATGATTTTAGTAATGCGTGGGTGGAAATAAGGGATGCGGGGGTGGATTCGCTCGGGAAACATCACTAACTTGTATTGTCACCGATGTTCGTCAAATTTCATTGAGTTTGGTAAAGTCTAAGTATAAAAATTTTGCATTGCAAGATTTGACGACACGTAGTGTAAGTTAAATAAACGAATTTAAAAACAGCATTAGATTAATTATTTCAATATTCACACGTTTGTAGTGTTATTTTAAAAACGTTTGTAATTATTTACAGAAGAAGATAAATTTATGAAACGTTATTAACAGACGAATTATCGTTATTTTGCACCGAAATATGCACCATTTTGGCTAAAATTAATAATTTTTTAAAATTTTAAAACTATACGTTCCTCCAAATTTGTTTCTTCAATTCCGATTTTGTCCAAATTCATGTGGAGTTGCAAAATTGAAGAAAAATAATTCACTTTAATTGCATATTCGAATTAATTATGGTGGTAATTTTGGCAATAAATAATAGATGTGTCATTTTTTGCAGGTTTTGCGTTCCAAATATTACATAATAATAAGATAAATACTATAAAATATAATATTAAATATAATAAGAGGACATTCAAGTATTATGTAAGTAGCTTAAGGAGTGGAGGAGACAATATAATTTTGTTATTTTTGCTAGATAGAAGGAGACTATTAATCTACATATAAAACTACGAAATAATTAAATAAATAATTATTTATTTGAAATCATACTGATTATGCAAAATTTTATAGAACTAGTTTTTTTTATTTCTTTGAACACATTCAACTCAGACATTTAAAAATGGGCCACCTCTTCCTAATGATATTGAAACTTGGAAAGAGAATCCTTGGGCTAGAAATCAACGATCTTTAGTTATTCAGTTCGAAAGGAGATATTGAAAATAATTTTAATAAAAAAATTTAATGATCCACATACAGAAATGTTTATCAAATCAAATTATTTATTTGCAACATTGCAATATTGTAAAATTCATAATAATGAAGAAAATTTGAAAAGAAATTAGTCGAAACTGTTTGTTACACAATGGCATACCCATTTTTTTCCAGAAATTTTAAAACAAAGTAGTAATAGCCCGTCAAGCATTATTTTTCTGAAATACTTTGTATTTTTAGGTTCATAACATTTTTACTATTTAAGCTACATGAAGAGGTTATTAAAAATGTACAAGTTTTATAGTAAAAATTAAAAAACGTATAGAAGTTTTAGCAAATGTATTTGAAAATGCTATATCCGAATTTACTGGAATATTTTTTGTATAGCTGTTAGAGGTAACTAAATTTTATGAAAACATTAAAACATATTTTTGTTTCCTATTTTCATTTCTCACGGGATAGTTAAAATAATTTTAAAAGTCAAAAGAACAGTCTTTCAGCTATGATTAATCTGCTTATTATAAATACAATAACTTTTCAATACGATGATATAAAAATTAGGAAGACTTTTCAATTTTTTTAGTAATCCTTTTATTTTGACTGCCAGTGAATACACTCGTATATGCTTTAAAGTGCATCACCAAACATTAAACTTCAGAAATAAGTAATTTTAAGCGCAGATAATCAGTAATTTTAATTTATTCTTTTAATTGACATTAAATTTTGACTATAATATGAAATTTCACTCAAGTCATTGTTAATTCATAATCACTGAATAATTAATTATTTTAGCAACATAGCCATGAGCTTTCAGGTTCTCAATTATCCCATCTATGTGCACTATCAAATCACCAATCTTAGATAACATTTGCCTTCCAGCTAAATCCAATTTCCAATAAATTGTCTTTCAATTAATCCAACGTTCCATTTATAAGCTTTCATAATTTTCCTTATTCATTCTGGATGGAAGCTGGTTAGCAAAGTGCAACCACCGAGAGCAGATGCTCCATCATCCAGAAATAACATGGAACAATCCTTTCTGTTTTTGCATAAGGAAACCAATAAAAGCGATGTATGGGCCGAGTTAACTACCTGCCAACATATACGTAAAATATGTCCTTTCGAAATGGGGCTGCGAGGGCAGGACCTGGAGTGAGGCGGGCCGTGTACCGTGTCGCGGCGGTATGAGTTTCGCAAAAGCGGCAATCCTGGAGAGCTCCTCGTTTGCTTATCGAAATGGAATTTCTTTGATGGTAAGCGGATGGCAGGAGCGAACAAAGGAAATTGGAAAAATATTGATACAAGGAGCAGTATGGCTAGGAAATTGTCTTTAAATTTGTAGGGCGGGAATCTTGAAACGAATACGGGAAGCGGAAAACCTTTTATAAGTATGTATATATATGAAATGGAGATATCCGGTTTGCTGTTGGGAAATTTTAAGACGGTAGCGTTTTTGCCTCTGGAGAACAGATTTTCCGCACTTCTTTGTAACAATTCTCATGGGGGCACCCAATTGTGCTAGGCATGATAGAAACTGAAATTTAAAAATATACGATGTGGGATTAGCGACGATAAGAACGTTAAATTAACGAACTTATACGGTAATAAATCCTTCTTGTAAGCAGATTAATCGTCTGAGCCAACTCATTAATTTTCCTGTAATTAATTCAGGAACAGGAAAGAGCCACTTTTTTCTTCGTTTTGCTGACATCGCCACAAATAGCACGATGGCGTTGGGTTGTGTTTTATTATAAAACTTTAATTACAATTCTATTCGAAATCAGCTTATTTAGGTACACTGCCCTGGGCAAGTTTGGCCCGGATGCATATGCAAATTAAATTATCTGGGCAGCTTTCTCCTTCCGGTGTAAGAGTAGTAATTTCATCATGAAGTTTAAAACTCATGGGCATTCCTAATGGTTTTAGTATGATAAAAAGCAAAAGGAATATTACATTACCACCACTGTCACTCCAACAATTTCTCCCTTGAACCCTTCAGACTTCGGTAGAGGAGGTGAATTTTCTACTTCGTCTCTAAGCAGACCCCATCAACTTATTACAACTTTCTTATCCACTAATGTCGTCCGGACCAAATTACATTTGCCGGGATGATGCCTCTGTCTTACAGGAGCGGAAAATAGAATTTCACTTGATTTTTCTTTTAATATAACCGACGTCTCTGTTGTTGTTGTTGTATTTGTGGCCTATTTTCCCTGTAAATTTACTTTGAAACTTTTCGCTTTCCCAGATGTTGCCCTCTTTAATTTCTGGAATCACTGGATGTTGAGCCGCATTTGTTGCTTCTGGAAGACCGCTCCTTCGAGCGTCTTTAATGTGTTCCTAATAGCCGTAAACAGATGCTTCTAAACCAGCTATTTCCATAACGCCGGGAAATTCGACAAAAATGTCCTCAAAGTATTCACGGTTAACGATAGCGGGGCTCTTTATGCACAACGCTATAAATTATTAACCTCGAAGGTAAAACGCTCCTCGGGCACATCATAAGTACACTAATGGCCCATCGCTGTGCAGGCAACGGCCCAATATTGATTCTGAACGGCAACAGAACCACTTTCAGCCTTAATCTTTGTAATTCTGATAGTCGACGGCGCGACTCAGATGGAGCACCGATATCTAGGACAATTAGGATAAGATGTGAAGTGCAAGCAAGTTGGTGTTTGCAAGGCCCTCCTGGAGGAGTGGGATAAGTGCTACAGCCAACACGAATCATTCAGCTAGAGAAGCAAGCTCCTGCTAGGACCTAACGTGACAGGAGAGCGCAAAGGGCATTACGAAAAATGGGGATGTTTATAGGCGTCAACGCAGGGTGTAATATCCGTTTATGAGAAAGCAAATGGGTTTATATAGTATGGTCCATCCTACAAATTCTTCATAAGTCTTACAATACTCATTGTCACTTTTTTCTTAAATTCACACCGAAATAATAAGAAAAAAGAAAGAAAGATTTGTTCTAGGCTATACCGGCATTTCACCACAGCCTAGTAGCCTGAGAGGGTCTTAACGCCAATATTTGGGAAATGGAAAGATAAAAAAATGTTTCTGATATAATCACTGCAAGTTATTAAGCAGCAGTACCTAGCATTTTCTGAGAAACAGAAATTAGAGACACAAATAAAAAAGACCTCAGTGTGGTAATTAAAAGATCAACAAAAACTTTATTTATATAAGAGATTAGTGTATTAGTTGTCACAAAATAAATATTCAGGTAAATATTTTTGAAAATTGTAACAATATGGTTAAATTAATAATTTTATCATTTTATTTGGTCGTTTAGTTGTTTGGACAACAAATTTTCATAACAATATTCTAACACTAAATCAAATATAATAAAAAAAAAACACATTAAATCATTAATATTAAATATCCCAAGTATACCATATGTTGGCATAAGTATGCGAAAATAAAGAAATTAACATTTTTGGGGGCTATTTTACATATGAAAAGTAATCCAATATTGTTTGGAGCTTTAAAACTAGTAACAAAATTATATTTTTCTAGTGTAAATGTGATTGACTTAAGAAACCTTATAGGGGTTATTAGAATTACTAATTACAAAATAAATAATGAACAAACTAACTAAACGAATAAAGTAAAATTTAGCTACCAAAAAAAGTCTTACATTTCTTGAATTTACAATTGCATTGACAACCTTATGCCCATGATACTTTCTAATATTGGCAGTGTAGTTTTGGTTTCGAAAATTACCGTATATGTAATTATTATATTTTGTTTAAACCTTTTCTTTTCGATATTTTAAAACACTAAAAATATATAAGAGTAATTATTTTAAAATTACTTTTCGTTTGTGACAACTAGGACATTATTCCCTTACTAATGTCATCAATATATTAGCAGAGGATTAAATTGCAAACAATTGGGCAAAGGGATGCGGGTCTATATATTTCTTTTTTTTTGTGTATGCCTTAGCTTATTCTTGTGTATTCCTTAACTCCCTGCTCTTTTGACCGATTCACCCTTTAAACTGCAAACTTAACGGATTTATTGCCATAGAGGATATGTTAGCCAGTTTGATCAAAATCGATTGCAATAAATTAAAATATGTATGTAGCGATGTAAATTTTAAACTAGAAACCATACGTCCTGTTATAAGAAAAAAATTAAAAAATTTATATTCGAAAGTTATTTTTTAAAATCAAATTTTTATGATCGAAATTAAAATAACTTTTATGTATTGAATAAAACAACGGATTTAATCACTAACAACTCTTATTTAGTGACTGATATTTTCTACATCTTACATTACAAAAATATTATTTTATTCTGTACAAGATTGAGCTCGTTGAGTAAAATAAAACACTAATGGTTACGGTTAGTGAAGAATAAAACTCAATTGGTATTCACGAACAAAAAGGTACATATGTAAAATAAAAGCAATATATAAACAGACATATCTTTTATTGTAAAACAATTACTTTATAAAAGCTTTAATTGCTATATTTGCATTGGGTCAATTTTGACTTCAAATTTTCCGATAACATTGGATTTATAAATTTATTCTATAAAAAAAAACACGATTGATTCTTTGCAGTCGAATTGGACTGATTTACTTTATTGCTCAAACCAGACTTAAGATGTTTAATGCTAATTACAATTATTTATTGGCTTTGCTCAATCGACTCAAAGCTAACATCAGCTGCTTTCGCGTTTGGGCAATTTCCGCTGTAGGTGTTCTTCTCAGCATTAGGTTGGAAATGTCGCTGATTTCGGGACAGGTTATTGATCGTGTCATATTACCTAAACGTGCAAATTGATGTCGAGGCGCGTGAAAACAATTTCGGGGTAAATTGCGTTAACTTGTATTTATCGACGGCACATTAAACTTTGGAAAACATAGTGTTTTTAGTTGTATACCTGTAAAAATATTAAAAATTAATCGTAATGATCTTAGTATATAATAATTTATCTCACAGTCTAATGAAAATTCGATTTAATTGATAATAAAGAGTTTCTGAGTTCTGTAAACACCAGCTCTTATTGAATAGGGCTATTCACAGTTTTAAAATAAGTAGTCATATTTCAGTAATTTTTGATCAGTAAACCATAAAATATACGTTTTTGGAGAAATTAAGTAATTTAGCTTAAGGTAAGGTAGCTAAAGTAAAAGAGCTCACTCATTATCTCGTTACGCCTGTACTAACGAAGACTTGGTAGAGGTAATCGAATGTACCTAATGTAGTTGTTTTAGATTTATTTTTATTGTTTTCATGATATATATAAAAAAAACTAAAGATATTATGATTTAGATGAATTTTGCAGAATGAAAATACATTCCATCTTCTATATATTCTGTAAAAATAACTTTATTTTTATTTTTGGTAATTTACTTTTATATGGAATTGTATATTAAATTTGTATGTAATAAACCAATGAATCTTCAATGGAGTGCATTTGGTGTCGCTTATTACTAAAAACTATTCTATTTTTTACTGTCCAACGTTCCAAAGTCGGAAACTCTAAATTGCATTGCGTTAACGAGCAGTCTCATATTCCACAGGACAACATGTAATATTGAAGCTGTTTAAAAACTTTCACGTGCTCCCAACATATTTACATATAAAAATGTGCAGGATGTGTTGCATAAGCGACATATTTTTCTTGCTTCCTAAGGCCGTTGCTAAATTCAAGTGATTTAGTATTCGGTGGTGGGCCAAAACCGAAGTGCTTGCGAATATTTAGCTCAGCGACAACTTTGTTTTTACTCCTATTCGAAATGTCGCTTTTTGCTAAGAAGACTACAAATTATAAGCAAGACCCAGAGGAGTTAAATGCATTAAATATCACAAACTTGGGCTTAGTAAAAGAACCAAAGGAATTGCATAGTGTGGCGGCGAAAATGCCGGAGCCCCAGCCGGACATGAAGGCCTTTAAAGGAGGACAATATAAAGAGTTTTAAATAAATGGGAGCAACAAAATTTCTGGCTTTTTTGATCCGTCGACTGGAATTCAGAACTATAAAATTTTGCATTCCTCCATGGGTTCCTCATTACGTGCCAAAAAGCTTGTTGCATAGGAAAAGAACGAGTGCAGAACGGAAAAGCCACTGAATAGATTAACCCCGAAGCAGACGTGCCCCTACCTCTCTTGCTTAATACAACGCTATTTCATTTCTGCTTTTTTACTTATCACGTGCCTTTCCTTGACTGCATTGTTTGGAAAAACCAAAAAAAAAAAAATCCACCGTTAATGCATCCATCCCACGGGAAAAGGAACCCCCTCCGAGGATGGATTTAACTTTCGCTGAATTTTATTCCTTCCTTGCTGCAAGGCCCCAACAGCGAAGCGAAGCGGGTTTGGCGCAATTTGCAGCTTTTCTATTCTTTTAATCAGAAGATGCAGAATTAGGGCCAGATAGCGCTCGGTTAAAAGTGAAATTGGTCGGGTAGAAAAAGGCGAAACTGTAGAGAGCTCTTTTCGTGTTTTCCGGGTTTTAATTAATTTTTAATTTACTCGAAGGAAATCGCCATTGCGAAAACTTGTGAATTTCGTAGAATTTGCACAGAATCTTGCAAACCTTATTGCACTAGAGTGGGTTTTATTTCAATGTTTTAAGCGCATATTTAGGCTTTTCATATGATTTCCTTTTTATTTGTAACATAATTCTAAGTACAAATAGTCATGTTCGCAGGACATTAGAGAAATTTAATTAATTTGTTAACGACGTCCGATTGAAATGCGGCGTGGCAATTTCCATTATCACCTTAAATAGCGCTGGTTGACCGAGCCACAATATCACCATTTTTTAGATTTCCGACTTATTTTATGATAGCTGCAGAGCTGAGCTGATCTCCACGTTATGACGGTTAAGTACTGCGCTTTAGCATACACCCGTATTCCTCTGGCCTGCACTTTTAGCCGCATAACAAAATTTTGCGGGATGCACGAACACGACCTTTTTTATGTAAATTGAATACTCATAAAAGGCCCGAGAGTGAGGCTGCATTGCCTGTGGTCTGGGGTCAGCAAAAAATTGCGATCTGGGCATTTTGCACTTGTTCATAAGCATACATTTTCGCTGCCGTAATTGCAAAAGCGATGCACAAGTGCAACGACATAATCAGGACGAGTTCGGGGCATAGAACGATTCTTGTTTTCGAGTTCATGAATCGTGCTATGAATAATATTAAAATTTTTTCTCCCATTTTAATTTTATGTGAAACCGAACTTTCAAATATAGTCTGGGTTCCAAGGAAGTTCGAATAAGGGTAGAAATGAATACACTTTTTTGCTTGCTAAATCCTTCCACCTTAGAATGATTTTTAAAAGTTGTCATCAAATTATCCATTTGCATCTTCGAAAAAAATGAAGCAATTTTCAGTTTGAGCGCATTATTCTTTTTGAATTTGTACATATATGTATATAATTTAGGATAAGAAATACGCCTTTAAACAACGAAGAGGTGGCAGACATTGAAAAATGTGAAATAGTACGATACCATTGAATTAATAATAATAAAAAGGGAATGTTTCCGTTTAGGCCGCCAGGGAAAAGTGAATGAATATTTAAAATTTCGTTTTTGGATCTTAGAATGATAAAAACAAACACATTTTTATTACTGTAAATGATGGGAACACTGCTATAATGTTCTAAATTAGGTTTAAAAATGTCATTATTTATGTATATTAATGCATACTATAATCCTCGCCATGGTTACTCAACCAGAAATTTAGCGCTCACAAAAAACAAAATTAATTTAAGGTCATGCAGAAAGCAATCATCAAATATAACTAGACTTTCTATTCATTATCTATAATTCTTTTTTTTCTAATTGGTAATTGTTTGTAATACTCACTAGGATTCCAAGAAAAATCAATTAAATTTAACAAAATAGCAGGAGATATTTTATTCAGATATCCAGCTTCTAAAACAGAAATTTTTTAATTTAGTGGAATAGCAGGAAAAGTTTTACCCAGAATTTTTATTTAAAAAAAGGAAAATACATTTTATAATATGAATAAATGTATAGGAATTTTCCCAAATTACTAGTTGTTTAAAAAAGGAAAAACTAGTTTAATATTTTGGAATAACAGAAAATTTCTCATCTAGATTTCTAGTAAATTTCAGTCAACTAGAAAAGCTAGGAATACGACTCTAGTTACCTTTTACTATGACATAGTTAAAAAATTTGCAGTATAAAAAAAGTTCGTGTTATGAAGTACTGGAACTAGCAGAAATATTAATATAACCTACATAATTCAATAAAGGAACCAAAGTATGCTCACATAGTCTTTTCCCCCTTTACAATTTAAAAAAGTTTTTACAAGATTCGAGCAATTAATTTATTAATTGTATTTAGTGAGCTGTTATTCCAACTATTTTGTAATATATTCCGCCTGTCTTTTTTTTGAGGATGGGCAAAATTTACGTGCTTTTCGATCCAATTCTTCCCATAAAAGTTCGATGGGGTTCAAGGCACGAGATTGCACTCGGCCTTATACAATAATATTTTTCAAAACGGAGGTAGTCTCCTTTCCAACTAGAAAGTAGGAGCACAATTTTTGACTGTGTGTGGAGTCATTATCCTGTTTCATTTTAAACCTACCATCAATGAACCGTAGGCTAGATAGAATAGCATTTTTCTCTCTTAAATTTATCTATTATATGACTTGGGTGCTAAAGCGATATTTTTAAGACACATAAAAATTGTCGATCATTTTAATTAAGCCTTCATTATGAAGAGTATGTATGTATGTTCGTATGAAATATAATAATAGATGAGCGCGTTTCAATACCAATTTTGCGTACTTTTCCCATTTTAATTCGTGTTTAATTGAAAAAGACACAAACTATGCTTAGCTTACTAAAACTGCTGGAATGGAACTTATTTTAAGGCCGTATTTATTAGAAACCGAAAAATCTATGTTAATATTTAGAATATAGTAAATATTTAAAAATACATCTTTATATTTAATTAGGTACAGGGAGCTTAGAACGAAAATAAAGAGTGATACATTATTGCGAGCGATACACATTTGCAAAAATAAAAAAAATATTGCAGTTAAGGTTCGAAAAATTACAACCATAAATGAAAGGTTTCCAAATTCCAATTCAAGTCTGTGTACTTTCTGTTGCTTATTTAGTAATTGGCTTTCGTTGGATTCGCACAAAAATCAAATTAAAATCGTAGTAGATTAAAATGCTGGAAATGAGAGTTGAAATATTTTAATCTATTTTTCTTTGACTATTTATCTGAACTGATTGTATTAACAATTAATCACATCTTTTAAGTAATGGTAATTAGTTTTGTAGTATTTCAACAGATCTAAGGTGTAAAAAAATTTTGTTTGCAAATGTATCAGTACTTTAAATGAAAATAGAAATAAATCAGTTTATTTCCAACATTTGAAGAATTTTTTATGACACAATGATCATTATGAAGGCTTAAGTATGAAAGACGACAGGGGTACTAAACGATTTAGCGACAATTAATATTAGCTTTTACATTTGTCTTATTCATAAATATTGTTTAATGGTGCTTTATTTACCATTATTTACTTTATTTATATATTTATATTTGTGATAGGAATTGGAAGGAGGTTTTGAGAGAAGAATTGAGGAGGGTTAGATAGGATGAATCAGAAAAATTTAATGAAGAGGGCAGCAAATACTGGTTTAACCCAAGAGCGGTTAAAATCTAAATTCACTCCTGATTGTACTTCTATAACATAAGGAAAAAGTCATGTCACGCTATTTTATGCACTGTAAAACTTGTAATCAATCACTGAAATTCAGTGCATTTTTATATCTTTTTCTATAGACAAATTTATCATGACTCTGAACGTAGACATGCTCGTATAATCCAGCAAAATAGTGTAAAATTACATTACTTTTAATGTATTTGGCGTGCTATTCAATCAAGCTTATAAATTTTATGTTATCTTACACCAAATTGGTGTAAATATGTAGTCGCATTAATATGTTAATCCACTTCTTTACAACAACTAATAGAGCACCAGCTTCAACACCGAATCACCACCAAATGACTACTATCGTCAAAAAATTCCATACCAAATAAGTCCCAACATACCAGCGTTTACTGCACTAAAATACCAACATTTGACAACTAGACGTATGTTAATTCGTGCAGATATAAATTTATAAGTAAGGCTGGTGCTGAATAAGGCATTCTATATGGAATCATGTTCTGGTGGTGTTTTGGGGCTTCCATCGACTATTAGAGTTTTCAATTGATATCTGTCCCTTATTTGGTGGTGTATCAGTGCTCCTAATTTTCCAAAAGAAAATCGAGTCTATTGTATATTGGTGGTAATTAAACGTTTGATGGTCTTTCGGTGCTCTTTTTGTGCTGACGATTTTTACTCGGGATATTACTCTGCAGTCTATAAATTGTGTTATAAATAAAATAAATGTGTGTATAATGACTATAATCGTATGAATGTCTCTTCAGATTTGGTCACTGTCCCTTTAAATAAATATATATGTTGTAAAAGGAGTAATTATGTCAAAAATTTACATCTAATATATTTGCAGAAGTCAATAAGACCCATTTATTGTTAAAGTTAATTTCCACCATCTGAGTAGCATATTTAAGCAATAAAACGGATTTTTACGCAAAAATTTACGAGTATGTAATTATTTTTATTTTAATTTTACTACTCTTATGGAGGGTTTATAAAATTTCTTTCCAAAATGAGGGTAAAATGAATGAATGTGTATTAACTATTAAAATGTATACCATATTTGTTTTTGAAGTAATATCAAAATTCACACTTTATAGGATTCAACTCAGAACACTTTTATAAAAAGGTTTTATCAATTTAAATTCACAATATGACAATGGGCCCCACCTGCAGCACTCGTTATACCTGAATTGAAAGGTGAAAAAGGGGCAATAACTTTAAATGGTTAACAACCTCAAGTCAGTATTTATTTGCGCTCATGAACTGTGCATTCAGAGTTTCATCAGCTAAGCACTCTTTTAAAAATGTTTCACCTTAAATAGAGGTGAAACAATAATGAAAAAAGCCCCTTTTGAAAAGCAGGACAAACACACGGCACGGATTCATCGCATGCATGCCTGTGTGTGCACCTGCGAAACGACATAGGGGTCGTATAAATTTAAGATACCCGGCGCTGTCAGGACAACGCAGAAAATGCATGTTATCCCGCCGAATGAGTCGACCGACATTTCATGTAAACCACATTGTTTGATGGTGTCAAGTTGCAGCAGTGGCAAGGCATTATACATACATACATTAAGGTCCTTTTAGGTGATTATATTGATATGTGACGCTGTAGCCACCGGGGTGTACTCACGACGGTTCCTGCAGATAAATCGTGCATGCCTTTCTCCCAGTGCAATGCAAGGACTTCGGGAGTCTCTGAGTTTCTGGTGCACGTGCAGGGTTCTAAATTAGCACACAAGCTCCAACCCTAGCTTCCCAGCAACAACCGCTTGAGGTAATCTTTACCCATTACACATACATAGGCATGCACCTGAAGAAGCCAGTGAACTTCCATTCCTGAGCTCTCTATGGACCTTAGACACACAGACCCTTCCCTCTCCTGAGGAAGAATATGAAAAGTGGCTAAGCGCTTCGAATGTGCAGCACGTAATTAACATTTCGCAGGTTTAATTTTACAAATTAACTAAGGAGTTCCGCCCTTTGCATGCTCGTTCTAAAAGTCTCAATTGGCGGAGTACCTGATTCCCCCGCGTATTGGCAACCCTCTGGGGTCCCCGGGGCGTTCCAATTTCACTTGGGTCCGGGTCCTGGATGTATGCATGCTACAATCGATTAACTGCAAATGCTGCGGCCGACTCAATTGTCTGACAAGGTGTGTCGATTGCTCCATTAGAAATGTTAAAGCGCAAAATTAAATTTACAACTCTCGAATGGATTTGGTTTGTGTCGACTTGGATTCACCTTGTTACGTGATACGAATTTGGGGATTGTGGATTTGTGCCCGGGCATTAGGTGTACATACTCAACCTGTTGATTATGCATAGGTGCTGCTGTGACTGGGGGGCTGGGGGCACCCTACAGAGTCATATTATTTAGTATGTAATCACCACCACTGTTCATTATTTAGTGATGTTACTCCTCGGCTTCTTTTACCAGCTAATAATCTCAAGTAAGCAAAAGGTGATATACAAAAACTTGTCTATGAAAACACAATTCAATTGATACATTAGTCTCTAAAATCCCGAATGATGAATGATTTGATCGTTTAGATTTTAGAAGGGATAAAAAAGGATAATAATGTACAGAGTGTGCAGTTTCTACGTAAGAAACTAGCCGGTTCCTTCGGGGGTTCAGAGAAAGTTTTTGTTCTCATTTAAGTTCTTATAGATCCTTGCAAGGACATTACAGGACACCTAGCGAGGCTTCATTCAAAGAGGATATCGAAATTTATCGAAATTGTCATTACAAAAAGCCGGGTTTCCAATTTTTTTTAAAAATCATTTATGATTTTTAAATTTGAAACCTCATAACTTCTAGATTTAAAAACTGACCCTAATAAGGGGTATCCTTGAAAAGCTACTGTCATTCTCTTTTGAATGAATCTCCACTGCCCGTAATGTTTTTGCAAGGATCTCTAAGGGCTTAAGTGAGTGCACCTCCTAAAAAACGTTGACATCGATTTTCAGGAGTACATGCTTTTAAAGAGGGGTATCCAGAACATTCAAAGGAATACTGGAGGAGGAATACGACTGATATAGCGTTTTCTACGTAGAATCCGAACACCTTGCATATTAGGGTTTTTTTTTTGTTTTTTTGGATCCATGGTTCCATGGTCTTAGCTCTAGATTTAAAATAAAATTTTCTTGATATTTTATACTAAACTTCTCGATTAAACATATGATCGTCGGAAAGAGAGTTTAGTTCCCATTTAATTAACATAGGAAAAATAATTTTAATATAATATCTATGAATGTAAGATTGCTACAAGTACTCGTACGTAGTTGAGTCGATTCGCCGTATGTTTGGTGAATGGGCCGAAAACGATATTCAGCTTGATCCTCTTTTTCAAACCAAAATTTTGTTTAATGATGAGTGATGAGAGAGTGTTTTATTCCATTTTAAATTTTTATACATCTAAAAAAACACCCTTTACATTGTTTTCATAGAATTAAGTTATCATTTAAAAATTTATTAGCAATTATTTCGTATTTATTATTTAATAAATGTAATAAGGACCGATGAATTTGTATACTCTATAGGGGAGATTTAAACCATAAAATAATGTACCATTCCTTATCAGACGCGAATGTCTTACAAGCCGCTTCAAAAACAACCCAAATAATAATTGCACGGGAATAAATCAACATCTCCCCCTCCTACCCCGGTGTAATAATACAGCTGACGGTAAAGCCAGTAAAATGCTGAACATTTTTCAGAGCTCGCAGTGGATTCCACGCAAATGTCCTACAATTTATGTGTCACCAGAGAGTTGTGCAACGCATGAATATGGAAATTGTTTTATTGCTCGCGATCCGTCATACAGGAGCCGCCCAAGTGATCTGACCCCTTCTTTTGTATGAAATAAAAATATAAGGAGTATCCTTTCTTCAGCCTGACGGAAATCCACCCTAACACCCTCCTGAGGGAGTGAAGGTAATAATCCATCACGTGAAAATTTTTATTCAGCAAAAATGCTCGCGCTTTTGTACTCTTATCATAAGCCAAAAGATAAACAAAAATGAGGGGAAAGCGGAAAAGGGGTCATGTACACACAGTCCGTTGGTAAGGCCACGAAGGGATGGTAGGCCTTCGGGCCACGAAATAAATCAAAAATCATTTTATGACAGCCCTTGCGGAAGTAATTGATAGCTTTTACAGATAGAATCACGCTTTCATGGGGATGGAGCGCTTTTCACTTCAATTAACGGAAGGTCGTTCAGGTGCGAACGTAAACTGATGAAAATTAACCGCGCAGTAGCCATTCACTCTCACATTTCCGGCGGGAACAAGAATGAGATGATCTTGAAATTACCATATAATGAAAATCTGCTGCAACTGAACATATGAACATAGGCTTTAAGTTCCCCCTATGTAAAAACCATTCTTTTAAGGATATTTAGATTATAATAAGGTGTAATAGAAAACATAGATACATAGTTATTTTTCTTAAACATTTTAATGAACTTCTTTTTTAAACATGTAAATGATGAACAATTTTTTGGAAATTTTCAAATAAATAATAAAACTATGTATTTCTTTTAGTTTGTAATTATTAAGGATTTTAGATTTTATAAATATTAGTTGGTATTTTTATTAAAAAGAAACTGACAACAATCTTTGAGGATACCGCAAACAGAATTAAAAACTTAGTCAATTGGGATAAAATAATTGGTTGACTGTGGCTATGATATCTCAAGAAATTTAGTATATGTCTTTTCCGCCTAAGTAGTCAGTTCGTAAGCATAGTATTAGTGATCAATATGTTACAGTGCGCACTGAAACAAAACGTTGACGCTTGGAGATATGTAATTATATATATATGAAAAAAAAACTTAATAAAATTCATATACCTACTAAATAAGTTGATACCAGTTAGAATTTTACTATTATTTAACTATTGTAGAGAAAACTCATTTCTAATGGAAAGTATTTTAAAAATATAAAATGTTAGTAGAAAATACGAAGATATTTTTCTACACATTTTGCAAACGGTTTTACTTGAAACGCCACTTTGATAGTAAAAAAATTGGCAATGTGAAAACAATGTTATAATTTTTTAATTATTTATGGATTTTATTAATTATGTAATCAAATTGCTTAATATATTAATTTTCATTGGAAAATGTCTAAAATTTACAAGGGCTATCTTTTTTGAATCGGTTCATTAGTCTTCGATTATACGATGGTACATGAACAAAAAAAATCGTTTCATTGCATTTTTCTTTATTTAAATTAAAGTTTTAATACGAATATTAACACATAGTCATTGAATTATATAAATATTGAAATTTTGCAAGACTAAAATTCAAAGCAAAGGACTAAGAAGATCATAATACACCGCGCTTAATTGACCAATTGATCTGATGATTTTGGGAATTATAATTTAACATTTTTTGTTACATATTTTGAAATAAAAGAAATGTAAAATGAAGAAACTTTAAATATTTTGACCTGTTACAGTGACATTCCCCCTAAAAGAAAACCGGACAAATGTAAGGTGAACTCGCGTGGAGAAGGTTATTATTATAAAAAAAAATATATTTGAGACCCTCACAACATATGGATATGTCGCACGATCCAGTTCGTAAAACTATTTTTTTAATTTTCTAATTTGCCCTCCAAAAGTGATATGCAAAATTAATTTACTTACGTTACATGTCCGTGTTTAGGTCACAGAAATTCGTATATGTACCAAATTTCAACTTAATCGGTCCAGTAGATTTGGAGCAAATTGGCTGTTACAAACGGACAGACAGACGAGTGATCCTATAAGGGTTCCATTTTTCCTTCGGCCGTACAATGAATATTAACTTGATTTTGGGTATACTAAGAGAAAACATTACTAAAATAAAATAAATATTACTTGAATACGAGTAGGTAATTCCAAGACTATAGAAATATTGTAATAACTACAAAATGATTTTAGTAAACTCGTTTTGTAATTCAAATTGCAGTGTTTAATAACAATGTTTTGTAATTCCAAATACATTTTCTTATAATTACAAAGATGGTCTTTAGTAATATCAAACATAATATTTTGTAAAACCAAACAATTAATTCTTTTGTAATTCCTTATACATTTTTATAGTAACACCAACTGAGCTTTGCAGGCGTTCTAATTGTTTCTACTTCTATACTACTACTGCTCAAATTCAATTCATTAATAAAATTTAGTTGTATTACTTAAAATAGCAATTACAAAACTCTTTTATGATTCCGGCAAAAACATTTTTCTAAGGGTTGCGAAAAAAGCTTTTGCATTATATAAAATATCTGCATAGTTGATTTGAGCATTTTGAGGATAGATTTTCCTGATTTACGTAATGTCATAGGTAATATACTGAAATTTGAAAGAGAAGCTCCTTTCCAAATTATTCATTTTCTACTACACACAAGGCTGAAGAGCCCTTTGCTAGATTGAGGCACCAAAGTGATTTCATATCTTGTCGCCAGGAAGGCGGCTAACGTCCAAAGCCTACACCGAAGCCATTTCTGCCGAGGGCCATGGCGTATAAATTAAAATCAACTCAAAGTGATTTCTCGGCATATCTCTGCACATACGCGTGCATTCGTTGCATTTCAAATTTAATTTCACCGGATCTGTCGGGGTAGTCCGGGCTTCGGGCTTACAAAACGAAAGCATTTCCCAAAGAAACAGTCCAGACCCTGACGGGGTCTAACTGCCGTCTGCCCCAAACCCAGAGCGAAAGGCAAAAGGAAGACGTTGTTGCCATGAAAATCAGATCGAAGGCTATGCTCCTGCGAAGTGGAAGGAAGATATATTTTGCAGTTCCGCCAGACCCTTGATATCCACCCGAGGCTTCAGGAGGTTAGCTGTCGCTTTTCCTTTTATGCGCCGCCGTTTTTGCGCGATTATGTTCTTAGATCATGTGATTTATGCAGAAGTGTCCTGTATCGCAAAATATACTGAGGACGGATGGTTGTGGACTGTCTGCAGCTCGTGTTAAACAGTCGGGGTGGCGGGCTAGTTCCGAAAGCACATACATATAATACATATGTGTTATTGAATTGATGCCAAACTTAGTACAGGGTACAGGCACAGGGTGGGCATCCCGATGACGACGACGAGGTGAGTCAATGCAACAACTCTAAATTTTATTGCAGAAGGAAACTTCTTGTGATACGTCGATAGTTATGTGGCCGTAAAAGATGCTCCACAGAGGGCGAAGCATTTTTATTTTAAATAAACCCAGAGTGGAACATAATTTTTGGTTGGGTCCTCCGGAATGTTTGTTTTCAAACGTAATTGAAATGGGAAAAGTTACTTTAGTGATTGGGGGAATCAATTGATTTTTGAAAGTTTCGCTTTTCTAAGATTGCGCTCTTAGAAATACTGCATTAATTTCTGATATCAGTGCATGCAAAGAGGTATAGTATTGGAGAATTTGAATATTGGCACTTATGGTGTGTTCTATCTTCTTTCGTGGGGTATTGTCTTGTGTACCTCAGGACAGTCACTTAGGTCATCTTTTATTTATTATTGATATTAATAACGCTTCGAGCATAGCTGTAGTCTTTTAAATTCTTACCTCGGCGCTTATGTGGTATGATTTGAATAAATTGCCAACAAACATTAAAAAATTCGTTGTTCACGAATACAAAGAGTCACTTCTTTTTATACTATTGACGTATGCTCGCCAATAATAAGTATGATAAGATTTGGAAAACTATTTTTCTTTCGAATCACATCGATTCGATTATTAAGCGTTGGTCAAAACAATTTAATGATCCCTACATTTTTTTGTTCTTTCATCATGTCCATTCTTAAGACATTTAAGACGGTATGCGATGAAAAGCATATAGCCTGAATTCCCGTATATTTAGTTGAAATTATATAAATAAAAAGTTATAATTTCGAAAACACAATGTAACATATATATTAAGTATAATACATTATTAAAACTTTATGATCATACATAATGCTACTTTTAATATTTTTTTTGTAAGAATTGTTTGAAAACAAGTTCCCTTTATGTTCTCAGCTTTCGCAAAAAAAGCAAAATGTGAATACGACGTGATTGAAAAATGTTTAATCAGCTTATAAAGCATCATGCGGCTACATGAAATTGAAGATTATGTAAATCACTTTGTAAACTTAATTTTCTAAAGAAAAGTTATATTTTTTAATTGATGATAACAGTTTAAGATAAACTTTATATTCCTTTTAGGTTTAAACTTTTCGAAAATATTTTTTATATGTGTATATAGGTTAAACAGTACAGTCTTTTACCGCTTAAGCGAAAGCGCCTCGTACGTAATGAATTATAAATTCAAATATAGTCAATTTGAAAATGAAATTCATCAAAATTATTCTAAAATGTCTAAATGATAGGAAATTATAAAATTCGTTTAAATCGTTTGCGTACTAGGGGAAAATATACTTACATATTCGAGAAATTCCAAATGATTTTAAACAAATTTGCATGACTATAAATAAAAATTTATATTTCGATCTAAAGTTCTTAAAAACACAAATACTAAAAAGATGATAGTAAACTTCTTTTATTATAAAAGTAGAAGGAAATTCTATTGCTTTAACGTAGCGAGCAATATATCGTCCTTGGGGTATATACAACATGCAAATTAATTTTAATCATAAGAAAAATTATGTCCGGATAATAAAAAATAGATATAGGCCGAACCAAGATTAAAATTGTCTGACCACCTGACAGTGGTTAACCGCTAGAAACATGAAACATAAGTAATCAATTATTCTTTTAATAAAATTCAAGGCAACTTTAAATTTAACTACAATTAGCTTAGAATAAAAATAACGAAATTGAATAAAATGTAATAGTATCCTATTTAGGTAGGTAATTTTTCTAATCTAACAACTTTTTTTATTTTCGGAATTTTGCCTGATGTAAAGAATGTGGAGCAATAAAAATGGGTGACTCTTGACCGATACACTAGGATTCAGCACGTTATATAAAGTAAAGAGTATGAAAATTCCTATTTAGAAATAAGCTAAACAAATATTAGTTAGAAAATCTGAACATATTTCAAGAGATTCCTGTTATAAATAAAATAAAAAATAAATATGCTAAGTTATCCGATGATCAGCGCTTTAAAGCCAATCAAACTATCGCATTTTATTTAATAACATCTTATTTACTATTTATTATAATTACCATATTATTATATATGTCAAATTTTGGAAAATTGATATTTTTTAAATAAATTAAAAAAAGTTAAATACAATAGGTAGCAAAATATTTTTCATTTGAAATATAAAACGACATAACATATGACGACGACGAAATTTAAAACGACATAACATATGAAATTTATTAATATGCATTATTTATATGAAATATGGTCAATTACTACAAGATGGTCAAACGGCTTTACTGCATACCCTATGTAATATTTTAATTTTAAGTTTTTTTCTTTATAATTTTTTTTTTATATTACTAGCTAAACCTTGTCCACTTTGCTGCGCATTAACAAATAAAATAACACAATTCATTTTAAAATTCATATTCCTATTTATTGTAACGCTCTATGGTAAACAACACTTTTAGTTTTTCCATTTTGTTGACAATAAACAAAATAAAGCTTTAGGTTTGCTTACACGCAAACAGGCAACATAAAGTTGTCCATGCGAAAAAATTGGATGTTCTAAATTTATGCCACAAATTACCAAAGATTGACCTTGCGCCTTATTTGTAGTGATAGCAAATGCATCTCGAACTTGAAAGTGAAGACGTTTGAAATCGAAATGCAAATAAGGTGGAAGCAGTGGAATTTGTTGCATAAAAACGTCTTCATTTTTGAATGTCCCAGTTAAAATAATTGCTTCAATTGCATTATCCATTAATTTTTTCATAGCATTCATTTCATACCATTATAGAGTTGTGGTTGATTAGTATTACGAAGCATAATAATAGTGACTCTGACTTTCAGTTGAAGGTTATGCGGTGGTAATCCAGGTAAATGCAATGAATTTAAAACTTTTGTGGGATAATTTACCACATTATCTTTAATGGTAAGGGTATCTATAGACTCATACGATACAAAATCAGCGGGTATAATAAAATAAATCACCATTTTCTCGATAGTTCTTTCCAAAGCTTTAACGGATATCTTATGCTCCATTGTATCATCTCATATGATAAAACTACATTGCTTTAAAAGTTTTGCCGTTCCAAAAATTGAAAAAACTTCAAAATCAAAAATTTTGAACCGAGTATACCTAGGCCTTGAAATGTGTGAATACTTCACCAATAATTTAAATTTTAAATTCGCAACTAACTCAGAACGAAGTAAAGAAATTTTTTTCTGATCAATAATAATATGCATCGGTTCACCGGCTACTTCAGTGAAAAAGGCACGCAACCAATAACAACGAAGAGAATTACGACATGGAAAAATATATTAAAATTCTCTAAATCGAAGAGAATTTCTTTGGAGTTCAGCAAGATTTAGAAGGATATCGACTCTCTATAGAATTATTTCCTTATTTTGTGTTTGGCCTTAGATTAAATAAAAATCATTGTATTGAGATAAAATGTTGTGCATTTTCTGGGTGTGTGGGAATAGATATCAGCCTTGATTTCTAAGTATTATATTCTACTATCTAATAGCATTAGTTTCTCACGTAAAGTCCAGATAACTACATTTACCACTCCTCATTTAAACTGGACTAGTGGAAACACTTACGAAGGCTACCACACTTTCAGAGGTTCTTCTGGCAGCCAGATAAACATTAATCTTCATAATTTCGTGCGGTGCACCGTGTAATTTTCGTTCTAATGAATGCAACCAATGCAATGGAACAAAACTCACCAGATTTGTCTGAGCCAGCAACAAAGTCTGTGGTGATTTAAGTTGTGACTGTAACAAGCTGCACTCACCTGCAAAAGAAGAAACAAAATTCATGAAATTTCCATAAATACAAGCAACCGGTCTGGTGCCAGCGGGGGTTTTCAGAGGGATTCCCAGCAATTCTACAGCCTTTCTCGAAGGGAACTTTTCCTTTTCAGCATGTGCATAATGTGGCTGGTTGCACGGCCAATCGTACAAGATTTAGTGCAGAAAGCCGCATGTTAATGTGCGGTTTGTGCGGTTTTTACAACTGGGCCTGAGCCACTATAAACTTCCCGGCAACATCATAACTCACGGCAATAAACAACCCCTTACGGTCTTATTACGTGATTTGCGTGCCGGTGCAGTATCTCCCATATTTTCTGATATTTTTATGCGTAAATAACGCGCTGGATAATAAATGTCCTTTGCTTTTTATTGCTCGACGAGTGTCAAACACATCAATTTCTTTCCCGCAGCCCCTTTCACCCACACTTCGAGTGGGGTTCGCAAGCGCAGCGCCATAACCAGCATCATAAATTTTCAACTCTGCGAATGCAGAAGAGTGAAATGCTGGGGTTGGCTAATTATTTTACCTTGATTGTGAGTCAGATTGCCAGTCGCATAAAACTTTGCAGAATCTGGGGCAACTCCAATGATTTCTCGAAAGGTATCACCGTCTTTTATAGGTCTAATCAAACACATCGATCTTTCCTAAGGAGATTGAGTCTTTGGCACGTAGTAGCATCTAGTAGAGACTAGATCAAAACTACTATTGCTCGGTTTTTATTGTTATCAATCTCTCATAAAAACGGCATCTTCCATTTACATCTTGAAAGGTTTGAAATGGTTACAGCGCAGCAACATTTGTCTTTTTTTGTCGTATATTCTTTTGTTTAGCATTTTGCTAGAACATTTTATTCCAATTTCAACTATCAAGCAAACTTTACGAACTTTACAGGAAACTATTTCATTTCAAAGTGAAGTGTTAACTCTGTTCCTAGTCATGAGCTTTACTGACTTTGTATAATGAATCTGCATAAACAACAAATTTTGGCTCAATGTGTATTTTTTTAGTTGGTTTTTGTATCAAGAATTTCTAAACCAAATATCTAGAGATATGTTCAAATATGGAAGACAAAAGAAGTAATTAAAATACTACGTTATTTGCAATCAGTTTTAAGCAAATTAGAGATTTATAAACTATTAGCAAATTTTTCTTTTAATCCGAATAAATTAATTCAAATAAATGATATATGTTCACAGTATACTCCGATAATTTTAGACTAATCGGACATTTTCAAAGTGGAAAATTCATATGCAAAGTATACGCAGAATAGTAAATAATATGTAAATAATTTTACCATGCAGCAAAATTTATACTAAAAAGTTTTTTAATGTATCGGTTAATATTTAAATAAAGCATTTTACATACACTAAAAAACAACTGTTCCTCAAGTTGGACTTTTATTTGAAGAATAAAATTATCAGTCTATTGGAAAATTAATGTAGTATAATAATATAGGTATCAATTCAATATTTGACCAGAAAAGGTTAACACGTTCCCGCCGGCATGTACCACTAGTGTACAGTGCATAGAGGATTGTCCCATCGGGCGGCTTGTACCACGGGTGGTACATACAAAACAGAACAAGGAAGGTTTATAAGAATCGAAATATCGAATATTAGCGCTCTTACTAAGTTGATCGTCGCAGATTTATCAGTGAGCTATTTGTTTTTCTAAATTCAAAGGAATGTGCCGGCTAATAAAAGATATGCGATTATATTCACAGCACCGCCGGTAGTTGGAAAAAAATATGAATTAGAGAGCCGCGAACTGCAATAAGTGAAGGATTGTCTCTTTCAAATTCAAATAACATGTTAACGTATGCTTAAAAATGTTTGCTCTGAGAACAATTTGACTACAAGTCGTATTTCGCAGATATGCTCAATATTTAATTAAAATTTCAATTCAAATTTTAATAAGAGTTCGAACATGGTCTGTCCTTCTAACGAAATTACATGTTAATGGAATTCGGAAAGACAATATTACATCTTGGATTCTTCAATTTGCTAGCAATTACTAATTAAAACATTGCGAACGCAATTTTTCATTATCCCCATAAATGATAATTTATTAAGCAAACACTTTGTGAACACCCAAATATCGGTAATATCTTCGATGAATATTTTTATTACTCAAACTCATAATCTAGAAATTTAAATTACCAAATATTGAAATAAATTAAAATTTGTATTTATTTTTGGTAAATGTTTCGGTAATGTATATTAAATATAAAATAAAATGTTATTTTCATGGTATCAGTAACAAATGTTAATAATATAATCCAATCTCTGTTTTTTTTTATAGAGTTCCTCTTTTGGAAATTGACAATAAGCATCTTGATCTTTAAATCCATCCAGATTTACTGTGTATAGTCATGAGAAATTGCCTTTTCAAGTTAAAGATAGAATTCGATATCCCATTTTTATATAGGGCATTGCATGACATTTAAGGTCCTTTCATGAGGAATGTTATCAATCACAGGGGCACTTTTGCTGTATAAATAAGAGATGGAATCCCTCCAAGAAAAAAGAATACTTCTGACAGACTTTATTAAAATGTGAAAACTTCAAAGGAGTACTGAGGTGCGATGCCCATCTAGGGCACAGTCCCATACATCAAATATTCAAATAAATGCCCCCATGATTCTCGTCCAGTGAAAATAAAATCCATGGCACTCCAACCCCACTTATGGTTCACGCTTATGAGGCAAATTCATTACAATGACGGAATAATTCAGAACACTGTTGTGCGCCGTCTAACCTTTTCCTGGCCACCTTAATTGGCGCTATTAGGGTAATTACTTTAGTGGGGGATAATGCAATCAGGCCGGATGAAGTTCACCGGGTGAGCATGGGGAAGTGTTATTGCGAGACGGCATAGGGGTACTACTTGTGCATCGTTTGGCACTTGAATCTTGCAAGGGCTGCTCTTCAAAACCCCTAACTGCCTAGAGCATGAGCAGTGGCTGCCACAATATAATAAAATATAAAAATAGTTTGTCTGTGCGCGCTGTCGGGGATCTGATTAAAGGGGATGTTTCCATTGGACCACGACGAGGTCGAGAAGTATAGCGTGCGATAGAGCATATTAGATTACTGCATTTTGCCTTCCCGCCGCTTAATGGGAATAATAACTGCCGGCGTATGAAATATGAATAAAATGTGCGAAAGGGTTTCGTTTTCATGCCAGTAAGTCGTTGAACGTAAAAATTACCCGGCAGAGTCTTAACAACTTATAACAGGCCGTGTTGAGCAGAGGACCGTTTTTGTTAACAGAGGCACTTCAGGACTTTCGGGACGTGAATGGAAGGCGCCAGTTTTATGAAACATTGATAGCAATAAAAGACAAAGAATGTTTTTTTCTGGATTTATTTGCTTTTGTATAGATGTATAAGTTGCCATGTACGGTTTTAAGAGGATCATTACAAAAAAATTAACTGTTTCTAATTATTAAAATTAATATTAAAAAATAAAATAGACCTGCCTGCAACAAATTACTTTGCCCATAAAATTTTACAAATTGATTTTGACCAACTTCCCAAAATTATGCGAAATTTTAATACAACTTATATTCTGGTCGTAAGTAGTTTCCTACGTTTATGATGCAGCGGAAAATACTTATACCATAAAAGTAATTAAAAATTACATACATACATACAATAACATACATTTAATTGTTTAGTCTTTTAAAATTTTTTTTAAAAGATGTTTTTATTTTGCTTTAATTCTTTACAACAATAGCTGCGACCCTCCAACCAAGGCCAACCAAGTGAGAAAATTAAAGGGAAAAGAGCCTAAAAGTTGAATATTTGTCGGGAAACTGATAAAAAATATTGAATTTAGCAAGGAAGCAACTAAAAACAGACGAAAATCTGATGGAAATTTTTCTAATATTAGACTTATTATTACCAAGAAACTGCAAAAAGACGGAAAATTGAAAATTTCCTGGGCTTATACTGCACAATTGGTTTTGCAAATCAAGCATATATAAGGACTGGTTTTCGATGCGCGCGATCGTATTGTTTGTCATAACAACACTGTAAGAAAATCGACTAGGCCTGGGTCGAAACGTCAACTAATTTTTGGAGTCGTTTCCTTCGGCGGATGTGTATGATATTTAACAACAAAGCGTGGCGCGGGCGAACCATGCAGTTTTGCTAGCCAGCCACTTGGCGGTAACAATATTTTAAGTTTAGTTCTGTCGTCTGATTTCCTTCACTTTTCCGCCTGTTTTTCGCCTATATAAATTCTGTCTCTTAAGTCTATTTTTTGATCATTTTCCGACTGCCTTTAAAATCTTTAGTTTTATTTTTTTACCAGGGCACACAGTAAAATTCCCAGTGTGGTATAAATTATAGTAATATTAATAGCACGTTATTGAACGAACACATTGCGGACAAGTAATTGAATTACCTATTTATTGTATCCAATGGCTAGGTACGTTTTTGCGTCAAATCTTTTTAAATTACTTATGATTTGTTGAGTATCATAGGTTATAATTACTCTTAACAGACAACTAGGAAGTGTGATATATCTCATCAATGGTTCTTAACCACACCATATGAATTGCGAGATATCTAGTCATCGGTTCGCAATGTGTTAATATCGTACTTCGTTAATATCGCTGCTAAGGTTAGTTTTTTAGCATTAATTGTCGCTTTACAATTACAGTAAATAATTTTAGTTCGATATTTTTCTTATTTTACTACCAAGCAGCTAGTAAAAATTTATAGAAAAAAAAACGAAATTTGGAAATATTGCTTTTAGGGCTAGTTTTCTGACGATAATGAAATTTTAGTCCATTGTAAGCGAGGTATAAAAATAAAACGCAGAATAATTGAGATATTGGGCTGAAACTTATTCCAGGTGCAGTACACATGTTACATTTAACTTTGGAATTGACAAACGACTTAACGTAACCCCATAAAAAGAAAACCAGCGGAGTTTAATCGCAAGATCGCCATTTGACCGGAAGATTTCTCTAGATTACACGGTTACCGAACTTGGCCTTCAATAGATCAATTAGTTGACCAGCTGTGTGGCATGTGGTACCATTTTGTTGGAACTACATATCACTTTTGTCAAGTCCATCCAATTTTGGCCAAAAATAGTCTTCCAACATGGCACGATAGTGAACTCCATTGGCCGAAACATAGCAATCATTTTCATCGACGAAGAAATATGGTCCAATCACAATTCCGGCATGAAATCCGGAATCAATTATTACCAAAAAAATATTTTAAAAGATATACCAAGTGTGATATTTTGCAAAGCCATAAACTAATCGATAAATTAACTAAATTTTTAGCTTACGGAATTTCTTTTTCTCTTACGCAAAGGGCTTAATAAGTTTTTCCATAATAATAGCCGTCTACATGATATATACATGATGCTCCACATTTTCCACAACGCGAGTATTGATAAAGAAATTTTATTGAGCAAATATCGAAAAGGGTGAACTTTTCGATGAAAATATTTATTAATAAATATGAAGCTTCGAGAACGGACACGTATGTGGTTTTTCATTTTATGAAATATAAAATACTTAAAATAATTGAGAAACAAGGAAGCAAGAAGTGAAATCATATTAACAATTTGCACATATGGGAGCCTTTTGTAAGTCCAGAATCTGAGGTTCGACATTCTCACACAGCATCTTTTATTGTTTAGTAGCTATCGAAGAGCTCCTCATAAGCTTTTTGATAGGGTGATTCAAACATGCAATATATGTAGACCACGCTGTACTTTTTAGTGCATATACCATAAAAGTTGTTGTATAATACCCTTTAGTACGCTTCATTCCGACATTATAGTGAATTAACCTTTCAGAATGGGCAAGTACGCATTAAGTTGTTCATTGTAAGATACTTGCTAATGTGTTCACAATGTGAACACTAGGTTCCTACTTCAATATTAAATAAAGTAAAGTGTGTGGATCATAATTATACTAAATTTTTTTTAAAAAGTCCAACTGAAAAATTGAATTACATTTATGCAAGGTATTTATCCTATTTTTTAAACTATGAGCTTGTTTTCATTTAGATACTTAACGAATTTCAACATGTTTCACGCATAAACTTATATTCACTTATGCATTCTCTGCTGTTAGGGATAAGAGTTTAATTTTAATAACATTTCATTTTTCAAATCCTTATGATAATTCTCATGACCTAATAAAGTCAGCAACACTTGCCGCAATCTTAAAATAACTGGCAGGTGTCGAAAAGCAAACTTTCAAATATGACTCCCATGAAAGTGCTCCTTGTAAATACTTCTCTTAGGAGAAACAGGACTTTAAGTTATTCTTGAGCTTTAAGACATTCTGAAAAAAATCCAGCTGACTAGCATTCTTTGTGCATATCTTCTCGTCGGCTATGTTGATTTTTAATTAAACAGGCTGTCCTTAGCCTCCGCAACTTTGAAGGAGCTGAAATAAGCAGGATATTACGAGGTAAATAGAAAGCGAATAAAATGAACGAAATCTTACGAATGTAAAGAAAATGTATTTATTCAGTAGTGCGCAGCGCAGTCTATGTTTTCAGAACCACCCTCAAGTTCAAATCGTACCTTTGTCGAAGTGCTTCTTTGAAAGGCCGAAATTGGCCCAGTCATATCGTACAGTGTTTCTCAATTTACAATAAACTGGCCCTTTGCAATTCAGCCTTTTCCGAGCTGATTGTATTTCCATTGAATTTGGAGGGGTGTTATAACATGTTATTTTTACAGCCTTTCAAGTTTTTGTTAGCAAATCACAAGGAATAATCGAAGGCTGAATGGGGAGCGACAGCTATCCCTGCAGCTAGGGAGCGACCCCACACATATAAGCTTATGAATAGAAAACAGATTTGTACAATAAGATGTTAACGCAATAAGGAACGCCATTATAGGGACATAAAAGAATCTGTTTATGCTCGTGTTCCATTCAATTCACCTCTTGAGGGCTTCGAGTGCTACTCTCTTTCGGCAAATGAAGCGTCGTCCGGAGGTTTCTCTTTTGGAAATAGTTCGACAAGTCGATTAGGAGCACTCAAGCAGTTGTAGTGGTCTGATATAAAAATAAGCAGGATAGGATATACACCTTTCATTAAAAATTACGAAAAGTTATTATTTTTTGTAGTGTGATCTTTTAGCAATATATTGTTGATTTTGACTACTTATATAGGCGGAAGATTTCAAAACGTTCCCAACTAAAAACAAAGAAATATATCTTAAATCAATTAAGATACTACACACAATGTACATGTGACGCGATCATCAGGAATGACTTAATTTTAAATAGTAGATATTATACTTACAAGTATTGACCAATATGGTGAAAGAAATAAAAACGACATGAAAATGTATTGCTTCGTCATTTATTATCTTAACTATCCTTATTTTATATATTAATGGTCAAAGGAAGATTATGATACTATAAAAGGATTCCTAACCTGTTTGAAGTTGAAGACAGAAAATTTTGCAGAAAACAAAGAGATACTTTTTAGAAAGCTTATAATCATATTCCCATTTCAATTTTGATTGACTTAAGATTGGATTGGGTTTAATTAAATGTTAACTTAGTGATTAAAAAAAAGTATGCGAATATTTTGATACAAAAATTATAATCAATGTTTCAGTATCTACTAAATAACGCCTACATTTATATTATCAAAATCCTTTCTAACTACCACAGCCTATTCAGAATACTTTAGTGGGCTTATAAAAAACAATAAATACAAAGTTAATATCTCCAAATTTTTATTTTAGATAAATTGGTAAATTTTTCGTTTTGTTATATCATTTCTACAAAAATTTTGATTTGAAAAAAATCTTTAATACATTTCATACCATAATCTTTTAATAAGGCAAAAAATATCAATTGGAAGACAAACACATACACGTTAATAGTTTTATTTAATTAATCACAGTACCTAGTGTTACTATTCTCTAAAATATTAACAACCATGATGATTCTCGCCAAGTGATCCGATTTCTCTTAATTTGGTATTGTTCTTACAACATATTGAAGTTAAAAGCGAAGTGAAATGTAAAATATTTATGGTCACTTTAGTAGTATTTAAGTAATATATCTACAACAAAATTTTGCTTCTTAAACAAACGAGCAATAGGTACGAAAATAAAACTAGCGTCTACCCAATGTGATATGCGTATTGAAATAATAAAATTATTGATTCTTTGAAAAATAAGTGATGACATCTGAAGTCTAAAACGTATCATAATAGTAGTATTTATGTATGTATATATGTAAGAAGCATGTTTATTTGTAGAGTAGAAAGAAAGTAAATACATTTAAAAATTTCTTTGAATCCTAGAAGATTTTATTTTGAATTTACCAAATTTACATTTAGTTCACGTTTAGTTTACAATTTTTATGTCAAATATGCAAATTATTTTTGTAGTTATTTCATTTTTCTGTGAATACTTTCAATTGGAAATCATGAAAATTGAACAGCCATTTTAAATTTTGAAATTTTATAGTAAATTCATAAGTAGTGCCCTTAAGTTGAAATCCCTTGGCATGTTGGGTCCGCATTCTTGAATTTCCAAATTGATTGAAGTGGAGGAATTTTGGTCGCTACATTGAATCTGCTATTTATAATTTCTAAATTTCGAAATACAAATTTTCGTTAAATTCCTTTGAATTTCAGACACATCGGTAGCAATATTGTATCCGCTATTTTGATAAATTAACAATTGGTAACCTCAAAATGTCTCTAATGTATGTATGTATTCTAATTCATTGCATTTTCAAAAGTTTTAGTCGTCATTTTAGAGTTTGCATTTGGAATTTCTATCAGGTAGCATCTCATCTAGCCCTTAAAAATTAATTTTCATTGCGATCCCTGGAAATTTACAATTATTTAGGTGTGATGGAGTAACAAATAACTGAAATAATTAAACAATCTTACAATATGTAGCCTAAAGGTTTAAAGGTAGGTGAAAACGGAATGGTATCTTTCATGGCTTCGGAAATTTATCGCAATTACACAAAGAGATAATCAGTTAAATACATAAGCAGAAATTGTATTTTATAGAAATAGTTAAGTTTTAACTAATTGTCATTTAACTTCCTTTGTGAGAGAAGCAGTGTAAATGGAATAACATTTCTGTTTTAAACTCTTTTCAAAAATTTTTCAAATTTGCGGCATACATCAACGCATTTCATACAACTAAAAGTACCTATGACAAAATCTATATCTGATTACACAGCTACCATCCCTAAAATTGCACGTACAGCTCACGTAGAACCTAACAAGGACTATTGTGGCATCTGGCTCAAAAGTTACTACGCGAGGATTTTAATGGCAGCCACGGAGTGACCGAAACGAGCCTCTACAAGTGGAGGCCAAGTACCCAGCGAGGAGGCATTGTGAAGTCCCGGCATGTCCAAAAATATTCAATTTAATTAAATCAGACAGAACGAAATGAGTTGAGCACATTTCCAGAATAAATAAACTTAGGACACGCCTTCAATTGTGCAGGAAAACTTATAGAGGTCTCTAAAATACGTGACAGCTTTTGAAAGGCCTTGTAACTTTTCCAGCCGCCCAGGGCTTTGGACCTGACGAATATGAGGAAAGTGCATGGAAACTTGGATACAAATTCTAGCTCCATGAGCTATAAATCTAGTTAAAAGTGAATTGGTTGTGGGCAGGCACTTCAACAAATTCCACTTACATCGGGATTGCGTTCTTGAAATTCACACGTGATGCTGCAAAGAACATTAACCGCGGAAATGTAATTTTAAACTCGTTGGATGTACGGAAAAAATTCGAACACCTTCTTAATTGAAAATTGAAACTTTACCTCACATAATTTCATTTTCCCATGTCGCGTGTTTAAATGTCTTAATTTGCTAAACAAAAAAAAGTTTTTGTTCTTTTCATGGTATTAAGTCGAAATCTCACAATTACCGTTCTGATTGTCTCGAAAATCCGCGGCTAAACAGTGGATGTTTCATTCATCAAGTTATTTAATCAAATTACGTGGGTCGGGTAACTCTCAAAACGTCTCTGAATAATTCACCCCTCCGCTCATTAGAACTCAAATAAATCATTAAAGTGCCTGGCGAGGCGGGCGCTTGATGGTGAGACCTCCAAATTTAGGCAAAAGCACCGGATGTTTGCCACCTGAATTTTTCAGGTGATTGCAGCCTGCGCTCGCCTAAAGACCTTTAGGTCTTTAAATTTAAATTAAATTCGCAACTTGAGATAATTTAAAGTAAAACCTCCTGGGAGCGATGTGGCGTGTCTGTCGTTAGGTGAAACTCTGCAAATCTTCCGGCAGATCAGCGCAAAGGGCACCACCTTCGTGCTTCACGTGTCATAACAGATAAAGAATCTATTTATACTGAATTGTCGGACTTTATCTTCCCACGTGGACCAATTAAAATTTAATTTGAATTCTCCGAAGCTCATCGACCTGCTTACTCTTCGCAGGGATGTTAGTTCAGCTCGTGTTACTAGGGGCACGCCATGTAAGGTTTTTACGTTCTACGCTGGCTGAAAGAAAAGTTTGTTTTATAAAACACGCAAACAAGCTATAATGGGTATGCTGGGTTTTAGTGTAGAATCTTCCCAGAGAAACTCTGCATTACTTCATTTACATCACAAGAAGCATCCTTTTTCCGGGACGTGGTGCAAAGAGCTTTCAGGCAAATATATTCAATGAATTCTACTTGAGTAGACGTAGACATCTTGAACAGGATCAAATTTAAAGGGAGCTCCGCCCTAATGCAAAATCGTGATCCGAACCATTTTATAAAAATTGGGTTCCCGGCCTACCCAGGAAGTTGTTGCTCATTAGGGAAACATCTTTCTTTTGAGGACTTTACCAGAACGGCGGCAATTTGATTAGCCCAATGTGGCCCCGGATACGGATGTTGCCGGCGGAGTCACCTTAAATTTTTTTATCTGTTCTTTTACACTGGCTTTATGAGGAGAAGCGATAAAGGCAAGTGAGTTGTAAAAATTCAAAATGTTCGGGAAGCACTCCAACGCGTTTTTGGCCTCCGTTTACTTTGCACCTTTCTGATGTTACCCTAAACGGGGACTTATGCAAATAACACTGATTACGCCCGGCGGCTGAATACTGTTTTTACCAAATTTGTTGGCCTTTCACTTCTTGTCCGACATTCTAATTAAATTAGGTTGATTGCTGGTAAATTACATTGGGCAGATTCATTTAGGGCTCGAATTTTTTCATAAAGCTTTTAAATGGAACCTTTAACAAAATATCGGTTTTTATCGTATTTCACCTGGTACTGTACTACCACCCTATTTTAATAAAAACTGGAGGATTATTGAAAAATTGAACACTTTTACGCTAATTTTATCTACTTAATTTATTATTGGGTACAATGATCTAAAAGTACATCTAATCTGTTTACTAAGTTCACAATTTAATTTTTGCACTTCAGAAATTTGAAAACGCACTTAAGATAATAAAATCTTACTTGGCTAAAAAATAATTATTTTGTAAAAAAACGACCGTCACGAGAAAAAATATGAAGAATTAATATGGTATCTATAAAATCGATGAAATAATTAATTATAATTAATGCACTACGTTTAGCTGAGGGATATCATTGATACAAATTTATCCTTTATCCTTTATATAACATGTATATATTTTTTTACGCGGCAAAAAAAATAGGGCTGCAAAATGTTGCAAAATTTTGCCGCCCTATTTTTTCAATCATGTTTCAATTATTCAAAAACTTTTTGATTAATAAAAATGTAAAGATATACATTTTTTTTAATTTCATTTAATTTTACGTTAAACAATCATTTCAAAAAGACGTCACTTTAATGAAACTATATTAAGTCACTATGTTAACTCAGCAAATGTCACTATATACGTCCGGCAGTTTTAGAACGT
The DNA here is from genome assembly GCA_963969385.1 of Philonicus albiceps. Lineage (NCBI taxonomy): Eukaryota > Metazoa > Arthropoda > Insecta > Diptera > Asilidae > Philonicus > Philonicus albiceps. The sequence goes on along the minus strand of OZ017774.1, from coordinate 28,148,739 downwards.
TTGTAACTGAAATACTATAACCTAACCAGAAATAAAACCAACCAATCCTCTTTCACTAGGCAAATGGTTGCGCGAAGAAAAATTCCACCAGGTGTATCCGATGATCGATATCGCTGTTAGAATGTTTACTTGTACTGCGGCAGCAAATTGTACCGCGGAACGATCATTTTCGTGCTTGAAACGTATCAAATCTTATTTGCGTTCGACGATGACTAAGAAAAGACTCAATGCTTTGGCTATAATGTGTATTGAAGAGGAAACTTTGCAAAAAGTTGATCTGAACAAAATCATCAATAGATTTGCTGTTGAAAAAGTCCGCCGTAAAAATGTACATTCATAATGTACATTAGTAAGCGTGAAATGACTTGTGATTTACTTCTTGAAATATTTGAAAAATGTATTTTTTGTTTTGTAAATCTTAATCAAAATTAAAAGGATATTTAATTTATTACATTACATAATTTTCAATTTTTAAAATTACAAAACAGATTTTTATTAAGAAAAAACGGCGGTACTTTGTTGCCTGCCTACGGGCGGCCAATTCGTAAATCCGCCCCTGACTACTCGTAAGTATTGCTTTACCAAATTTAAAAAAATGTTTGCATTATAGTTAATTTTTTACCTTTTAATCCTTTAATCCTCCTTTTTTACTTAATAATTCATTGTTGTTTTGGTGAAGAAAGAGTGGGCGTTTGCTTTGAGAAACATCGAAATCTTATCTTCACAAAATAAAGTAACAAATTGCAATGTAAGAGGCAGTGCCAAAGTACAAATGCAATTGAGATCTATCCAATGCCGCTGGGCTAAAACAGAACATATGCGAGAAAAATGCTAAAAAACTGTATCTTCAATACCGTCATCATGTTTCATTTTTATATTTAAGCTGCCACTTACTATCGTAATTTAATTTCATTTGTTATCGAACTTGAGTTTTATTTTTCTTGTATATAGCAAGACTGTTCACCTTTTTCAAAAATAATGCCTACATATTTTACAAAATATGATTTGTCTTCAAACAAAATTGTACGGTTCCTCCCAAAATGTAAGGCTAAATTACATATATGGTATGAATATCTATACCATATTCTCTTCACCCAAATCTCATGTAATAAATGAACCCAAAATAATTTATTTACAGATCATAAAGTAAGACAATATAAGATACCAAGACATCATTAAACGAATGTTGTGTCATATCGTTTCATACTTTTTAAAGGACGCAAATTTCTTGTTTACGTATTTTATAGTTATGTTATTATTAATTTATATTTTCACGATCTGCATTTTAAACCTTTAATCCCTGCTTAAGGTATAATAATAATAAAATTAATTCTTTGTTCTCTGAAACTAATAAACAAATATTGCCTTATTTACAATAATTCAGGAAAATTACCATCGCTTTCTACCTTTTAATGAAAGTCTGCCCTGTAAAACATATGAAGCTGGTGTACCTGTATTTTATTATTTGCGATAACCTAGAAAAATAGTATATCCCTCTATTTTTATCCTCCCCCCAACTACTAATTTAATAATATTGGCTTGGTTTGCTTGTATATTCAAAGTGTGCATTATTTTTTATGAAATTTTCATTTTATTTTTAAACACTTTCACTTGCAAAATGAGATGCATAACTTTGATTTTTATAGACAATTCTATTAAAAAGTTTTATATGTTGTATTTGACAAATGTGATTAAATTTCTATGTGATCGTTAAAGGAGTTTTCAGACCTTGGTGCTCAAAAAATTAGATACTTAATACTATATAATATATAACATAATTTTTTCACAAATACATTATAGTGTTTTAAATAAATTAAGAAAAAAAACCGAATTAAAATAATTAAAGAAAGACGGAGACTTAGAGTGTCAGGTAGGACCCTTTTTTAAAAATCCTCGTCTGTGGTAGATTTTTTGTCTGAAAAACTATAATAACATTTTTTGTACTAAATATAGACCATATGTAAAATATATCATAGGGAAAACAATTTAAATTTCTTTTTGTAAAAGAAGAAAAAACCACTCTGATTTCTACTAACTTTAAGTTAAAAATTTAATAAAACTCGTCACTCCATCAAAATTATCTTATTCTACATCTTAGATAATACATATATTAATTTTATCTAAACCGGTTAAGTTGATCTTGACATAAATATTTTCTGTTTGAAAAAGGTTATTTCTAGAAAAACGTAAAAGAAAAAAAGTACTGCCTCAGTGCCCTAAAATCTAATAAATTTGTATTTTATCTTCAATCTGCGATTCTTGATCCCTTCCATTGATTTTTTAACAGACGAGGTGATTAATTCAGAGTCTATGCAAAAATACCTATCGCAAGACTTTTTTCGGATACACCTGCCCGACCGCTTCCTGAAATCCTTCCGCATATTTCAAATTGCTACGAGTATAACACAGGTAATAATAACGCTCAAAATGTTCTTAAAAGTATTAATTACAATCTAAGTAAAAAAGGCTATCGATATTTTAAAGTCTCTATCTTAACAGAAGTTCTATTAAAAATTTAATTAAAAAAAATTTTTTTACAAATTTCCTCTATTTGCTGATTTCTAGTAAACCTTACAAGGTAGACATTAAACAATTTGTTTTATGTAGTACTAGCCAATGCCCTGTGCACTCTGCTGCTGTGTTTTTTTTAAATTTGAATTTGAATATCAAGAATTTAAACGCTTTCTTTTCAAATTTAAATTTGAAAACTACGAATATAGTTAGTTGCTGCAATAAATAATATGTTATTGTTTGTGTATTAATTTGAGAAATATCATATGATATTAAATATACTAAAAATTTTCATGTGATGTGCCATACATGATACATGATGTTATGTATCACTTCATTAGTCATATCATATGCCAAGTCATGTGCCAATATTCACTAATTGCGTACTTCGTTACAGTGAATAGTAAAAATATTTATTGTGTTTGACGCATATTCGGAAATTGTTCAAACCTTTTATTAACCCTAAACCATCTAGTACTCGAAAAATATATACTGGCAAAATTTGAGCTCAATCGGCCTAGTAGTTTCTGAATCGATACAATTCAGACAAACAACAATTGCTTTTTATTTAGATATCAAGTAAATGTTTTACTGGAAAACAATTTTAAAAGAGAGATATATAATATTTTTGAATATACCCTTCCATACAATATTCATTCTACTGATGAATAAATTGAAAACCTAATTGCTCAATCACGTGAGTTATAGCTATGTCTTTAACTATTTTTAGTGACGAGACCTTAGACACATCTTCACGAGTTTAAACTTGGAGGGAAAGTGGACTATGTGAACAAAACTTCCCCTGCACTGAGAGTACAACGCCTTATCCAAGATATCTTGAAAATATAATTGGAATTTAATAGGGTGTTCTTGCTGTTTGTGTTTTTGATTGTGCAAGCATTGCACGAGCGACTTGCACTATTAATTTTGCTCCTTGCTTAACCCAGTTCCAGGAGGGAGTGGAAACATTCTTTGAACGCCACTTGGGAGAAATGGGAAAAGTTACACGATCTCAACTCGATTTTGCTAAAACAGTTCCGAATTTTAAGATTTTCATGAGTGCCTCGGAATGAATCCGAGGAGATGTAACCAAGCGAATTTCCCGACGAGATGATAAAGCGAAATTAGATTTCGAGATTTCGTCAACGTCGGCAGTTATACCAGTATGTGAATGAAATGCGGATTAATTGCGGTTTTGGGTTCATTTGTTTTCATGCTGCACATCTCGAGCACAAAACACGCCTCTGGCTTGTAACTGGAGCTGCGCCGATTTATTAAACCGCAAAATATGACAGGAGCCGTAATGGGGATGGCATCGTGATGAGCACTGTCCGCAAAATGCAACAAGGTCCATATCTGTGCTCATTCGAGAAGCTTGTTTCTACCAGCGAGGTCCGCTAATTAGAAAAGTTAATTAAATTCAAAATACATCTGCCGTAATTGGAAGCCACCAATGAGATGAGCCGAGCTCCGTATATTCTTCGTCGAGGGCCTTGAATTGTCTTCGGGTCGAGATAATACAGACGAATATGGGAAATTAATTCATTTGTGGTTTATTGTTGGCACTGTTGAAACGTGCTATTCCGACACGAACGAGGGTCACGATGCTGCTCCTACACGGCCCAAAATGGGATGTGTTCCGGCTACAAATTTTCTCATATTCTGCTGACAATACAAGTGCCGGACTATATCCCTATCGTTTACATATAGGACTTTCAGCCCCAACGTGTGGTGTAATCGTCTTCCGAACGGACCCCATAAATCTCTCAGAAACGCAACGAGCTAAACAAATGAATTGGCGAATCACAAATTTACTGCGTCATTCCATTTAATTACCGAAAAAATTATTCGCCAAGTCCCATAATGACATGCCAGCAGACGAGTACTATATGTATGAAATTGATGGTTCTGACGAGGGACTGACAACACTCATTCACTGGAGCACGTGATCGAAATTAAAGCGGAGCAGCTTAAAACAATTTATTTCTTCGGCATTGTTTCCAATTTATAGGCGATTGTATGAAGACGATTATTAAATAAAATGAACTGCGTGACTTGAAAGAAATTAATAGAGAATAATCATTTAATAATGAGTTTCATCATTTTATAATAATTGGCTGGCATAAAACCACTTTGGTTGGTGCTATTTCCAGCGAAGTTCCTATGGAAATTTTGTATTTCTAAGGAAAAATGAAATGTATTTATTCAATTATCTGGAGTAAGATTCGTTTGCGAGAAAAATAATTCTGGTTTCAAATTATTTTCGTTTGAAATTGAAGCGTTTTTTTAAAAGATTCTCATGCAAATTCCAAAAGTGTAGTTTTGAGAAAAACGTGTTTAAAGCTTTAAAAAGTGAAAAATTACTAAATTTAATAACTTACCCACTAATCCGAAATTCCGGAACTGATTGCAATGAAAACTTCTTTTATGTATCATACATCAAATTTCATGTCCTAATTTTTTTCCTATTCACCAACTGGTCATAAACCAATTTTTGAAAACGTTTTTCTAAATCGCCAGATAAATATAAGAGTGAGTACCTTCGGGTAATCGTATATTTATCCAATGTCTGTTTATCGTGATAAATGTAAAATTTAGGGGAATTTTAAAGTATGGATTTTCCAGGAATTTAATAAATGTTTATTTAACTTGAAAGAATTGATGAACGATTTTGTAGGAAGACACTTGCCAACCGAAAAGCCATTATCACTATAATCCAAATGTAATAGCTCCGTTCATTTTGCGGAATTTCCTTATTAAAACAAACGCGTTTTTGTGATTTTGAATTGGTTAGGACAAGGAAATGTCGCAGAGAGCGACACAGGCGAATTTAGAGGTTATTAAATTTATTTGTTCTTAATTAAACAAAATCTTTCGAAGAATCACTTCGTTAATTACAACATCTTGATTAAATTAAGGAGTCATTCTGGTCAAAAACTCTTTAAAGCTATCGTTTTTGCTACAATCTTAACCGATTATTAAGAAAACGAATTGACAAAATATTTTTTTTTCGAAATATTCAGTTTTTTTTAATACGAAATTTTTAAAATACACCAATAAATATAGGAGCGGTGATAAGTAATAGCATATAAAAAACGATGTGTAAAAATTTGTTATCTATGGGGCAAAACTGGAAAAAGAGTACCTATTGATTCCTTGGTTTTTTTATTTCAACAGTAATAAATTACTATTTAAATTTCTTTCTAGTTCATAATTTATATTATTTACTCCATATGTTGGCATCCCAATAATTTTAATTTTAGGTGTCTAATAAACGTTAAATAATCGGGCCCGCCTTCTCATATATCAAAGAAATGCGTAATTTAAATTATAACTTATTGCAATTGTTTGTGCATCATAGATTTCCTGAATAAGCTTGAGAAAATGCAAATATAATACAAACAAAAATGATTTTCTGAAAGATTTACTTAGCACCCCGTCCTTATATGCCATTATACGATCTTCTAGCCTTTTGTAAACAAATGTTATTCTAACCGAAAGGAATAGTATCTCATATTCGCTCATTGTAATATTTTCCTTTTGTGTAACCAATTATTGCTTCGCAACATTACTTGTTATTAGCTAACCCAGCGCGCTTTCGGTAACAAGCATTCGGAGGTAAAAGTAGCGCTTCAAAGGGATGTAATCTACATAACAAGTTCTTTTGGCAACTGCTTTAAAAGGCACAAAATGCTCCAGCATCAAAGGGAAAAGGGTTATAATTGTAGTTATGGTTCATGTACCTAAATATGATCAAACGAAAAACTTGCTCTCAGCGATGGGATTAGTGAAGCAGCTATGTGCGCTGGAGGCTGCTTAGTAACAAAATGAAATTATTTAGCGGGCTGGTAGATCCGACCGTTCTTTGTAAGGAAGGTGTTATTCCATATCTGAGTCATTTAATTCACCCAACAATTAACATAAGCATTTGGCCCGATACGGTTGGACAAAAAGTGGTGAACCAATGCGAAAACTTTTGTCTTTGAAAGAGCTGATTTATTGTATTACCCCGGCTAAAGGCTTCTTAATCCGTTTTCTTTTACTTCTGAGCCATAACTTTGGATTAATTACAAATGTAAAGGAAAAAGGTTCTAATCGGATTTCCAATTCAATTTTCTCAATTTCCTGAATAGAGGGTAGCAGCGCATTTCTCTTTCGGGTTTAATTATCGTCTGGGACACTGACAGGCTTAGTGGGAGGGAAGATATTAAATACACAACGCTCGGGACAAGCTTTCGTTTTAATGGAGCAAACATGGCGCAATAAAACAAAAAAAAAACTAAACCTGAGACAGGGAAAGACAGAGTAGCATGCAAACGGGGCTAATCAGGTCCCATTCCAGAAAACGCGGCCACCACCCTCGCAGATTTGGCCATAAATCCTTCCCGTCTCCCGGTCATGCTAGAACGGAGCCGGCCGAACCCAGCTCGACATCTGCTATGATTGCTGGCACTTAAACTCAAGGTGTGGGTTTTGGACCAATTCCCTTCTTTTTAAAAAATGTGTTTTTCCCTCGTAAAAATAAAGGCGAAGGTAATCCATCTATCGCCCCGCCTCCGCTCTAGTATGTCACATATAGTTTCATAAGATTTTGAACGTGCGCCAAATGTAATGCTATGATCAATAGCATTTCCCGTCACCCATTCCATCCACCACCCCCGCCTGCCAGACGGTATGTTTGCCAATGAGGCGCTATTGTTCCTTGGCGACCCGGCAGTACTTTTCGCTGGATTAGTTAACGCCCGCCGGACACCTTTGGCACAACTTCCCGGGCGCACCTGAAGTGAGTATCTCAGCAGCATCTTCTTAATTTCTTTTTTCCCTGTGAAAAACGTTTTCTGTCCCCGTCATTGCTCTAGCAGTTAATTTTGTATTACAATTTTTCCTCTCGAAACTTTAATGGAAAATTGATTTTTGAATTATCTCTGAATAGCAACTCAGACTTTTGCCGCCACCGCGCACCGGCTTAGCATAGAAAAAGCGCATTTTCCGATGGTCCATTTCTGAAGAGAAATTTTTAATCGATGAGATTAGAACTTCTTCTTTACTTTTGGTTAAATTACTACGACATTATTGAACGTCATCAGAAAATTTATGTATTTTCCATTCGAATTACTTTTTCTGTGAAATAAATTCTTCAATAAGTGGAAATAGCAAGTGGTCGTTATCGAATTGCAAATTGAATCACCCACCATATAACTGATGCTTTCTAAATATGTTGAGTTGCTAAAATGCCATTTATGCAAAAGGAAATTCTTACTATTTATTAATATTCATCTATATTCTTGATTCCGTCGGAAATTAAATCCACCAGAAATCTATGAAAAAAAATATACCTATTTGTGTACGCGAATTGAAGAATTGCAATTTAATTTCAATGCAAGATTATAATGAAAAATTGAGGCGAGATTTTGCTTCAAATCAAACTAAGGTTGTAAAATAAAATATACATATATAAAATATACCTAAAATATAAATAAAATCTAACAATGCTACTAAATTTCTCAATTTTTATTTTGGTCCCTTGCATGGCGATATAATATTTAATTAGTGTCAGTGTTTGAGTAATTTAAAAGAACATATTAAAATTAAAATCGATGTATGAATGATTTCTGGTCGATAAAAGTTTTAAAACTTAAAGTAGTTTCAATGAAAATAAGTATCTACGTGCGAAATGTTCGGTCCCTTGAAGGGATTTTTGTGAAAAATAAAAATCTCTAGTTCGAGCAACTTAACTAGATATGCTGAGTAGAAGGTAGTCTTAAAACAAAAAGATCGCATTTTGGAAATTAAATTATGTTAAAAATTGAACACTTTCCTATTTAGTTAAAAAGGAAATTCTATTAATGTAGAGATTATCCTATTTAAACACAAGCACAAAATGTTAAGCCTATTAAAACAGTTTACGCCTGAAACTGTTAAATCAAACATTTTTCTAGGGGTAAAACGATACATATTTTCAAGGCCATTCATTTAACATTTACTGTAGAAAACTTTGATATTTTAAATGACAATGATAGTTTCTTACTTAAGGGTTTATAATGTTTTACGGAACTCTTATAATCAACTTTTATCAAACTATAGATTAAATTTTTAATATATATTCAAAATATTTCAACATCAAAGACATTAAATTTTATTACGATATTACGATCCTCATTAATACGATTTCCCGTTTGTTACGCACGTTTCGTATGAGCTCCTTCCATTGACTACCTGGGTAAAAGTTCACGCTTATAACGATTTACCCTTATCTATAGGAGTACTATATTCAAATCGTTTTTCTTGCTCGTTATAATTAGATTATCGTGAATTTCCGTTTCTCAGAACATTTTTAATCTTATTTCATTTTGTCTTCATATTTAAAAGACAATCATATTGTCTTTTGAATTCAACTTTTTGTTTTTAATCCCAATTTCAGAAGTCAAGATTTTTCCAAATACATTTTCAAACAAAAGAAAAAATAATTTGTATAGACTTTACCTAAATGTCACAATTAGGGTCTCTCAAAGTTCTGACTATAAATATGGTAGCCCAAGACAATGTTACTGAGTTTTCCATATTCCTTCGAACTGAACAAGTCGAATTTGAACTATGGAACGTGTTAAGCGAAAAACCGAGCGCAAACCCTTATCTCTTAAGGAAAAATTAGAAATCCTTGATAAGTATGATAAACGGTGCGCATCTGATTCGTTCGAAAATTTCGCGAGGTCGTTAAATCGTCCAACATCGACCATACAAACGATTATAAAAAATCGTGCAAAGATCGAGGAAGCTGCTGCCAATACTGCTGTGTCCTGAAAAAAAAAACTTAAAAGTGAGAAGTTCGGTGGTTTGAGCGAAGCGTTAGAAGGTCTTGATATTTTTCGTCGTTATATTCTAATGAATAATGTCAACTCAAAAGACAGCTCGATCTCAAAAATCAATTCTCTTGAAAACGTTGCTTTGAACAATAAAGTTCAATTGTTAGTTCAATCGACATTAGATTCTTTCTTTTGCCGAGAATAGCTTTGATACTTATGTATAAAATAACAAATAAAAATTGTTCATTTGTTATTAAAAACGCCCCAACATTAGTTACGTGTTTAAACATTGTTTGATTAGGCTTTGGTACAATATTCGTGCAAATATAACATTGTTTCGCTTATAACGTTTTCCCGCTTATAACGTTATTTTGCTTCGGACTCTAGAAAATCGTCTTAACGAGGTTTCACTGTATGTACTTAGTATGACTATTATTTAAAGAAGAAGAGGAAGAGGGTGTTGAGTCTTGCCCTAAAGAGGGAAAATGTCTAATAAGCTTCCCAAAATTGTTTGGTTATATAAAGGTTGTGTTATCATACATGAAAAATATTAGTGTGTTATTTTGCTTATAACAAATATATTATATATATATATATATGAGTACACAGAACGTTTCTCGAAGTAAAATTAAACAATTAAAGGGTACTTTCTTCTGTATCGCTAAAGCTTAAATTTAACTGCCCAAGGCGCAAAACATGACCCAGTCAGTATTTCTTAATGCATACTTAAATTGTAGTCTTTGATCCCGATAAATACTGACAACAAGAAAAGTTGTTTGGTATTGGGCTAGATTTTCTACTGACATGTATTTTTCTTATTCCAGGAATCAAATTATAGAAAAGAGGGCCATAGCAATGAAATGTAATCGAAGCACATAAAGAGCTCTTCTGCCTCGAAGGAATACACCGAACACCATAATGCTTCTGCTTTGTCATCGAAAGCTCTTTTGTTAAAGAAATTTGGGGAAAAATTACATCGCCGAGAGCTGGAAGGTAAGTGAATTGATTGAGTATAAATGTTTACGATTATGCCTCGACCCTTGCAACGATGACGACCCCTTTACCAGCCAAAAGTGTGCAGGAATCGCTTTATTCAGTACTCAAAAGCAAAGAGTGATTTATGTCCGCCCTTGATTTATCCCCTAATAAATTGAGGAATTAACAGAGCAATACGCGAAGCCTCTTATTTTACCCGTGATTTCAGTTGCGGGCGTTAGGAGGGCTCTCTAAAACGCATTTAATCGTTCCTCTCTTCACCGCATCCGGGCAGTAATAATTGTGTAAACAGCGACGAGCAGGAACAGGTTTATTGGTCTCGATAATTAATAGCTGTTCAACAACTTTCGACCATAAACTCGAGGAAGGTGTAATAAAGGCGCTCGACACATAAAGAGCGGGAATAATGGACGCCGTTTGCTCACCACCCGGAAACTTTTCCATTAATATTCCATCTCCAATTCGCCTAATTGTGTCAATCGTTGTTCGATCCCTGGAGATTTTGCCGGAACGTTTATTTCGAAGCCGGTTCGTCTCTAAATAGGTTTCGTTTCCTGAAAATATCTCGAATAAAATTTCCATTATGTCGGTGGGCCCGTCTTCGATTATATTGATGGCAGTCTCGGGTAATGATGTGCCCGGGGGCAAGGATTAAATTGAAACAGCAAAAGTCTATGTCTCTTAACTAAACATCCCATTCGGCTCCAACCCTTTCCCCATGAGTCTAAGATCTTTTGAGAATATTGTTATTATTGTTGGTCGTGTTATGCCTCAGCTGTTTTATTCAAATTCCCTGACTTGCTCGAAGGAGTACGAGACTTTAATTAAATATAATCAGATATCTTTCGATTAAATTAAATTGTATGAATGTATGTGCAATTCTCAAGCGGCAACAGAACAGGATTAAATTTCTCAGAATTTTGCTTCGCGAAGATATTGCCTAAGGAGGGAGATCTTTGAACATTTCAGTTTTGCGAGAATAATGCTTTTTAATTTAAATTATATACAAACAAAAGTGAGAAAGACAAGATATTAAATGTAGATATGAAAGCAATAATATCTCATTGAAATTATCTCTGAATAAAACTTAAAATTGTACACCACTGACAAATGTTGTGATGATACTTTTTACAATAGGAATACAGAAACCACTAAAACTCGAATATTTTTGTCATTCACTCATTCCCATTGGGGTGTTAAAGCCTTTGGTAGTCGACAAACATATTTACTTCAACTGAACATTTTATAACACCAACGGTGAGTGGTGAAACGTCTGTAATTCGCTCCATTAATGACCGGAATGAATAATTAATTTAATTAAACTTTATAAATTAACGGCCTTTAAAATCAAGTTCAACTTTTAACTAACATTCTCCAACATTTTTAAGGTACTAAAAAAATTTTTTTTTAGGGAACTGTGTAAGATTTTTTTTAAAAGTTGAAAATTTTTTGAATTATAACTAAAATTACATAATTTTTTTTCGATAGTTTTTTCTTCTAAACAAAGTAATTTGATCAAATTTCAAATTTTTAGTCAAAACCGGGTATGTACAATTTTGAATTTCCGCGGGCTACGTATATTCGATATTCAATTTTTTTGTGGCGTTACGTTAGTACTCATATTCCTTATTATTACTTATACTGACAAGCTCGGCTATTTTGAATGTTCAGTTAATTTTTGACAGCTATTTTGCTTGGACGTGTTTTGGTTCGTCTTCGATTTTTTGCCTATTCCAAAAAATGGATCGAAGAATCTGTATCAAATTTTGGTTTCCACGTCATAACCATAAACCCATGATACGTCACCAGATATGACACTCTGGAGTAAATTTGAGTCGTCGCGGACAGAGTCCAACAGATCCTTAGCAATGTTAATGCAATTCAGCTTTTGGTCGAAATTGAGCCCGCTAATGCTAAAGTCATTGGTAAGATTCGAAAGACACGAGCCAATCGTCGAGGTCCTCAGTAACTTCTCTAACGGTGATTGGACGATTGGGCAATACTATTTTCTTCACTTCTTCGATGTTCTCCTCTCTTGACGTGCTCGCACAACGTTGTATATTATGTAGAAGAAAATAACGATTCTTATTACATATATTTTGCACGCCACCGTATATATGTATGTATATTACTGGAAAAAACTACAATTTTAGCCAAGGGACAGGAATCCAACTTACGACCGTCAAATTAACGTTTTACTGTTCTAACCAAATGAGCTACTCTTAGCCACTTACTGCTGATAGCTTTGAAGCAAAATTTGATGATGAGAATTGCAGTCGGCTAACCCCACATATCTATATATATATATATATCATATTAAAATATATGTGATTATTTTTTTAATAAAATAATTCTAAAAATAAATTTTAATCAAAATAAAAAATATAAAAATATATATACGGTGTTAACTGAACGTAAGCATTTGAGGGTTAATTAAATATTATAAATACATAGTTTCGAGCTGACGAATGCTCAGAATCATATATAGTTGATATATAATTAGAATCATCTTCATATTTTCTACTTTCAACTAAAGAACCCTAGAAGCACGTAAGCCTTTATAAGGAATACGAAAGCAAAAATCCCAAAAAAATATATTTTGAAAATTCTTTCACAGAACACTTTCGCCCGATACTCCACACTGCTCACGTTTTGAAAGATTAATGCTCAAGGAATAACAATTAAATGTTATTCATTCATTCATTCATTTACACCTAGCTTTATCATCTAGAATTAGAACAAGATAATTACTACTAAAAATGTTGGTTGCTGGAATACTAATTTTAAACAATTAGGTACATATACCTTCTTCATAAAAACGATCCAAAAACTAGTATCCAAAAAATATCTTTTTTCATTTCAATGCAAGGGGTTTTATATGGATAAGGGATACCAGCTTTTTACTGTCCAGAAATAAAATAATTAGGGTTTAATCTAACTTTATACATATTCTACATATTTGGAAACGTTATTCCCCAACTACACTGATTAAAAAGTTATACTACATATAATGCTTCTTTTGCGAAGATAGCGAATCCAAAATACAGACGGTTTTTGAAAATATTGGATCAAAAAGTAAAAGATTTCTTTTGGTAAATTTTTAAAATTAGAGAAATAATAACAAATTAAAGTAATCAACTAGAGAAAAATTAAAATCTCATTTTCATCGTATTTAGCGTCAAGACATAGATATTAAAGATATTAACGCTTCAATTTATTAAAATTGTACGGATGACTGCCTTTGAAACTATAAAGTTAAAAATTTGATATGAAAAATTAGGAAAAAACTTGCAAAATTGGCTTCTTTGCACACTCCAAAAAATACAAATGTTTTTCAAAAAGATTTCTGCTTCCGCTATTAACTGAAAATATCAATGCAGTAGAACTCGTAAGTTTTAATTACTACCTTTAGAGTATGAAAAAATTAAAAAATCGGCGCCACATATGCCAGTACAAATCGACACCATGTATAAAACATGTCCTCCGAACGGCTACAAATTGGACTTTTCATTTCAATTTTAAATATATTCGATAAAAATTTCCTGGCAACTTCAATTTTGGCGCAGTACACACTACACCGGCCGCGGGGATAGGATTCCCGTCCCGCCTACAAGGTGCCCAATTTAGCAGCTATGCTCGCCGGCTAATATCAATTCCAAGGAATAAATCAATGCAATCCACGGGAAATTAAATGTAACCAGTTCAGTTTGAGTTTTCATCAATAAATGGAGCGGACGGGTACTGCACGAGGTGCCAGCTTCCGCCCTAGAGCCTTCAAGCCACTCCTCGTGATCGAGTCGGAAACGTGCTCAATATCGGGGAATTATTAATTACAGTCAGCGCTAGTTCATTCGCTGGCGGAGGAGTGGGATAAGCTTATCGAAAAGCTGCTACGAATTACTGCCCGGTAGCCTCCCTCCTTCCCGCCCTCAATTCCCAATGGAGAACTAATGCGAAATTAAAGACTTCGTTTTCGCGATTAGGCGCGATATCTCTGGAGTGACTTTACAGCTCCGGAGGTATTTTATGGATTGGGAAGCAATATGGCATTATGCATCGCGGTATTTACCGAACTCTCAACCGGCAAAAGAGTGCTGCTGATGAAACTTCACAAGTTAAGCAGTATCAGCACATGCCTTTTATTAGGACGCCCAAAGTAAGAGGCGAGTATGGGGCCCTATCTTCATTTTTCGCCCCTTTTCTTCGCTCTCATGTGACGAGTTTTTATGTAGTACGTGTTGATGTGTTCCTTGTGGAACCACAAGGCTGACAACAAAGCGATAAAACTCGATTCATCTTATGCATGATTCGATTTTAATAGCGCTTCTCGTTAATCGAAAGTTCGTGGACATCATGCATGGTCGTGGCCATCATTCGATATTTGAATTTGGTTTTTGAGTTTCACTTATATGATACTTGTTTCAATTTGTTTAACAGATTCGCTCATTAGTTCGTAATTAGACCCTTCCCCAACCAAGTCATCCCTAATTCAAAAATTTTAACAGGCCAAAATTGGTACAAATATGATACATTCCCGAGACGGAAAATTCTGTATTCTGTCATGCTGAAATGAATGTGTTTAAACAGAGTCTTTTTTTTTTTGTTTTTGTTTTTTTGAGATATATGTACATATTTAAAATCAAATAAAATATATAAAAATAATATTAAGAAGCCATTGCCGTTGTTATGCCATTAGTACTACTCGACTACTTTATTGAGCAACTGTGGATTTATATCGAGAATGTCGACAAGAGGTCCTACGTCTATAGTTTATCAGCGTAGACAAGTGACTTTACATTTCCCAAAAGAAAGTAATCTATAGGTGTGAGATCACGCCGTCATTTATGCAAGTTCACAGGTCCATGATCCGAAATTATGCGCTCATCGAAAGTTTCTCGTAATAAATCTTATAAACTTGCAAGCCAAGACCTTTTCGCAAAATCTTCACAAGTGGATGGGCACAGCTCCAATTGCTATACACGATGCAGAATCAACTCATTTGGGTCTTCCTTCATACTACGCTCCACAGTAGCAATAATTTCTTCTGTGCGCACCGTATAACGTCTTTATGAATGCGAATTATCAATTAGAGTGTGCGTGGTGCAAAAACTATCCAAGGTTTTCCCAATAATTTGCCCGGATGGACGATTATGTCGACCGTAACATGGACGTACCACATGGTAAGTTTGGCGAACTGAATCATGATTTACAAAATATGTAAATTTGCAAAATTTGCAAGCGTTGTTCTGAATGAAGTCTATTCATGGTGAAATGGCAAAACGTACTAACTGCACATCAACTGTCAACTGTCAAGTCACCAGAAACAATATTACCAATTTAAAAACCAAACCTTTCAAATAAACAGTTTATTTATCACGTTCGCTGGTTCGAACGTTTTCAAGAGGAGTAAAACATTAATTTAACTTGCTGCTAACCTGCTATTACTAAAATGATTCTGATTTGAAGCTGATTATTCCGCCATAAACATTTTGTTATAACATATCATTAGTGTCAGTTTTACTGTTTAAAACTTTCATTTTGAGAAAAGTTTACCTGATTTTACACTTTTGGCAATTATTATTAAATTTAATAATAGACTAGAATAGATACAATAATTGTTTATTGGTTTTTGTTTTTACATCCGCAAAAGTAGGGTAGCTTCTTAATTGAATTGTGTCAGCCAAAATTCGAAGGGGTATAGAGTTAGTATTATGTCTGCATATTTACGGCTGTATAAGGTAGCACATCGAATTCGATTCAGAGATTGTGATACGTTAAGTTTAGCTTACATTTCGTACTTAATTAATATTTCTACGGTATAGACACATGATTACAATTTAACGCCCTAAAAAAAGTAAAAAGGTGTAATGAAAATCCTGATTTCAACTACCTCCCTGAAAATCAACCACAATTGAACCTTCTAGTCCGTAATTATCGTATATAACAACACGAAATGAACCTAACGTCCTACTGAAAATATCTACATATCTTTTTATGAAACCGTGTTTGCGGGTTCCAACTAAGTTGGTATTTTGAGTCTAGGTCTGTCATGGTGCAGTAAATATGCCGAAAAATTCTTCTTTTTCAGTATAAAAGCAAGCTCATGAAAAAGTTAAACATTTGTAACTGGTTTAAGTCTGGTCAAAATGAAATGACTTTTCAATCTTACTAAACGCACTTATACTTAAAGAACATTTAGTATCAAAGTGAAATACGAGGGCAGTTTAATAAATTAGTTTTTATATTTTTTTTTCGGCAAATAAGCGTTTTATTTCTCAACATAATCTCCGTTTGGCTCTATACATTTAGTCCAACGTTTCTCCAATTTTTTTATTCCTTCCGAATAATAGGTTTTCTCGAGGCCCTCAAAATAGGCGTTTGTTTCAGTGATGACCTCTTCATTCGACCCAAACCTCTTACCGCCCAGCCATTCCTTCAGGTTAGGAAACATAGGGCTAAATCTGGAGAATACTCGTATGCTGAATGGGCAGTTCATAGCCCAATTTATGGATTTTTGCCATTGTGACTACACATAATGCTTAATAACGCACAAGAAATTCAATTTTTTCCATTTTCGTTAAAATTCACGAGGTTATAGGAGGAAAATAGTAAAAACTCACTAGAAGTGTGGTGTATGTTTCGCAAAGACAGCACAATGCGTGCCAGTTAGTTCAGGTGTTATGAATTCAATTGTTAAATTTGCACGTTTGGGACTAGTTACTGATATTAAGAGCCTATCCTGTGCTCGGTCATTCAAATCAACTTACAATTTTGCTGATATTACAACACATCATAATCCTACCACCATACGGAACATACTGTCCGAACCAAAAATATCAAATCTACTATGAGGCAGGTTGAGCAGCATCAGTTTTGGATATACACAACTTAAGCACGTAATATTTAATTATTTGTTGCTATTTGTAGTTAATAATTTTTATCAATTATTAAAAAAAATCAAACTTTGAAGTATTAATGTTTTGATTTATAAAAAGAAGTTATTCTGAGTTCAATCAAGTTGTAGCCAACTCGGGGGTCCCCCAAGGCAGTCACTTAGGTCCGTTGCTTTTCATTCTGTCTATCAACGATGTCGAGTGTGTCATCAAGCACTCAGACCTCTCCATCTACGCTGACGACATGAAAATCTCCAAACGGATATCCTCTACTTCTGACCCCTGTCTTCTTCAGAGCGATCTCGACCAGTTTAGCATTTGGTGCACAAAAAACTCTCTTGAGCTTAACGTCTCCAAATGCCAATCCATCACTTACTCTCGTAGACGCCCTACTTCTCCCTCCCGAGTCTATCATTTGTCTGACAAACCCATCCCCTCCGTCTCCTCTCTTCGCGATCTGGGTGTCATCTGTGATTGCGAACTCAACTTTCGCGAACACATTGACCATGTGATTGCAAGAGCCAACTCCGCGCTAGGCTTCGTGAAGCGCTGGTCCAAGGAGTTCCTCGACCCTTATGTTGCCAAATCCCTCTTTGTCACCTTCGTTAGGCCTCTCCTGGAGTACGCTAGCCAAGTTTGGTCTCCCTCCCAATCAAACAGTATAAACAGGATTGAGGCTGTACAACGCAGGTTCCTTCGTTTCGCTCTTCGTGAGCTTCCCTGGTCAGTCCCTCACAATCTTCCGCCCTACGAAAACCGCCTCCTTCTTATTAACCTGCAGCCCCTTTGGAAGCGGCGTGACCTCGCCGATATTACCTTCATTCATCAGTTGCTTATCGGCGAGATCGACTGTCCCTCTCTTCTTCAACGGGTCCCCATTTACACCAATCCCCGTACCCTCCGTTCGGCCCGTCTTTTTCGCCCTGCTCACCACCGCACCAACTACGGCCTTTCTGAGCCCCTCACGCGTATGCTTCGTAAAGCCAACTCCCTCCCATCCTTCGATTTCCACCTGAGTAAGGCATCACTCAAGAAATGCCTTAATAACCCCCCTTAAGCTTTGCCCGCCCCACTCCCTTTCCCTACTCTCCTTTCTTCTTATTTTTGTTAATTATTTTCTAAGTCTAGTTGTTAGTTAATTAATTTTTTTTTTTTTTTCTTTTTAAGTCCTTATTTTATGTAGCTTGTATTAAGCGCAAATTAAATAAATAAATAAATCAGTAAATTTGATGTTTAATACGAGCGTAGAAATATATTTAAAATATCTTTTAAGTATACAAGAACTATGTAAACTTTTAGCTCTATAAAAAATATACTAAGCAAAAAACTATACAAATGGGCATAATTTTTATCTGTTTCATTAAATTTCTGATTGCACATATTTAATAACATGCTGCATTTGTAATTAAAAATATTTTGCAATCATTGAAGAAGTTTGATTTTATGAAAAATGTATATACTAATTTCAAAGTTGTTCAAAAAAAAGATATAACGACATAATGCATATATGTATTAATATCAATAACCAGGAATTAATTTCTAATATTTATAAGTGTACAAAAACAAATGGATTATGTGAGGTCGTAGAAAATTAAAGTAAATTTTTCACTAGGAAATTTACTATGAACTGAAAATCATATACATACAATCATACATACAATAAATTTATTATTTTAGTGACACAGAACCCTATAATATTCTTAAATTGCTCGTTTGGAAAACGAATTTTCCTAATATCACTCTATAATCTTATAAAGTAAATCTAGTGGAAATCGAACTCACTACTATTCAGTTGGCTTTTGTCGCTAACTTAACGTTTCACCAACTGAGCTATTTTTTGTTCCAACTTTAACTAAATTAAATGTGCGAAGTGATTTATAAAAGACATAGAAAACAATTGTTTGAATGTCAAAAACATATTAATAAAAGTAGTGCTTTTTCAACTAGTATATAAATGAAACAGAGTCAAATTAAGAAGATGGAATATTTATAAAGATCATATAATGCCTTCTAAAATCTAATGAATTTTAGGTAAACACAGATAATTCTATAAATCAAAAAATTTTCTTTTTGCTATGTTATTTATATTATGGTTGGTTGGCTGAGTTGAAAATATACATCCTGAATTGAGCAGAATAATCAAAAGTTCACTTTAGCATAATAAGTTTCGAAATAGTTTGGTTTTTTAAAACCTAAAGAAATGATTTGCTAAAATTTATTCTACCAATTTACTAATTCCATATTATATTATTCATAATTAAAATAGATTTTTCACTGATTCGGTCGACTTTCCGATCGTTTCCAAATTTCAGTTTTATTTTTTTTACGCCGGACCACAGATGATGTTATTGGGTAACAATAGACTGCAATTCTGAAAAGGGTATTTTTATACTAAGGCTTATATTTATAGTTTTGAAGGCTATTAGTTTTCTGTGTAATTTAAGGCTTTATGCTATAAATAATACTATTCTTATTGATCGCATATATCCAACGTAAGTCTCCATATACGCTTTTGGTTTGCAAAACCAAGATTGAAGTATAAGCGAAAGCAAATTTTGCAACAACATTATTTCCATTTGATTTCCGTTCTAATTTACGTAACTTTTCTGGCTCCTTGTTAAATCTAACATTTGAAAAATTGTCCGACTTTTTCCATCACTTTTCTTTTTACTTTGTAATTCCTTGCTAAGGTCAACATTTGAAAAAAATGTGGAGTCTTTTTACTTCTGCTTACCGCCAGTTTTCAGTGCAGATAATAAATTCCGACTAATAATTCCGACTAAAATTTTTCACCCACTTTTGTTAAACTTCAAAATTTGAAAAATTTTCCGACTATTTTCCATCTGATTGCCATCTCTTCGCCATTTCTTGCTAAGTTCATAATATTTTAAAAATTTCCGACTGTTTTCTGTTTGATTTCCGTCTCTACAATTTCTTACTACAATATTTAGAAAATTTCCGTTTCATTTCCTTCTGATTTCTCTGTAGTTAGTTTCTTACTGAGTCTAACATTTGAAAACTTTCTGTCTGTTTTCCATTTGATTTCCGACTATTTTCCATCTAAAAATCAATTCTCAGCCCTTGGCCCTCTAACTTTTTCACCCGAGTTAAGTATGACCAGTTTTACAGAAGATTTGATTTTTACTGATGAAAAAAACCGTATTATATAGTTGTTCTACCGTCAATTTAGCATCATTTTTTAAGTGAAATTAAATAAAAGTTTGAACCATACATGCTAACGCACATTCTGATTAGGTTTGTAGAAGTTTCGAATTTTTCGCCTTGGATATTACGTAAACAAAAGAAATTTTACGTTTCCTCAAAAAAATCCCTGTGAAAAAATTCGATAATCTATTTTTTAAATTGATTAAAGCACTGATAAATCAAGAACCAAATTAAGTCCCATAGCAATAAATGAAATTAAACACATTGCAAACTATCTATAATTTATTCAGGAGCAAGTAGGTACTACACAAGGTTACATCTGGTTAATCAGGAGCACACCGAAGTATCCACACCTGCTTCATAAGTTTCAGTTGTACGCTTGCCGGAAGTGAATTACACCAGACTTTAATTAACCATAGGGGTGATTGTTTGCAATAGGGACACGCACTGCAATTAAGTTGGCCTATCTCCAATTTATCGAGATGACACATTTAAATAATTCGCCCAGTAAATCCATTGTTAGCTGAAAATCTCCTGGCCAAGTCTCATTTACTTGGGAAACGCTTCCATTTTAGTCCTATGTCTCGTAGCGCGACGGTAGCTGCTTCTGCATATAACTCAATTGCAATGAATGCAAGGCATGCATACAACTCAGGTGCACCTTTTCCGGTCAAAACAGTTTTGCATCCATGAAACTGTTCCTACTCCACTTTTACAACACATTTAACATAAACAGAGTTTTGAGGCCCAGAACGCTTATAACACTGTGGGGCCCAGCTCCACCACCTGAACGACTTCGGTGGCTCCTTCGTTTGCTTTCAAACTGAATCGCCCGGGTCGAATAGATTCATGCTGGAAGTTCTCAGATGTTTTATTAAAATTGCCACCGACGTGTAGTACGGAAGGCGGAAGCTCCTGGGGTTCCGGGCCCCGGGTAAGCCGTCATGCCCCCAAATCCCAGCATGGAGCTTTGTTGATAGCTGAAAATGCATAATGAATAGGTTTGGAAACGCAGTGCACCTACGGTGGATATTTTTGCCAGGAAAGCATACGAAAAACTCCAAATGCATCAGTTATGCTGCGGCACGGATAGTTAGAGGTGGGTATCACGTGGTTAACAAAGAAACCTTTTTTTACATCGTTTCTGCGATAATGGTATTACTTTACGGGAAGATTAGTGAGTTTTTAAAAGTTCTAAAAATTCTGTTAAGTTGAAATGAGGAGCTCAATGAATTTTGAAAAAAAAACTTGGGGGGCTTCGCGTGAAAGTAGAGATTCGTTTGTGGTGCGGTATGGTAGAGCTTTATTATAGTCTCGCAATTATCGTACACTTCTTTGAGATCCTTTGGCAACTGCTCCACTTCCTAGAACTAAAGCTGAAAAGAATTCTTTTTAGTTTTTGGTAGATAATTGCCAGTAGCAAGCTCATAGGAGTTGCACATCAGGTGCAGTCGCGAATCCCATTCGAAGGGTACCAGGGTGTTTTTCTGGCACTCCAGGAAGTTTTCCTTTTTAGCTCAAATCCTGAAGCTAGCGCGTCTAAAAACGCTAATTAGAGCACCAAAACTGCACAGTGGAAAGAAAAAAAAGAAGGGTCCTTTTTGGCGAGAATATGCATGAAAGGAATGTTGCAAAGTGATTTTGTTAAGTAGCGCAGCGGAAGTGAGATACTACATCAAGTCGAATTATCATGGGCCGCGCGGGAATTCTCTGCGACATAGTCAGGACCGTCGGAGTATCGAAACCGAGGTTCTGTTTATGCCAACCGCAACACTTGTGAGCCTCGATGGTTTTTGGCAATGGGCCCCATTCGGAGACCCACCACATTGCGCCAGGAGCACTCTGAGTGCCAAGGAAGCGCTAGCCCAGATTCAGCGATTCTGGATGGTTCGCTTATTTTCTATATACTTACTATAAGAGCAGCAGAGCTCCGCTCGCATTGAGTAATTACAAACTTTGCTAGTTTTCTAATCAAAGAAAAACATCGGTAATTATGCAGCGCTTGGGTGCTCTATGGGGCCCCACTCTGCTCTGAGTTGTATAGCAAAGCCCCAGCGGGGAACGCTGCCTACAGAACGAACAATTCTGCTGACAATAGTAAACATGATATTTTAACCACGACCAGTTCTCGTAGTTTCCATTTCCATTTCAAGGAGGATCCTTGGAGCAGCCGAAGGACGACCATGGCCGGTGGACCTCGGAAAATTATTTGTGATGGCCGGGGGGGGGGGGGGGGGGGGGGGGGGGTTTAGGAGGTACTCGGATAAATTGCAAAATAGAGCTGGACGATGGAAACTTTGCAGGCAGGGGTCGGTCAATTTGAATTTTATATCCAGAACTAGGTCTGATGATAACAAGTTAATGCATAGCAAATTTCGATTCTGCTTCATTCGGGGCGCTTCGTTTTCAAAACACCACCGGCCCCCGGCTTTGTGCCCCTCCATGAATGTGCCAAATCATTTTTGCTTTTGGGGGTACTCCGGGAGCCCAGTCCAGTCTCAATGCCAGAGGGTACGTACGGCAAATGTGTGACCACGACCCAGTGAAATGAATTGGAACCTTTTTATAGACTCCGGGCTGTTCCCGTGATTAGCATTTATGCTGTGTCTGATTTGCACACTCTATTTCATCCGGACTTATCACTTGGCTTTAGCAGCACTCTCACTTTTCAAGGGCCATCAGTTTTGGGGGAAATATGGTAAAATATCTGTTTTCTGTTTTCGTGTAATGGACAAATGCGGATATTTTTCGCAGTAGATTTAATTAAATGATTAGGTAATAGAGGTGTACGATTTAGCATCAAGGGTTCAACTGTTTTTCAAATTCAAGTTAAGATAGTTAAAATTTGACTAATAGTATATTATGTCGACGTCTATCGTTAGTTAGGTGTGCTTTCTTCTTCTAGAGCATTCAGTATTATTGTAAAAGCATAAGTCCAATTTGGATCGTTACGGAAAATCAGGGAAGAGTATCCTCGTTTTACAATCAGTATTACTTGAAAAGAAAAAGCGGTGAATAATTGTGAGATTATGTTAATGTTACGGGGGACCTACGGTAGATTAGTTGTTAACGCGCTGGCCTACCGTCCCAGAGACGTGGGTTCGAATCCCACGAATAACCATGGTATTCTACTCTACGAACACAATGGGTCAATGAGTGCAATTAAAAATATCTGAGCGCTCGAGGCTACACGTCTCGTCCACTCCAATAATAAATAATAATAAATGTTCATACTTAACCACATTGTTCGAAAGGTACTATTTGTGCCATACGACATAAACTTCAAAATGATTTACTTTTAGAAAGAAAATCTAAACAAAAAATCCTATGAAAGGTAATGTTGAAACCCAAAAGACTAAGGTCAATGATACCGATGAAGAAGACGAGGGTTACGAAACTATTTGCTTAGTATGTATAGAGACGTGCAACATAAACAATAAATTGAGAGTTATATCAATCCATGAAGTAAATATGACACCATTCAAATTTCATCTGTTGAATTTATTTTATTGAATTTCATACAAATATTTTTTGTTATTCGTATACAAAATTAATAAGCCCAAATTTTTCTAGCAATAAGGAGGCTTTTCTATCACTGCAGTTAGAAAAATACTATTTATATTTGCATTGAGTATTATAACTACATCGGAGTTATTTATTATTTTAAATATTGCATATGCTGTAGTTTTCCTGCGAATTTTCTGGTGATGGACACTTTATGGTATTTTTAACATAAATATGCTTAATACCCTAAAATAACATAACAAAAACAATGTAAAACGTTTTCTTCTTTTCCAAACCGAATTAAAAATAATTAAATTCGTCTGCTTTTGTTTTAAGAAATGTTAATTATAAAAAAACAAAGTTTAAATCTACTTCCCTGTTTAATTTTACTATTCGTATAAATCTTATTCAGTTATTGAATTTATATTCAACAAAACAATTTTACAACGTGATCAACTAACAAACTTAATGAAAATTAGTTGAATTGTACCACTTCTAAACGCTGAGCTAAAGATAAATACCGTAGGCGCGCGTTACTTTGGTTGCCTTTTTCTTATATTTTTAGAAATCACTCTGATAGATAGATTGTAATAGATTACTAAGCGTTATAATATTTTTATTTGATAGATGAGAATAATAGCTATTTATTAATAATCTTTTATATAACAAAAAGTTTATACAAATATGTTTTTTATATTTTGTTAATTTGAGTTAAAGTTGTTCTTTCAAAAGGATTACTTTGGCTCCCAGATTTTTTGGGGTACAAAAGATATACTTAAGGAAGTACTGAGCCAATGAAAGCCCTTTGAAATAATAGAAAATAAACAAATGAAGGGTTTGACGTACAAAAATGTTTAATTTTCAAAAATTAATTTAAGTTACCTTAAAACTCTTATACAAGAAAGTTTGCAGACATAAAATACGTAAGAATTCACAGCAGGTACGTTCGAAATGTAAATGAAAGTTTTAACTTTCAAAAAATTCATGCAACGAATTAAAAATAGGCGCCAATTATACCATCTAACATTTCTAACTCGAATCTAACTCGATCATTTACTGTCTTTTGCTTTGAGCCAAAGTTAACATCTAGAGCTAAAGCATCTATGCTAGGAAAAAGCATTTATTTTATCACTGCCTAAATTACCATTCCTACGAAGATGAAGATTTAGATCAATTTACCTCATCATACATGAGTTAAGATGTTGCAGTTGATTTAAATTTTTATTTTTATTTTTATTTTTTTCACCTCTTTCCGTGGAACGTAAAATGTCGCTATGTGCCTCACTTCAACTTGGAAATCCCATTTAAGCCCTAGAACGGGCCGGGGCGCGGCAGGTAGTAATCATTGAGCAATTTGAATGCAAGCGTTAACCGTCATCCATCATCGCGAGAAAATAAGGGCTACCGTGAATTAGTTCCCATCGCTGCAAATTAGTCCCACATCATTTTTAATGTCGTGCTCTTACCTGGCTCACAGGCCCACGCCATCTGGCATTCATCTTAATGTACATCTCTTGCCGACCTCGTTAAGTGACTCCGATGCAAGATATTTGCAATTTGCAAAGGCAGAGCGACAATGCACGTAAATCTGGCAAAGGTTGCCAGGGCGTGCACGAAAGCTACGTGGAATTGAATTCTTTTGCCGTTCACATAGCTTTCTTCTTTTTTTTTTTTTTTGTTTTCAAAGTATATTTTTCTCCCTTCTTTTACTATTTTTACATTTTTCACCAGTGCTTTTTCCGCATTCACTTTGCATTCGCGTTTCTGCCTCCACACTCGGGGGAGGCTGTTAGTCGCATGACTACCTTCACAGTCTTTGCACCTGGGCGACTATTTATTTATTCATTCAAAAGGAAAGTGGAGATGTTTTTCAGATTCTTTACAGGATTGCGTTATGCAAAAAAAAACTATGCATGACTGAGTAGTGCAGCGGCGTGATGGCACCACCGGAGACTATTCATAATACGGGCGCCCCTTACTAACATGAAGCTTCAATAACACTGCAGCTGGTCAGGCACCTCGCCCTAATGTTGAATTGCTAATTCACGGATTTAAAAAAAAAAAAAAAACAGAAAGAACACCCTAAATGCCACAAATTCCTTCAGAAGGTGTTTCCCTACCCCTTCTACGCTACATGGACTATGGCTCCCAGTGGAATCTTTGTAGCTTAACTTTATGGCACTTACTCCATCACGACTTTTGCAAGACATGCTTATTAGTTTTGGTTGTTGTAATAAAGCCGCTTATCTACTGAGGACATAAAAGCCCCCATCTGCCACCCATAATGGGAGCAAACACCCCCGCATTAAAAGAAACTTTATGGCCGTTGCATGGCGCAAACAAAAGGCATTCAGGACGAAATGTAATTAACTCGCCTGCCTAACAGTAAGTGGTCCAGTGTGGGATGCTGCTGTGGTGATTTATTTCATCAAACTCCCCAACCTCTCACACTAAACTAGGCTCACAACTTGGAGTGGATCTCTCGCAATGTCCTCTAATTGTTTTAATTGTGGCAGCAATAAGTGCGGCCGTACACATGCACCATTCACAAACAATCCGGGACCATTGGGTGACGCTAAAGCAAAGATAATTAAACGTAACAATATTTCAGATCGAAATTACTACCAAAATGATGCAAACCGAGCACACAGCTGGGGATTTCGCAATTGATTCACAATTGGACGGGGCTATATCTTAATTGATTGCGTAAATTGCTCCCGATAGCATGAACCCCCATGTATACGATGATGACAATGAATTTTTACCCCCTTGTAGGCAATGACCTTTTTTCACAACGACCTGTGTACTTAATTGCTGCGAAAATAAATTTCCGGGATTTTTTATGTATCCCATCCTGAAAGATAACGTGAGATTATTGCGCGAATTCCCTGTAGGTAATATTGATATATGTAACTGAAATGTTAAACCCTCTGTTACGAAAATTAATTACTTTACTATTGATGGTTGTTTCGACAAATAAGAAATTAACATAAAATCTCCGCGAAAGATATTCAAATTTTTACTCGCTCGCGTCTTGTTTTTGTAAAATAGGCTCAACCTAATATTGCAAAACACATATCTCACATCATAGCCGTATTTTTCCACCATTGAGTACGAGAAAATTATAAAATATTACTCTTTTATATGATGCGATGAAAACTGAACGAGGTGTCTACCATACCTGGTTTCTGGTTTATAGCACTGGATAAAACTGGTGAAAAAGGGCGTTATTTAAATGTTGTAAAGTACTTCGAAGCGGCTTTAATTTATGAGAGTATCAACCCTCGGTGTACGCTGAAGTACTCAGCGCCGATATGCCTTGCATACGTTCAAATTTATAGCAGAAAACTGTGCTCTGCAAGCAGTTCTACAAAATTACGGGTTTGTGTTATATGAGATTTCTTGAATATGAAATACGGCTGCAATTTTTTTTAAGTGCTAGAAGCTAATATGCAGAGATTGCAGACGCAGACTATAGCTTTTCATATTTGGGGCAGTCATAATCCTGTTGAATATGTGGACCATCTAATTTTTAAGTGTTGCAAAGAACTTCTGACTTTATTTGCAGCTTGACGCAAAGTACTTTATACTTGAGCAATTTTCATTTGAGAAAGTACTTATTACGCCGCTTCTCCAATCTATCCTCTGTAGCTTAATATATACCATATACGAGTATATAAAAAACAAAAAAGCTTATTTCATCGACTCATCAACGTCCAACTCACACCGATGAAGTTAAATCTAAAACACCTAGACAGTAGTTGCATTTTATGATATAGGCAAGGACATTTTTGAAATTGAATTCATTATTGTCCAAATATTTTGCTGAAGTAATAATAAAACATATTATTACATATATTTTATCGATTAACAAAGACCAATTCATAAGGGTGATTAACGATCCGTGAAACTTGCACATTTAATTTACCTTAAAAGGCAGCTTAATTATAAGCGTGGGAAACAGCAACAAATGGCCAGCCTCTATTCCCCCCAACTGGGGGACCTATACCTATTCCCCATAACACAATCCCATGTGGTCCACATGTACGTTTAACCTATGAATTTTAGGTTTACAAAATTGTTGTGTACTGCCTATTCAAACTTTATATATGAATTATACTCAATGATGACGCTTTCCTGTATTGTTTACTTTTTAACCAAAGCTTTTATGTGAGAATCAAGGCGAACAGCTCAACCAACTACGTCACCCATAAAACATGTCTAAATGTCTTAAATATATATATAGTATTTAAAGATTCAATCAAATTATTTGGTCTGTACTTGAAAAAAATGCTCGAGTTAAACAAACGCATTGATGATTTATGTTAAAACTTTTAATATTTTATTTTAAAACTCTCAGATTTATAGTGCAAGCACACTAAGATTTTATTACTTTTCGAGAATATTGGGAATGAAATACCCAAGCGTTTTATTTGAATCTCTGGTCATAGTAGTCGTATATAAAAGAAATATTTTCTTGTCTTTATATAAAATCATAAATAATTTCTCCGGGGATTGTAGCGAAAACCGAGTTGGTGTAGGTAGTGTTAAGATTGAGACCATCGATCCTAAGCAAACTTTTCCTTTACACTTAACTCTGTGCTGGTTTGTCATCTAATTATAACATTGTTATCTTTTTACCGACAGATACTCACTAACTAAATCAGTAACAATTAAAAGTTTTAAAATCTATTCATGTTGAATATCACCCATTTAACTTTTGTAAACGAGGAAGTTTAAATCTAGTTTCCTGTTTAAAACTACAATAATTGTAGGTAATTATTTACATTCATTTATTGAAGTAATATTAAACAAAAATATTTAGAGTGTTGTTTAATTGTTTAGTTACATTAAAATTATTTAGAACCTGAGCTAGAGTGCTTTGGAAAATTCAAAATGCTGTAAAGTTTAAGCATAATTTTAGGGTCCAGCAAGTACGATGAATAACACTTGAAAGTATACACCCGCAGATAAATTATGTATGTGGGTTCTCTATTCGCTGGTGCAGTAGGAAAATTAAGAAATTTGCACTGTACAGTCTGTAATAATTTTTGTCTAAAGGGCTTACGTGTTTATCCTTCCAGCAAGTCTCAGTAGTCTTAGCTTCCTTGCTAGGCGTGAATATGTCAACAATTCTAAAATGAAACCACCCATGAGTGGTACAAACAGAATTCTGGCACTTTAAACAACATGTGAAATACTAAAACATTTCCAGGCAGTCACCTGCCCTATTTCGACCTCCCTTTCCAAAGCTTCATCGGTCTTATATTAGCCGAATTATTATGAAAAATCAGGAAGTACGGGAAAACTCCTAAAACTACTCTGCGTTGTAAGCGAGGATTACTGCAATTTATAGCCAAAAAGGCTAACACATAAAGATAGCATCATGTCATTGAGCACAACAAAGCAAGCTATCGATTCTGTCGCTTTATGCGAGACGGCTTAGTTTCGCCGCATTGCGGATCCTCCCTTTCCCGACCCCACCTATGACTACGCTTTATGCTATACTTTCCAATTGAATTCCCATTTGGCCAACAGGTTGGAGGACGTTTCTTTTCTGTAATCTTCGCGAATAAAACATTGGATGTGAAAAGTGTGTCTCTGATTTAATCGAACTGGGAATGATTCGGCAACTTGGCCTTTTCAGAAATAAAATTCGATAAGAACCTTACAAACATTTAACATTAGTAGAAACCTGATTGTAATTTCCGTGTTTTATATTTTCAGATAAAAATGATATCTTCCTGACTAGCAGTGAAATTCCTTTGCTGATCATTTGATCCTGTGGCCCTTGGGCACCGTGCTGCACATGGATGACGGGAACATTTTCATCGAGTCCAGATAGCAATTCGTTCACTTTCGCGCTTGGGGCTTGGTTACAAACGCCAAAACTGTAAACTTGCCAGAGGACATTTTACAGTTCATAGGGAAATGAGATGAAGTGGTTTCAGGTGGCGATAGCTATGATTCTAGTGCTATCAACCGTCAAAAGTAAGTACTGAATAATTTTCTAGAAATTAAGAAGTTACCATATATGTATCTACCCGAAAAACAATTTGGGTAGACAGAGTACAATAAATGTTCTACTACTATTGTACGAGGTCTGTTAAAAAAGGATCGCGAATATCGAATTCCGCTTGCTACGTATATTCCATTTTCGATTATGTTGTAGCGTTATGTTGGTACTCATGTCCCTCACTTATGCTGATAAGCTCGACTATTTTGAATGTTCAGTTAATTTTGGCAGCTATTTTGCTTGGACGTGTTTTGGTTCGTCTTCGATTTTTGCCTATTCCAAAAAATGGATCAAAGAACCTGTATCAAATTATACATATTATATAATTATTATGCAAAAAACAATTACATTTAGCTAATGCTCCTACAAATTTAGCTAAATTAAATTGCAATAATAAAAGACATAAATTGCAACACAAATGAAATATCTAGAACGTAAATGAAGTATAACACTATACATGAAAAACCTATATATATATCAAATTTTCAGTAGATAATTTATCTAAGAAACTAGAAGTTAGAATTTCGAGTCAATCAAATTGAAATTACTTGACTTCTCCCACACGCCTTTTTGAAAACGTGACCTCGATAAAAATGCTTTCAAATATGCATATGATAGACTTAATTCCAAAATGTTTATTTTATGAGTTTTTAAAAATGGTTATCAATTATTGTTGTTTGATATCATTTTTGAGATGATTTTACTCCATTTAAGCCAATAATAAAAGATATTCCCTTAAGAATTCGTAGCATCATTTAGGTAAGAATTATTTAGGTACTTCTAAAATATATGAAATTATTCTTAATTTTCTCTTAAAGAACAATTTGGACACATATTGTGTGTATAAATCAACCCAGATGAACAGTATGATCCCAACTGCTTTAAATTGCCAAATAAATAATGGTTTTTAATACGTTGCAATATTTAAACAAAATTCCACAACAGAAAAGGAAAACAACAGCAAGAAAAGATAATTTGATGGTTTGTAAAAACAAAAAAATGTTTTTTCCTGAGAGTTAGAGGAAAGTTAAAAATTGATTGAACGAAGCTTGACCGAAATGTCGTTAGATTATGCATATCTTGGGCTTAAGTTTGATCTTGAAATTTATTTTCATTCAAATTAGCTCTCTTTTTTATTGTTTAACAGGCTAGTAACAATATTTGTTTTTTTTTTTTTTGGACGGACAAGGGAGAGAACGCAAGAATATAATCTAGCTTCATGCAAGCTTCTCTCAATTGTTTCCAGTTATCACTAAAGCGGTCTTTTAATTGTACCTAAAGCTAAAGCCTTACTTAAATTAGTATACCTATGTATCCTTTTAAAATTTTTAGTGTTTTCAATCGTACTGTGGTACAATAGTAGTAGTAGTATATGACAGGTTAAAAAAATAAGTGTTCCAACATATAACAATCAATTCCATGTTAGGATCAAAGTATAAATTTGCAAGAATTTTGCTTAAAAATTCACTCTATTCCTACTTCCTAGATTCCTATATTCCTATCCATCTAAACCCACATCTAGCAACATATCTCAAAACAAATTAACACACCTTTCCCCACTATAATGTGAAGGTGACAAATTGTTTTTGCGTCTATTGCGTCTTTTGAGTCTATTTGCAAAATATTTGCAATGATTGGCAATAGGTACTCAATTCTACCACCTTGCTCGAATTTTTCAACAGCAAAATTAAAATTTATAGAAAATTTTGATTAAAACTACCAACTATAATTTTTCAAGGTAGGTATATAAAATTTGACAGAAAAGTGAGAACTGAAAAATCATTAGTCCTGATTATGTTTAATTATGGTAACTTTCTTTAAAAATTGAAATTGTATTTACCAAGCTTGCAGTGCTTATTCATAAAACCAAATTTTTCGTATGAATTATAGATTACAAAATGATCTCAGGTATAAACAACAATTATAAGTCTTGGACAAATTCAACTTACTACTTTACGACCCATTTATGGGATTACTCGCAATTGTGGATTTATGCGTCTTTTGAAGAATCTCTCCTGCAAACATTCTAACTTCTCCAATTTATTTATGTCGCCCATGTGAAAATCTGCAAATCCATCAACAAATACCATCGCCGAAAACTAACCCCTTTTCTGATTTACCTTTGTGCACAAACTTTTGCGGGCGGTATAAGGGTAGCAAACTGAAATCAGAAAGAAAATGCCAACGTTGCAAACAGCTGTGTAGAATACAGTGGCAGGAAGAGCTAGAGATAAATTCGGAATTTCCTTTTTCCTATCTCAATTTTCACATTTAGTGAAAAATGCCATCAAACCATGAAAAATTCGCCTCGTAGAACCCTGGACTTTTCTCGCGTCGAATAAAAAACAGGCGGGGACACAGCATTTAGTGCAAACTTTGCCCAGTTCGGATGATGGCGCTTAAATCATTTACCGTGGCAAGAAATCAAGAAAGATGGATTCGGGGTGTAATCCTTGATAAGAGTGCACCGTTGGAAAAGGGTGACACTAAAATAGATACCGTATCCACCTTTAGTACTTTAAGTTTTGGGTAACAGTGAAAAATTTGTACTATTCCTCTATGTCCGCAACAACGAAATTTTATCTGCAAGGTTCGGGGGTATTACACGGGCATCTGAAACTCTCCCCGGATTTGGTCCTGTTTGTTGTCTAGTTCAACATTTATAATCTGTATGTACGCTCCGATGCTTCAGCAAAATATACAGGTATCCGAAACTGGAAATTAATGTCTTTTTTCCTGTTTTCCAGAAGCTATGCTATTTTACTAATTTGACCAAACTACTGCCAATGCCAGATAATAACATTTTAACTTGGTTACTTTTTCGAGGAAGTTCAAACTTTAATGTTTTCAAAATTTCTCAATTCAAATCTCAATTATTGGAACGTATCCGAATCTACTTTTCTTCGCAGAACAATAAATTAAATGATGAAAAATGATAAATGAATGATGTTTATATTTTTTCCAATAATCGAACCAGAACATTGAATCCTAAAGTGTACTTATTTTAATTTACATATAAACTGCTCTTAAAGTCAACCAAACAATACTTCATTTCATTTCTTCATTTCAGAAGACACTAAACCATTTTTCTTTGGGAACTCATAAAAAGTTTTAAAATAAGACAGATATAAAAAATTGTTAAATTAGACAAAGTTCTTAAGGTTTTTATCATCTTATGTGAATGAATTTTTTAAAAATAGGTATACAATAAAAAAATAAATACAAATAGCATTTATACAAAGTTCGTAGGGGATGTTATTGGTAAAGCAAATCAAAACTCCTCCGCGCTTTCAATAATATGGAAAACTTTATTAATATAGTATTAATTTACCAATATTTAATTAGTTTGAGAGCAAGAGAGAATAGGTATTCATTTTATATTATTAAATTTATCATTGCATGCATGGACTCTCGTTCCCTAAACAAAATTTACTACCACTTCCGAGATGCATGGGTACATTTTCATATGTCTAGTAAATTTTGTTGTTAAATAACACAACATTAGCTTCTCAACAACAACGTGTGGATTTTCTGTACCCCAGATGCGACAATTTTGTTTATTAACCTAACCACCGAGGTGAAAATGACCTTCATTAGAAAATATGGTATTTCGGTAAAAATGCTCATCTTCTTCCAAAAGTTCCAGACCCCAATTAGCGAACCAAAAATGTTGTGGATGATCATGTGGCTTCCGCACCTATACCAATTGAACTTTGCGTCATCCCGTGGTGTTTATGAAAAATTCGTATAAAAGTACACATGAGAACAGAAGCAAAATACAGATCGAACAATATCGAACAATACAGCTTACAGGTACTTCAAGTTTAGATTTAGACTAGACATAGTGCAAATATCAGTATAAATAAATTTATTATTATACATTATTACATTCCAATGATGCAAACATTATTGCACTGTCACTGTTTATGTACACACTGAGACAGTAAAACTAAGTTAATTAAAATTTACCTACTATGAGAAAATTCATTGTATTTTAGTGGTATAAGGCTATTGGATATAACTATGCCGTTGTCCGGATTACATATTAAATAACTTAAATATGATACTTCTCAACTCCCAACTTAGAAATGCATAGAAAGAACAACGGCCAAGACCTATACCTTTTTTTCATTTAATTTCAATGAATTTTATAATAACCTGAAATATAGGAAATGTGTACGTATATGCAAATGATGTAAAGTGCTGTATAAAATGTATGTGTCGAGATCCTATGTCAATTTCCGCGGTATAGTCTATATGTACTTGCGAAACTTCATACCGAACGAATATAATCACTTTCGCATTTATGGTATACTAGCAGGGTTCGCCAAGTCTTTATTAAATACAATACTCGTTTTCCTTCTTTTGTTCCTGTTAAAAAGTTGTTATCGTTCGTAGGAAGCTTCAACATGCAATTCTCAGATAATCATTTTGGAGAACTTCTTCTCTATAATCCAATAGCAATAGCTCTTTCTTTAGTTATAACATCTGATACGAAAAATCTATGAATTCTATGTTATCTGCATTGAATTTTACGCAAATTATTCATCCTTACTACCTTACTACACTCATTCTCATACTGAATATCCTTGATAATGAATTGTTTTGCATTATCACTGAACGGCTTCTAATAATTTGATGCAATTCTTATGATTACTGATTTTTGAGTGACTGTTCTATCGCTTTTGAGTAATAAATTAATAAACATTGGATTATGATCACTACATAAATATAAATATAAAGTAAAATAAGAGTATATGAAATGAAGCTGCTCAAAATGTTATGAATTTTATACAATGCTTGGTTGTATTACCAAATGAATAAAAGTAATAATGCTCTATATTAAAATATAAGGAATCAGACTTTCTATCGCCAAAGGCACTTTCCATACTTTCCGTATTTCAAATAAAGCTCTTAAGGGTCTAGGCGAACGCCTTGTATAAATGCAAATTTCCCAATAAGCCCCGCAGGATACATTTCAATAGGTTCCCAAGACATTGAATGGAACAAGCCCCTCGCCAAGGAGTAGTAATTTCTATTGTTTAGTCCGTAAAACCGAAGAATTTTCTTACGTCTAAAGAACAACCACTGCAATTTCCGCAGCTCCATTGCAATCCCGTATAGACAATTTTTGCAAACGATTTTCCTCGTATCCCATCGCACGAAATCTCGCCGGGAGTAATCAATTGGAAATTTTTTTGTTTCGTTCCTTTTTTCGAAGAACAAAAGAAAAACAAAACAGGGAAAGACCAAAAAAACAAAGGAGTACACAGCAGCGGGGGAGGAAAAAAAAAAGATTGTCAAATATTAAAAGCGCTGAAAGTTTAGCGAAACGCTCGCAGCGATATTTTAGGCGAAAAACAAAACAAGAGGCGAAAAAAGAGCGAAAAAGGATTTGTGCACATATTGTTGGCGGTATGTACACCCGCACAGCATCCGAATGTATCTGCGGCATTGAGCAGCATCCGTGCGCCTACAAACTTCCGCTGCAAGTGGAATTAAACAGGGCGAGGCTCTCTGCAAATCGCTAAAAGTGCATGTGCGGAACGCCAGGGAGATGCTTTCATTTTTAATTGAAATTTAGATGCTGTCGCTCTGACCTATTTGGTATTTTAATGAATTCAGCTGATGAAGCATATCATATCGGTGATTTATTGGAGACCCCACAGCTGCTCCGCCAAGTGGGAGACCTAAAATTTTTTTAATTAAAAATATATTGCGCTTTGTGCGCGTCCAAATCCCCATTACTGTCCATTTTATTTTTGTTTAATTTTAAAAGCTTTTCAATTTAAAGGCATTAATGTGCCAATGTTGTTTAAGATTATCATCTACAAACTTGAATTTTTTCTGCAGCATTAAACATAATCTAGCAATTATGCTTTGTAGACCCCCATAAGCTTCAAATATACCCAAACGGTTTCAATAGAATGACTTATAACGAAATATTCCTCTCCACTTATCCTCCGATAAGTCTTAGACTTATAACTACACAAATTGCACTTGACTACAAATTAAATTGATAAAAATAATAAGTGTTGAAAGGGTACATTTGGTTGGAAAAAATGTCGTAATATCTAACAATTTTAAACCTTTAAAACTCTTGCTAACTTTATTATCCATTAACATCAAAATGCTGTAAGGTCCCATTTTATGCAATAGCTACGTTCAACAGAAAAGCTTATAACAAAATATCGAATTAAGAAATATTTAATTTATATTTAAAATGTATAGACATGTTCCATAAATTTCTAAATAAAATAAAACCAAAACAACGCGTTTAAAACAATTAACCTAAAAGCGGAAAAAAATATAGCAGAAATTGACGGTGTTCAATACCATAGAAAGTCTGAAATAAATTCATATAAGAGCTATAATATAGTTGTGAGGCGAGGGATTTTCACAAATTGCATTCTCATTCTGTACAGCTCTTTCTTTTCTGTATATGTTAGTGATTAGAAGAATATGTATTGATTTTGCAACTTGGTATCAACTGTGAAGATCATAATCATGCGACACTTAAAGAAGAAGAGCAGGGTTTTTTTAACGATTTTCAAAACAATATGATACACAATGAACAATGAAAATACAAACGATTCGAAGGAGGTTACATTAATAACTATAGTTATATACTGTACTATAGTACAGTCGAATAACTAGGTTATCATATTCTTGATCTTGTTATTATTTTACTTATCACTAATAATCAGTAATTAAAGTTTGCGGTAATTATTCTAATCATTTTTATGTAGTTCACGATAACAAGTCGTATGGTTGTAATTTGTAGGCTTGTTCAGAATTAGGGTCATCAATAACTAAATGCTTTTCTGGTATACTGAAAAGTTGAAAGCCTCAAATTAATTTTCGTCTCAATAAAAACATGTGGTTTGTATGTGTAAATATTGCGTTTTACATTATTCAGCATGAAATTTATTTTGCAGTTGGACTGTCCTGTGAATACCTACCATATATATGTGAAATCTAGAAATTCCTTAATTATGATACAAACTTTGGTCGGTTCACTTTCTTGATAGTTGGTTACTGTACAGGAACAACATACATATGTTCAAGAAAGTGCATCATACAAGCATATAAAGGCAAAACACTCAAATGTTTAGTTAAGATTTAAGATTTGAACATAGTTTAAGATTTTATTTAAAGTCTTGCCACATTTTATTTGTTACCTAAGTGCAAAAGGAGAGTTCAGTTTTTCAAAGGCATGTATACTATATATGTGTTATGTATTATTCTTTGTTCCCTCCTAGCGTTGAAATAACTTCCCGTATTGTAGAGAATGAAATATCATTGGAATTAATCCAACAGTAGCTCAGTATATAACGTTAACAATATCAAAAAAAGCGAATAGTACTCGTTAAACGATAATTAAGGGATGCTGGAAAATCGCAGCGGCAAAATGTTACTTTTCAAAATACGTAGGTATTAAAATAAAATTTTATAATTTAAATTCCTAGATAAATCTTTCATAAAATGGAAAAGTGCGTTAAATACTTGCTATCTTCAGCATAGTTTTACAAATCATATTCATAAATCTGCCAGTAATTTTTTTTTACACTTTTTTTTAAATTATATATATTTTCCGGTTTTATGTTATGTTATTTAATATTAACTTACTAACCCAATACATTTTTGATCGCACTACTCTTTAGAACTCAGAATCACCCGAAGATAACTAACTGACTGTGATAACTAGTGCTTAAAGCATCGGAGCGCATGTCTAAAGGTATCAAGTTCGATTCCTGCCTATGTTCGGCTCCGTTTTTTCCAAAATTGCCAAATATATCATGATTAAGTTCATAAAATTGGGAAAACTGGACAAGGTGGGCTTAAGAACTACATTCCTTTATGTAAAATATTCAGGGTGTTTGGAAGCCGGATGTGAAGCCTTAAAAGGGGTAAAAGAATTGAATTTTATTTTCGAAATGTGAACTGCGATTTCTTATACAGACACAGGCCCTTCTTCTCACTTCTGTCGTCATTGCTTGTGTACACTTATTGTTTTTGATTGCAATTGAAACGTTTTTAATTAAACGTGTTCAAAGAATCAGAAGTTATGAATCATACTCTTCATAACAATTCTAATTTTTGCATCACCCGTTACTATTGCAATATTAATATGCATATCTCTCATAACTCTAAAAAAATATAGAAGTTACGGAAAATATGATTATTAAAAATTGTGTACAGAATAATTAATTCTCTACAAAATAGATGAAGACACTTCTCTAAGTCGGATTAATAGTTTACCGATTATATGCACTGATGTAAATGAAAACCTTAAAACTTCGTTCCGTAATTTTTAATAAAATCATTGGTGCTAACCCCAGTGTGTCTATTTACCTGCCTCGTTTCACCAAAAACCAACCCAAAGAGCAGATATTAATTAAAATTTAAAAACATATTGAACTAAAATATGACTGTGCTCCAGCAAAGGGCTTAAGTTTCAGCAGCATCAGGGTATTGATAAAATCTCTTCAATACTCACTCGTAAATCGTTTCACGTGAACGGAATTGAATATTTTTGCGTGTCGAATAACCAAATAAGGTCATTCAGGTCTGATAGGTTTAAAACATAAATGCGGCAGACGTGCCTAAGGCACTCGTGAAGTGTTCAAAAGGGCGGATTGCGCGAACCATAAACTGCCATGAAATCATATCATAAAATTCGAGGCGCGGAGCACAGAAGTTCCGCACAAAGGCCGTGTTACTTAAAACATTTCAATTTCAGTCCCAACTTTTTGACAGCCATCAATTTTAGCCGGATGATGAGTTTTTAAAGCCGAAATTTCGTTCAGTAAATTTCGCGTCGGAGAATATGTCTAAAATGTTACAAAATATCATGTTCGGGATTTTCAGTTCGAACTTTTAAGCCAATTTCTAAATTTCTGAATTTGGTCATCCAAATTGATTTCATTATTTTAGTATTTGGAATTTTTGTGTCGAGTCCAAGTTATTTGAGTAAGAGAAAGATTTCACAGCAAAACATTAACTATAACCTACAATGTAATCATTTACTGCAGAAAAAGGAATCATTATATTTTTAATTATTTTAAATATTTTCTTTATTCCCACATACGCGCAGACAAAACAATTTTTCAAATATGAATTTATAATCCACTGAGATTTATTTCCATCGTCTATTATGAATAACTAAAACCACGGGCATTAGACTAGATTTTTCCAATACCTATAATGAGTATATTTATTATACATGAAATATTAATTTTATTAATAATGAAAAACGTCACTGAGATAGTCCTCACGACTACGATTGTCAACTCGCAGCCGAAAATTCCAATTTTCGATTAAATTTGCGCATATTTGAAGCTCCCTCTAGCTATTTCACGTCTTATGCTCGCTTTTGTTCAGTGATTATTGTACTAAATTATCTTTGGCTTATTGGCGTAGAAGGATGAATTAAAGAACCAATTTTCTAAAAATCTTTCCAACAAATTTGAAACAAACTAGACTAAAAGTACTTTTACAAATAACATGACTTACTAGAGTCAAATAGATTACGAGATACGAGGTTTGTTCAATAAATAAGGTGACTTTATTTTTGTCGAAAAATATTTATTTATTCATCAATATCTATTTTGTTACCTACAAAGTAATCCTCCTAAGATAAAATGCGCTTGTACCACCTTTTTCCCAATCCTCGAAGTACTTCTGATATCCGCTTTATGACCTTGAGTTCTTCCAGCAATGCGATCTTTAGCTCCTCAATCGTGGCAAATCCGTCCTTTCATAGGCTTGAGCTATGGTTTCAACGTCATAACCATATACCTATGTATCGTCGCCATGAACTTTTTGAGAAAATCTGGATCGTCGTTGTCATCATTCAACAACTCCTGATCGACGCTCATACGACGGCTCTTTTGGTCAAAATTTAGCAATTTCGGAACAAACTTCGCTGACACACGTTTCATGCCCAAAACAGCAAAAGCCAACCGATATGCTAACATCCTCAGCAACTTCTCTAATAGTGATTCGACGATTCTCCATAAAAATTTTGTTCACTGCTTCAACGTTTTCATCGGTTGTTGAAGTGCTGGGGCGTCCAGGTCGGACATCGTCATTAACATTTTCTCGGCCTTCTATGAAGAGCTTG
Source organism: Philonicus albiceps (assembly GCA_963969385.1). Lineage (NCBI taxonomy): Eukaryota > Metazoa > Arthropoda > Insecta > Diptera > Asilidae > Philonicus > Philonicus albiceps. Next base: position 28,108,725 of record OZ017774.1, on the reverse strand, counting down.
TACAACTTATAAACATTTTTTTGCTCAAAGTAGACTGCCAAATGCCCCAGTCAACATTTTATGTGCGTTGGAGCACTTAATTTTACGAGTATTTTTCACACAAAATTTTATACAGATTCTTTGATCCATTTTCTCGATAGCAAAAAATCTCCAAGCACACCACACGTACAACCTTTATATCTGTCAAAAACAAACTAAATATGCAAAATTGCTGATAATGTCAACAGATGTTGAGGACATGTGTACCAACATAACAAAAATCTAATGTACATAGCCCGCGAAATTTTAAGTCACCTTATTTATTAAACAAACTTCGTATAACCGACCAAGTTATACTTATTTTGACTCAAACAACTCTTTGGTTAAAGCCGGAATAACTTTGTACAATAAAGACTAACATACGATAATTTCTGTAGATTTATAAGGTCGTTGGTTAAAAACAGGCGTGCTATTTATACAACTCGCAGTTCAGCTATTACCATATTTTATGGCCTCGATTTCAGTGTTAAGCTTTGACATCGATTCAATCGTTTCTAGTAACAACTATGGAATCCTACATTAAGCATGGCTCGACATGCTCTGGACCACTTTTTTTTAATATTGTATACATCCCCTTTTATATAATACCCGAAGAAGTATAAAATTACAAAAAATTGGTACAGCACACTGAGTTATATAAATGTTTTAAAGTGTTAACTATAGTGAAAAATATGATGCGCATGACTATGAAAAAACTATGTTAAATCTCAAGGTTAACGTTGCATGGTTTCTAAGAAAATTGGCTGCGACAGACGGACAAATAGACGCGTTAATGATCTTATAAGGATTCCCGAATCAAAATTTTAATTTTATTTTAAACCTATTAGTTCAGTTTGAAGAAGCAAGTATAAATTAAAGGTTTAAAGATTCTATATTAATTGATTCATTCAGATTAATAAAATTACAGATGCGTCCGCTTTAGAAGATTTCAGGAGTTCAGTTATTTCTATATAACTCTTCATGATGTCCCGATTTTAGAATGGAATATTAGCTCTAATTTGCTCCTAACGTAGGATCTCCAGGCACACATTTGAATTCAAATAAAATCTTAGAGACGTTTCACATGAGACAGAACTCCCAACGCAATTTCGCCAATGCTTTTCATATACCGAAGGAAATAAATCGAAAACAGAAAATTTTACGACTTTTGTGATAATTCGTTGCCTTGTTTAATAATTTAGTTTTCGAACACACATAAATACTGCCTACTGCTACTAAATTTTGCTTTGTTCATTTAATTACTTGGTCTATTATTGATTTATAATTATTAATTCTGACAAACCCAATAAGGTTTATTTATTAATCACATTTTCGAAAAGTTAAATTTTATTTTCGGTAAATAATTTTGAAGCTTGATTTTGAAATTTTTCGAGAGTCGCATGTAAAAAACTCTCCAAAATGTTTACTTTTTTTATTTTTGCATACTTATGACGGGAAAGAAGTTTCAGCCAGAAAGCCCTATCTATTTGTTTTGTTGAAACGAACGAATAAAACTAAGGTTAATGATACGATGGTGAAACAAAGGAGGAGGAAGTTATTTTCTTGTGTATGCTGGGCTCTAGATAAATGTCGCTATGGGTAACTATGCATAAATTGCAATTCGGTGTAAAATTGTCTGCTTAACCTAGGGAGCCGAAGTAAAGAAAAAGCAACTTTTGTAACAAATGCATACGCCTCTTCTGGTTTCTTTTAAACTTTTCAAAGGATCTAAGCTTGAATATTAAAATTTCATTTTGAACGCCGGACTAAAATTAAAAAAAAATCATGATCTTTAGGCCCTAAACGGAATTAAAATTTGCTTTCATTACGGAAATCCTAAAAAGCAAATTTCCACTGATTAGTTAGTACAAGACTTTATTTAAAGCTACCCAATTTTCCTGGAATCACCCACATGTATGTATTTTATAAATAAAAATGAATCTATAGCCAATCCAAAATCCAGATCTAATCCAGACTATTCTGTTGCCGTGAAATCCTCGTAAATTCTTGTAAATTAATTTCTATTGTAGTTTCCTGCACATTTCATTTATGAGAGTTTTATTAGGGGAAATAGATATAAATAAATTTTATTGTCATTTAATTAATGTATTACTATCACTCGTCCCTTAGTTCAATTAAATCTAGCCATTTAGATCGCTATCTACTGTTTACATATGCATCGTAGATCTTTTACTTTGTCCCACTGCAAAAACAAAATCGTTGAATATCTTTAATTCTAAGAAACAAATTTTCTCAAAACGAAAGAAAAGAACTTTTAAAAGTTTATGTAACACTGATGAAACCTGATTAATTATGGATATTAGACGGTGGCACCGTCTTCAGTTCCAATTTTCCTTTTCTCTCTAGCGTAAATTTTCAGCCGAGCTATTCTAATTCAGATAGGTTCCTTCCCTTTCATTTAATTCGGCATCCATATGTATGAGATCAGCCGAGGGATGCCTATCGGTGGAACTACTTAATTCAGGATATAGAAATGAGGTAGTCCTATTTTCCCAGAAAATCCGACGGCATTTGCGTGATTACTTGTCGCTTTCTGTCTAGAGTTGGAACGGTAGCGTGGCCCGTCCTTGAATGGATTTTATTTCTTGGAATGATTATTTCAAATGAGCCTTTGTGATGACCCAGACGGAGTAGGTGTGTTTTATGTTGCGATATTTATCCTTCGCCATTTCTCGTTTGCGAGGCTTAGATAAGGGACATTTTTGAAATTGCCTGTGCGGAGTAAAGAAAAAAGGGAAGATAGGAAAATTGCTCTTTTACTTTTTGAAAGGGTATTTTTCCAGCTCAATATTTTCAATCAATTAATTGCTCCTCATGAGGCCTCTGTGGTACAATTTTATAGATTCAAAGGGAATTTAGTTATTCATGCCCATGTGGACGACATATCTGAGGACTTTGATGTTTACACAAGTAGCCGTCTGTGAAACTGAACTCAAACAAAAATTTTGCAGTCCTCTGATCGATGGTCGACCCAGAAGCAGGAGCATCTCGTCTGGACTATGCTAATGCTCCTGTTCGGAAAGAGGGAATGAATTTTAAATTATTCCTGATGTAGTCAGGTCTTCCCCCGCACAAAGACCGGGGCTAATGAATCTCTGCACAAAACTTCCGACTTTGTCTACTGTTTCTGAACAGCTAAACTTCCTAGGCACATCAATCTCAATCCCGACATATTTACCATCGGTTCCAACCACAGTTGCACATACCTCAGGCTAGAGGTAAGCCTGGCAGCTGGCCGACGGGCATCGCAAACTGCATGGAAATCAAAACCACTAAATCAGCTTGAAATCAAATGCATGTGCGAATGCATCCCTAATTCATTGTTTACAGAAATGCAATATTATTAGGGGGCGAGGCGTCGCCACTCAGGTGATTAGGGGTAATTTATTAAAGCGGCGGGTGCATGCCGGTAATTTCTCGGCTGAAATACAACGGACGAGGTGAAATAAATTGGGGCCATTCACGTGATCCCCGCCATAATAACCCAACCAATAACAGAACCTCATTCAGGCGGCTTTCGTGGAATTACGGCGTTTGCATAAATTATCACAAGAGCTTTTTACTCTTGAGGAGTTCTTAGGAAATTTTTCATTTCACAAACTTTCGCGCAGCAAAGGTGCGCCTTTTAATGGAATTTTGCGTCTCCCAGCGCTATCCCTTTGTAGGCTTTTCAGCCAGGAGTAAGCCACTCGAGTGCACATTGCTCCAACGTGTACATCATAGGCCTGCTTGTAACACTTCAGGAATATTCTAAGAAGATTAAAAGTGTATGAATTCTTTATTGGAGTCCTCCAATCCTCAGCCTGCCTTACGCTGTTATTTAAGATGAAATTATTTGAAAAAAAAAATGGCAATGTAATAAAGAGTCTCGTCAGGATGGTGGAGGACGCAAGTCGAAGTACGAAGGAGACATATAAATGCAAAGAGGATAATAAAAGGAAATTTTATTAAAGGAAATTTCATAAGTAGGAAATTTAAAAGCTAACAGCTCGGATGATTAGAATTGGTGGCGGAATTTTATTAGCGAGCAGATTTATTGAAAGTTTTACTTTTTATTCATTTTAAAACTGTTATCCATACGAAAAAAAAATTAACCTACCTGAATATTTTTTTCGAAATTAGATTTAAGGAGTCTTACTACTAACAATTGAAAAAAATACAATTAAAACATGCTCTTTCTCCTTTTGATTTATTAGGAGGAAGCACTATGGGACTTTTCTCCATTAAAATCTCCTAGACTTTGTAATAGATTACCTTTTTGATAGAATTATAAGTTGATTTGGTCATTCATAATCAATTTATAAATTTAACAATGAACGAATACTAATTATATAAGTGTGTATTTTTTCCTAAGCTGCCCCTCTAGCGAAAAGTTTATGGCAATGCTAGAACAGTTCAGAGCAGCTGATGAAAAGGGATGCAGAAGTCCTTTTATGGTAACGGTAAATAAGTTGATAGGTAACAATAAAATAAAACTTATGAAACTTAATCGTATTCTTATTTTTCATATTCTTATAGTCTTATTGGCTGAGTGGTCCAAAGCTCTAAGAACAAGATTTTCTACCATATAGGAAAGAGGGTGTAAGATGGGACGATGAGGTAAGACGGGGTACCCCTAAAGTTACCTTAACGAAGAGAATTACGAAATCGGTAATACATTTATTATAAATGGCCAATCCGTCCCTATTCACAACATTGTATGACATCGAATTAGGAGGTCTCTTCGATCCATAAATTAGAAAAAATCAATTTTGCTCTGATCTATTTTGATTTGATATAAATTAGGAGTTACAGGGCGGCTCGTAAATTCAAATTTTCCATGGTATGCAAATCACTATTTTATTTTTATCTTTTGATCAACTCAACGTAGCGACATCCAACTAAATCTACAATCCTAGTGTACTGTCGACCTACCACCAGCCACTACAGGTACACTCACCTCCGAAATAGGAAAATATGTTTCTCATTTTCCTAAAATTTAGCTTTTCCTCATATTTTCATTCATGTAATTAATGTACATATGTAATTTATTATTTTTATCGAATTGCTAATTTTATTACTTTTTAGTAGATTTTTGGCGTGAGTTGGATGTCACTAAATTGGGTTGAGCAAAAGATAAAAGTAAAATAATGATGTGCATATCATGGAAAATTGTAATATACGAATCACCATGTAACTTCGAATTGCCGTTCAGATGCCCCCTGTCTAGGTCAAATCTTTCAAACCACTCATTTTGGCATGCCCACTAAAAAAACCCTGTATAACAATGAAGTTCTATTAACTATGAAACCTTAAGAGCCCCGTCTTGCCGAGCCTTCTCCTATGTATTTCAAAAATAAATTTTAAAAGTTAACAACATTTATATTTCTATAAATGAATCCAGCCGTTTATCGATCGATTTGTCGAATATGTGGAAATCGATTATCATTTGTTCGCTCTCTTTATTGTAAATTGATACTGTCTTAAAGTGCACTTACTTAAACCGGAGTACCATAAGTAATGTATATAGATGGTTCAAAGTTTTGAAAAGATTGTTTGAAAATTCACTATATTCACTATATTATAAAACTAAACTTTTTTACAAAATATATATAAAAATAATAATAATAATTACAGCTCCACTTAATACCAAAAACTTGAAAGTTTTTAAACCTAGAAGATTTTAACCCTCAAATTTTGTTTTAAACTTTACCGCCTGCCATCAATAAATTGTTGGTTATTAGATTTATCCTGAAGCAATGTTTTTTTTCTATAAACGCAGCGACACATTTAGACATCTACTCCACAAAAAATAATTAAGCTTTAAATATAACCCTCGAAAATGTTCCTCGTTTCCCCAAGATTCCCTTCTATGAAGTTGTCTAGCCGCCGCCGCGCCGTTTTCGTTATTGATGGCGCAATTTGTCGAGATGTGACTTTATTATTGGTATATAACAGTAAATATTTAAGCCTTATAAATTGGTAACATTAGGGGCAAAAATATTGATATTTATCCGTCGTTCGGAATGGACGAGGTTTGGTATTTCTTTCAATTTGCAGACGTTCACAGTATGATTAAAATTGAAAAGTTTGCTAGGGTTCTAGGAAATTTTATGTCACCACATGCCTACATTCCCACAATTGTTAACGAAATTCCTTTTTGCAGACATTTTTAGAGAAATCGATGTTTCTTTTGCCCTGCCAGTTTTATAGAAACCGAACGGATAAACTTCTTCGGGGATGGTCCCTTTTGCATTCAAAAGTTAAAAAAGGAGTCAATCAGGAAGGGAATATTTTGAGCATGGCGTTTTTGGGGCTTAATCAGATAGCTCTATTGGTGTCCCGATTTATTGAATGTTTGTCGCTCGAAGTTTTACAAGAGGTTTTGGGTTGCGAAGGAAATATGTATTTTACCCTCAAAAATTGTAGATGTAATAAAAACTCCTGCAACAAAAAACCTATAAAAACTTCCTGTATACAAGGTAGCATGACATCCACGAACTGGATTGAAATTTATGAGCATATTTTGGTTTGTGCTAAATCCCTTGACATTTGATTATGTTAAAAAATTGGAATTATGTTCTATAAATTCCGAATATTAAATTTTTCTTGATCCATCAAAAGATTTTCCCAAGTTATGCTTATTCATGGCGTAACAATAAAAGACCTTCTAAGAAACCAAAACTCCATAATGATGAAGTGTAACCTTCAATTCTCTTCAATAAAAGAAGGACATGCAACCCAAAGCCAATCAATTCTTCTTAATAACACCTTTAATAATCGTCCTTTAATCCACAAAAGTTTGTCGTTCATCGATTATTTCTCGAATAATTTCGCACTACTTGGCATATTCGTACAATTGCATCGAATTCTGGCAAAATATCCCAAGCTCCTCATAATTCCTCCTCTGCTGGAGTAAGTGGCTTAAAACCAATTACCCCCAAGCAATAGTAGAATTTCACGCTACGGACATAAAGAAGGATTGAATGGGATTTGTGGGAGAAATGTGAAACGATCAAGTTCACCACAAAATTACTCGTCAGACGGACAATGGCCAAACGATTCCCTTCCTCGCCCTGGAGCATAAGCATTCGGGTTTCCATGAATGAACCACTTCAATGCGCCAGCTTTCAGGATTATGAAAGGAAACAAGTTATTACCCCAACAGGGCATTAAAAACGTTCCTTTTTTATCTGAAAGAAGGAAAAACGCCCTGAGCTAATGCAAATGAAGCTGTCTGGACCAATGAGGTGGATGTCTTAGGTGCTGCAAGTTAAAAAAAGCAGTTAAACTTGTCCGAAGCAATTCCTTCATGTTCCGTTGAAGTTTTTTGCATATTTCTTTTACGAACAATTGCACGGACTGTAGAGGTGAAATTTATGTTATGAATATTATGTGCAATAGTTTATCTATTTATCGCTCCAGTTTTTATTAGAAACTACATATTTAATTGACTTATTTCACTTTCTTTGTTAGGTCGATTTCATATAAAATAGTATTACAAAATTCGGCCGACCTACATATTTGAACAATATTGACAAATTAGTGATGTCAACATTCATGTTAAATATGATAGAGGACGTACTTCTCAATCGATTTTGATCAAACTCTGCCTATACATTTATTGGACCAATATCTTAACTAATTTCGTAAATGGTCAACAAGTATTTTGTCACAAATCATTTTATCTACTATTTTAACAGCATTTGTTGTACGTAGGTAGGATATCTTGGAAAACGTGAAATATTTTGGTCAACGTTTATTCCAACGCCAAAAACTATTCCTTTACTACTTTTTTTTACATTTGTTTCTTTTAAAGGAAATACAGTTACCAAAAAGCAAAGAATCATGACAACATTATCGCCCGAAAACTAGTAATATTGTTTGGAAAGTAAACACTATGACGCATCCAGTAGTATATTGCCTGTTAATATCTATTAAATTCAAAATTTTGAAAAGTAGTAAAGAGGCAAAAATGCGTTTTGTTATAAAAATGTATAGCGTATCATAACTCCGTTTTTGGATAAAATGATGTTCAGGAAAATATTAGTTTCCAAACTCATGGTGCATGGAAAAAATCCTATTGTAATTATTTATCACTTGCTCTGTTACATAAACGAACATCAAAGATGTTGATTTGTCATATCTTTCGAATACACTAAGAAATTTTTCTAGTTAAATTTAAATAGACGAGCACTAATAAATTATGTTACTTATTTTTCAGTAATTTTAACTAAAAATATCAGAAAATTACTCGTCTAGAACTGCGTTAAAAACCATATTGTTTTAGTAGCTTCTAAGTGTAAAATATATAAATATATAAATTAACTAAAATTTTAGTCATATCCTTAGATCATTGCATTTCTAGTTCTTTTATCGCTGGAATTTTAGGAAAATGTATAACTTTTCGGTGCATGTTTACCTCATTTCGTATTCGTAGTTTGTTATTCGTGTTTGATCTCTTGTTAAAGTTGGTATGTGTTTTGTAATATACCTTTAAAAATATCAACGTTGGTTTTTATTATCCATAATTCTTTGCAAATTTAATTTTTGCTATTATTATTTTTAATTAATACGAAAAGCCAGCTGAATTAATCAGCTGTCCGTTCGGATCAAAACTTTCTCCGTGTTAAGCCCCTGTAATAGATTAAGAAATAGAACCCTAACATCGAAAGATCATACCAACCAGATTAACAATTAATGATTTATTTGTTAGGGGCATTTTTCTTTAAACAATTTTTGTAAGTTTTATAATTTATAAATCAGCATTATTTTATTCACGAAACATTTGCGTCCGATATACATTGCTCTAACTTTTTAGTTATAGTTATGGTACTAATGTCAGTAAAATGCAAAAAAATTAAGAGCTAAATAAATAATTTAAATACCTATTTTATCCATTTTCACAGATTTTAAAATTTATAAAATTGCTCTTCCAAAAGATATTTCACTAACAAACATAACTTTTTCATCAAAGTCTAAAAAGCTTATAGTTTGTATAAGAAAAGCTACAAAAATTTCCTTATCCGGAAAAAGTATTAATAAATTTTAGCAGTAACTTTCTATTAACTCAGAAAAGTAAATTTTTCAAAATTTTTTAAACTGAACTTAAAAGCTCCATAGTTTTGCTATAAACTTTAAGAGAAGCATTCTAGTGTGAGAAAAGGGGGCCAGTACAAAGCAGGGCATTATGTAAGCTCTATGACAAGAATCCTTGTTACAAATTTCAGGCCAACCGGCTGTTGTGAAGAATACTTGTTCCTTGACCTTGCGGTAACATTCAATAAGCACTTAATAACTTCCCTGCAACTTCTCAAGTTTAGCGCTGCACTCACTACTGCTTTGAATGGGAACTTCTGCGCCCTATATTTACAGCAAAGCGGCTGATACCTACAAGCGCACCTTAAGCCTCTTTAAATCCTTTTTCTAGCGGAAAAAGGGATAAGGCGCAGCCCATTCACGGAGGAGAGAACCTTTCCAGCCATGGAAAGTCGCTGCCACGATTTTCCCAACCATTGTTCACCCGAACTATATCCTTGCCTGGAGAATCGAATTTCATGGCCTCTACTTTCTTTCATTTTTCCCTAAGTGGAAAATTTTTCAAGACACTTGCTCTTCTTCTCTATGTCTTTCGTCGTCATGCCCGTTTCAGGGCTACCGATGAAGGCACCTTTTAGAATTGATGTCAAGTGTAGAAGAAAGGATTTCCCGAAATCATTTTAAGTAAAACGACTTATGTTCCGCACTACATGTTCGCTTCTTTTGGGCATGACAAATCTGATTATTCCGTGTATTGTTACTCGAGCGTGAAGGAGTTTTCCAGATGTTTTCATATCCATTACTGTTCCTTCATGCTTTACACCCGACCACCCATAATCTTATCAAAGGGGTGACGTAAGCGGTATATTTTACGATTTGAGCCTCAATAACGAATCAAATCTGCGCTCTGTCCTGTCTCTACTTTATGTAGGATCGATTTAATGACGAGATCGTGCACTCATTCGAAAGAAAATTCGATAAGCCGAAAGAACACATTTCCTTGCATATATCTGCATACCGGAATTCAACGGCGACACCTGTTCATTCTCACCTGAAGATTCCTAGAGTATCCTGTACAGATATGCAATTTATGGTGCTCCGGTTTTACAGTAGCTTTGATTTTGATTTGGGTTTACACTGTGGTTACCATAATATAGTAATTACATCCCTGAAGGTTAAATAGCACTAAGCTATTCATTTCACATCAAATTCTCACATACCTATTTAAACGAAATCCGGTATCATTAAACAATATTAAAATACATAGTTATATTACTTCTTATTATTAATTATTCCATCAGATTATTTAAAAAAATTAATTATATTTGGGACAGACATATGAACATAAGCAAATACTGAAACATGTAAAATTACTGTACGTATACATCGCATTTTTTAGAGACAGAAGGACAGAAATAGAAACTTTAGAAAGAGAGTTAGAATGAGGAAAAGGTTTAGCAGTATACCTGAATACTGTTAAATTGTGCATTTTTGATTTACTTTAATTAATTTCGGCGAGATTTTGTTTATAGACGGCGTTGAATAGTGGAGTTCATACAACAATCATTTTAATATATTCAAATATTAAATAAATCATATACTATATATTATAAATTAAGTTTTATCGTACTTCCTTGCGTTCATGTTCTAAAATGTGTACTAAATATTGAATAATCCTTTTCAGGCATTATTTTTACGCCTTTTAAGTATGTAAACATAAAGAATTGTTGTAAATTTCACGAGGGCGGGTAGGCGAAAATACCCAGCACTTAGTCCATGTGGTCCCTTGGCCATGGTTTCCTCATCTAGCTGAATAATACGTTAATATTATTAAATAAGGAAATATAACGTTCTTTCAATAAATTCACAATAAATCAATTAATTTTTGTCATCAGTGAAAATAAAAAAGTTATTTCGAAAAAAAACCGCTGCATTTTTGTTTCTATATGCGCTCGGATCGCTTACTGACCAGTAAAATCTAAACTAATAAAAATTATGATTTGAAATGTTTACATAATATTCTTAAACAAATTACTTGCAATCAATTTGATAGTCAGGTGCCCTAAGATTTTCTTTATTTATAGGACACAGTTGAGAAAATTAGAAAGATGTGTACTAGCTAATTATTACAAGTATAGCAAATCCTTGTTCTTTGTAAAGTTGTAAAGTAATCCCAACCTAACATTAAAGTTTTTAAATGCAAATATTAACAAAATAGTTTCAAATTCGGAAAAAATATAAAAACTTTTTTTTTGTGAGTGCGTATTAAAATTAAAAAATGATAACTCAAGTATCTGATATAATTTGATTATGCAACTTCGAAATGCGAAAACAGTGATTTTCCACGTGCCGACTCTGGTTGTGTCAGTCCACAAAATTTTCCTTTGTTAATGATAACTTTGGTATAAATACAATGATTTTAATACGCTCTACACATACATATATTATAAAATATATACATAAAAACAGCATCAAAGCAAACTAACTGATATTCAAAAGCTAAATGTACATATTTTGAGGAGATTTTTATAAATGAAGTTATTTTTTAGGATAACTTTTTAATTCCAATTTAACTTTAAAAGTTAAGCGGTTGATTGTAGACAAATTATCGGACAATTACAATTAACAAAAATATTAAAATATCTGCTGGTAGATAGAACAGCGAAAGTTTAGTTTATCAACCAAGATAGTGCTGAAGAGATGGTTGACTATGCCTAGCCTATAGAAGAAAACATTCATTGAGATAAAGCATTGTTTTGGAAAGTATAGACAAATTGAGAGTAGTCTGTCAAGATAAGAAGCGCCAAGTTTTTCGAAGTTTCTCAATATACTACGGATGAATTTTCTTGACAAATGTGATATTTTTTATTTATTTATATTTATGTTTCCATATTATCCCAAAAGACGAACGTAAAATATGCAAGACTTGCTTTCTTTTTGTATTTTGATATATCATAAGCTATATGTTCGATTAGTATGAAACTAGAAAGCAATTAATTCCGTGTAGTTGCATGTACATATTTGTCTTACTGCCCTTAATTTTTTTAGCGGTAATTATTGAGATTTAAAATGCACACTACTCAAATGGCAGGTGTTTTAAAAATTTCAAAAGTAAAAACCCTTTTAACAATGCGTCAAAATATTTTACTAAAGCATTTGAAGTCATTACCAATTATACTTTTAGCTGGAGTAAAGCTTTCTCGGTAATTTAAGCAAAACACGAGCCCACTCTAGTCGCCAACAGTTTGACTAATTTAATTTATAACAAAAATGGTAGCAGCACTTCAATTTTGATTAAAATGCAATTTGTCCAAATTTGTTGAACACACTTGCAGCTCCATGAATAACGCAATTTCGCTCAATTTCCCCATAGAGCACACTCGTATCGGAGCTGTCGTCATAAAAGTGTAATAACACAATCTCCTTTGAAAAATAAATAAATTTCAAACTGACGTAAATAGGTAAGTGCGCACGTGTATGTTTGGGAAACAAATTCAATTCGAAAAAGGTATACGTGGCAAAGCTCACAATGCTTGCACTCTTTCAGGGCAATAATTTGCATAAATTCAAATGTTTTTGTATGCAGTGTCACGATGCCTGCCACTGTTTCTCAGCCCCCGCATTAGCTATATGCAAAAGTTTTTGCAGTAAACTTGTACGCTGTGAAAAAGTTTCTCCAGATAATTATTCTATCCGTCTCCAGCGGGATGTTGTAATAGAGTAAGGTATATATAGGGCCATCAATCAGCTCCGCCGCTATGGTTGTTCTCCTTGGAGCAGTTTGATAAAGTTCAAAACCCCACAACTTCTTTTCAAAAAGATTGTTCACAAAGTTTCTCAATTTCGAAAAATATCAATTAGTTTACAGGAAAATAGAATGAATGATCATCTATAACCTATCATATAAAATTGAAATACCTTTTGAAATCTTTACTTGAGCTGTATTGGTATTAACGATCGAAAATAATAAATGAAACTTTGCAAACACATCAATGTCAACTTGGGTAGATTAACCTCAAAGTTTAACAATATTTGGAATTTACAATTTCTCAAATAAGAAATGAAATGATAGAATATATCATATATACTATATATACTATATATACATATTGTGCATATGTATGTACTCGACAGCACACATATTTAGAAACTGAATTTGATTTGAATAATATGTACTTAAAAATGTTCAAATCAAAATTACTAAACCTATTAATTGTAAAGCCAATTATAGGCACTAAGTTTGGAAAGTTTAAAATAATTTTGGCGAAATCAAAGGTCATTTTAAGGGAACAACAACAATTTTAGTATCGAACATATTTAACGAAAAATTAAAAGGTCGTTGTTTTGAATTAACATAATTCGATACTAGATTTGAAATAACTTAAAACATATACAATTTAATAAATTAAAGTGAAAAATTTCGTTGTGATCGTATTTGAAAAAACAAATTCCCGGAAAATTGATAATATCCAATTTTTAATGTCGGTTCCGATGCAATAAATCTAATTATTTTAATTTTTCAAAATTGATTATACATAACTCTCAATATGTCTACGTTTTCTTACATTTAATAGGTAAAGTTTCAGGGACAATTACCAGAATGAAGAAACATTTTCTCAGTTACTGACCTCTGCTTCTTACAATAGTAAATTTCTCTTAAATTTTAGGTACGTTTTCAGAAATCTGCTTTTCGAAAATAATTGAAGTTTTGAAAATGACCATCACTATGATCAGATGTTCTCAGATTTGGATGAAAGTGCGAGTTGTGAGGGATACATGTATGTCACTCAAGAAATTATTAATCGCGAGCTTATTAGTTTTCAAGTTTTCGTAGTTTTAGCCCCGCGATATAGTTTCTCAAATCAAATCTCTTTTACTTCACAAAAATTAATACTACTACTCGTAAATGTTAAGGACTTACAAATTTATTATCTTCCCCAGACACTCCTTTAAAGTTTTTCTGTTTATGTAGGATTTAAAACTAACGTTCCAAGTAAATAATGATTGCCAATTTGTTATTTTTGTTTTCATATCCAAGTAAATGTATACTTTCAAATATTTGCCAATGATTTTTGAAATTTCTAAAGAATTTATTTTACTTTCCCTGTTTAGAACATTGTGGTATCTTAAAGTGATTTGTCTCCGACAAATTTCCCGCAAATAATTTAAACGATGATTCTGCTAAGCCATGCAGTCAATTGTTTTCTTTTTCCATTATTTCAACCAGAACAATCGAAATATTTGAACCCTTCCAGAGAAAAACGATTTATAAGACTTGATGTTCATTGAACAGAAAAGCTAACAAAAATGTGCGAGATATTCTGGTTTTTCTTTCCGTCTAAGAGCTCCTTCTTTTTTGCAATTCATCACCCTTTACTTTATTTTAAAAGAAGAAACGAAAACAGCTAAAAAATTTAGAAATTCAGAAAATTTATTTATAATATTGTAATATGAATTTCATATTACCACATTAAATTAAGATAAAAATGTAAAAAATAATATCAATAAGTTCAATTGAAAAGCTAGAATAATGCTATACATATACATACATACATATATTCTACTAAATATTGTTTTTATATATTAATATTATATGCAGAATTTTATTACTGCTATTAAAACAAATACTTTTTACTTTTAATCAACATTTCGGCTTTAGTTTTAATTTTCTATCTTTAAACTACTCCAATACAAAATAGTTCATCCACCCACTTTTTAATGAGTAATTGTAAAAACAACAATAAAATGTTGTCTTTTCTAGGATAATGAAGAATAAAATATTATATTTATTTTGAACCTCATTATATACACTTTTCATATAATGCAGGATGTATTGTCTTGCTGAAAAATATATTGACTTTCAAGAGATTCCAACAAAGAAATTGACGGTAAAAGTTCTTCCTGCAGGATATTTTGATACTTCGTAGCATTAATGGTACTGTCAACAAAGATATCAAAGATATCTATCTCCCCGCGACGACATATATCCCTAAGCCATAAGTCCAGCCGAAAACTTAATAGTTCTTCTCTAGCAATATGGGTAAATGGTTTTTTCCGGCTTTTGTATAACCCCTTTGTCTCTTTGACTAATGGAAACTCAAGCCTAGACTCGTCACTTTAATTTATGGGCTGTAATTCCCTTATTGTCCATTTTTTGTGGTTTTACACTAAATCTAGATACACGGCTGTTGTCTTGCAGTTAAGAGAGATTTTGTTTTTTTACCTATAGACGTTTATTCATAACATTATCTTTTATTTAGGACTCCGATATTATACCTTATAGAAACTATACGCATTTTTTATTTAATACTTACAAGTATCGTTAGAAAATTTTTTTCCTTCTATTTGTTACACGTTGCGGTAATCCGTTGACGTTGATGGTTCACAATTCCATCTAAAGGCTAAGTTATAAGATGTCACCCCGTTTTTTTATTTCTTTTCTGTTATATCGTCTGTTATTCTAAACAATTTTACTATATCTCAAACCGTAAACTACGATATGTTTAAACTTTTGGATATCTGAGATACAGATTTCCCTTTTTTATAATCATTACAATAACTTTTCTAATCCCTTCACTTAAAATTTTACTACGAACCATTTTATTTACACTTACTTTAGATAAAACCTACATTTTAATAAGCCATTTTTGTAAAATTACATTACAATTACAAATTAGTAAGTCATCACAGCAATTCTTCTAATCAAATAAGGATGCCAAACTATTTTGCTTTGTTTGCGTTTTTAATTGTTAACGAATTTTGTTGTAAATTGTAAATTATTAGTAAATATTATAAGCTTAAAATTGATGTTTTGTTTTGTGTCATTCCACAAAAATAACAACATATTATTATTGTGTTTATAAGTACTTATTAATAAGCGTTTGGGCAAAATATTTTGAATATGAGGCATACATTTAACAAACCTATTAACTCGACAAGCACAAAGCGGAAAACACTAAAGAAAATACAGGCGGGGATTTAAAAACTCATTTTAAAATAAAAATTCAGAAATTAAAATTTTATTAAAGGTATATTAGTTTTATGTAAAATTATTAAGATGTTTCCAAAATTAATCATTAAGCACGAATCAAGTGTTTTATTATTACAGTTCAGAAATTTTGAATAGTGGATTTAATCGATTTGGCCTATATAACATTGGGGACTTGATGTTCACAGCGAGATCCTATATTACCTTCCCCTTATTAAAGTAGAGTATGAATAGATTTTCTTATAATTTTTATTTAACAATAAGAATAAATTAAACGCATTTTAATTTATTTAATCAAATAGTTAAAAAATGTTTTTAATTTAATAATAGTAATGAAAAGTACTCACTAGCATAGATAAGATAATAATATATACAAATGGCAAAGTAATTTAATACCTAAAAAGGTATACCTAAAAAGTCCGCAATGTTTAGCCCAACTGTGATTTAATAATAATTAAAAATTAATTAAATACTTGTTTCCACAAAACATTTTCTAATTCCTGCAACACTTTAGCAGTAATCTACAGTGTCTTCATTTACAAAAGGGAATATTTATTATAATATCGATAACACGCTTTGAAATTCCTGTATTTATTAGCTCAATGTTAAAGAATTTATTAAATTTTACAGTGCTTTAATTACAAAAGAATGTAGAAATAATTTTATAAGCACTAGGTAAGAATATACTAAGAATTAAAATTGTAATATAGTGCAAAACAGTGAGCTTGATATTACTAGAGGTTAAGTATAAATTAAAAGAAAATATACTTGGACAGTACATTCGACAGTACTTGGACAAACATTCGATAATACTAAATGTTACAAAATTAGAAAATGAATTTACTAAAGTCATTAAAGTTATTACAACATTTTTGTTGCCATGGAAATTTGTCGTATTTTACCAATAACTACTTTATTCTAATAGTATTGCTTCTCTCAGTGTAATGTCCCATTGGTCCCATACAAAAAATATTTATGTTAACCTACATAGTTCTACATATTCATCAAATTTTTCGAATTTTTGTCATTTGTTTGTTTTTAACAAGGCCCTTTAAAATTCAAGAAATCACCCTCACGTATGTGAATTGGGTATTTTTATTCACCACTAATCATAAAAATTACACCTGTCCACTATTATTGCAAAGTGACAACACAGCCCACCATAAGTCGTGGGCAACAGCTAGTAGAACAATTTAACCTCTCGGAGAAGCATTTTGTTTTTGTTTTTCCGACTTGAAAGGGTCTTTTCTCAAAGGAGTCTTCTTGTAGGCTCATTTTTACTGGATAAACACTAGTTCTTTCCTGCTTCCCGCAGCGAAGTACTTTTGATTGCCAAGTTGGTCCGTTACAGGGCTTGTTTCCAACTCCGAACTAATAAGAAGCACTTTAGGACTTTCGGTAGATTTATATTTCCCTCGTAACTGGCAGTTTTGGGTCTAACCTGGAGGTAGAGGGCACATTAAAATTCCCACAGGTATGCCGACAGGTAAAATATATTCCCGGAATTGATGCATGCAGCTCCCGAATGATTTTCGCAGTTCGTTAATAATTCACTTCGGTCAAACATAAATTTCTCAACTTCGCTGAGAGTTGTTCGGGGCTCGTTGCAGCAAGGAGCCCCCCAATGACTGGGGCGTTTTAAGAGGCGCCCATAACGAGCATTTAATGTCTTGAATATTGAAATTTTTACGGCTAATATACGTGCTAGAGACCATAAACCCTATCTCATTCTTTATTGCAGAAAGCACAGCGAATCCGGATGCCAAGCGCCTTTATGACGATCTCCTTAGCAATTACAACAAATTGGTGCGACCGGTAGTCAACGTTACAGACGCGCTTACGGTGCGAATTAAATTGAAACTATCTCAACTGATTGATGTTAATCTCAAGAATCAAATAATGACCACGAATCTCTGGGTAGAGCAGACTTGGTACGACTACAAGCTGAAGTGGGAACCCAAGGAGTACGGGGGAGTCGAAATGCTCCATGTACCCTCAGACCACATATGGAGGCCAGACATTGTCCTGTATAACAAGTAGGTACCCACCCACACCACGCACATTTCTTTTCTTGTAAGAGTTGTTTGAATATTAAGATGACATTGCCGTATCTATTTTCAGTGCTGATGGGAACTTCGAGGTCACCTTAGCCACAAAAGCCACTCTTAACTACACAGGACGTGTTGAGTGGCGTCCTCCAGCAATTTACAAAAGCTCCTGCGAAATCGATGTG
This sequence comes from Philonicus albiceps, assembly GCA_963969385.1. Taxonomy (NCBI): domain Eukaryota; kingdom Metazoa; phylum Arthropoda; class Insecta; order Diptera; family Asilidae; genus Philonicus; species Philonicus albiceps. Next base: position 28,090,447 of record OZ017774.1, on the reverse strand, counting down.
GAATACTTTCCGTTCGATGAGCAGACTTGCGTCATGAAATTCGGTAGTTGGACTTATGATGGATTTCAGGTACGTAGATATAGACCGGAATCTTCTTAAGACTAGACATTTCCTGGACTCCTCGATAGTGTCCACCACCTGCTGCCCTACAGCCAATCCGCAAGATGCGCCCAATATCTCCCTTCATCGCATTGACCATATTTATCACATCGTGAGACCGATAATGTCCCAAATATATCGGTCAATTCGTTTCCAGGTGAGTGCGATTTTTGGCGATTTTTTCCGGGTCCTATATAAATCGTTTGGCTAAATCCTCTCCATTTCGCCAAGAGGAATCGAACCATTTTGGGAAAAAACTCGTATAATCTACTCAGTGCGACCATTTATTTGATAAGTTGTCACAGTCGAAACGTCCTTTATAGCGGGTGCCTTATTGTGACAAGAATTGGTAATGCCCCTCGTTTTAGAACGAGAGCGCCGTACCCCACGGAGGGGTGGATAATTTGGAGTTAAAATTGGAATCTTTTTGATAAATATTACCTCATTATTCTTGGCTTAAACCTTATTAAAAGTATACTGCAGATATGAATGCTCTTTAATTTAATTCCGCTCACACATATTGCGCACATCATCGACACATGTTTCATAATTAAATAACTCGCTAATGAGGACATGATTATTAGGATAAGTTTCGTATAAAATATTTAATAAGTTCAATTGAAAGTGTTAATCCTATAATAGAATATATGACTGCCGCATATATGCTTCAATGGCCAATTAATTGAAACAACTTATCGAAATTTGAAACATTAGGGGTTTTTTTATTGATTGCACTTTCAAAAGTGGAGTTATTCGATTTAACCTTTGAAGGGCTTACTTGCTTACACGCTGCAAACTGCACTCATATTATTATAAAATAAAATCAATGGGTACACACAAGTAAACCGGAGTGCAACTTTATTGGAACTCTGGAAAAAGAGGTCTTAATTATACGTTAACAAATTACTTAGAACTCTTTTCCTATTGTATGATAACTTACTTTTAGTATTTGTTGTTTAAGCACAGGGAATAATATTATGCCTTATAAACAATATTGGTGTAATTTTATCCTCTTTTGAAAGGAAATTACCTTCTTAATGGTAGTAAAATTATTCTAAGATGGAAAATTCTGCTTAATTTAGCAACATTATATAAAAATGCAAACTTAAGAGTTTACGCTAAACTATAACATACATACGTCTAAGAAACTGTTATTTCTCATCAAAAATGTAAAATTAAACCTTTAAATTGTAAAATATGTTTTGCAGTCATAGTATTACATATTAAAATAAGTTCATTCACATAAAAATAGTATGCTGCATCATGTTCTCATTCTGGTTGTGACTTTCTTAAAGTAAAGATGTGCATGTTACCTTCCCAACTCTAAAAGGAAAAATATATTTCAAGAAATAAATAAATGGAAAATAATGAAGCAACTTTCTCGATTACACAAAAAAAAATATTAAAATGAGTTCTGCTACAGTCTCGTTTGTCGCGAAATGTTCGTTCATCAAAGTGTATCCTTTTAACTTTTCTTCTTTATTTGTTTAATGTAAAGTCGAATGTAATTTCGGTTATTCGTCTTGAAGATTATTTTGTAGCACGTCCCATAAAAATAAATATAAAAGTTATACACTGTTTGATTATGATGCAAACTTTGGATTTTGGTGAAGGATCATAAAAAATAAGAAAAATAAAATATATGTAAGTTAGTTATAATTCAATTTCAAAGTTGTAACAATGAGTGTCGTTTCTCTAATATTACGGAGCAAGGACGGGCAAGCACTATAGATTAGTGTAAAAATACATAACATAAGGTAAGAATGTTTGTTAACAAAACGTATGTTCAATTTTCTTCTCACCTTGCAAAATTGCAACAAAATCGAAACAAAATTACCTACAATTTACAGTAAAAATATTTCTGCAGTAAATACTTGTATATATAAAATCATTCATATAACGTCTAGATAACTTTAAAAATGTCTACAAAAAACAAAAACAAAAAAGCGAACAATGTAAATGATCAATGATGAATCAGTGAATAAACGCTACTTTTTCAACGTGAACTAAGCTTTGTTTTTCGAAAATTATAAGTAATTTATGAAAACCAAATATTTTCGGCAACATGTCTTAATGTTGTAGATTTACATTTGTTTGACTGTTTGTTTACGTATTCATATGGGACTGCTTACACCAATTTGGTTTGGCAAAAATGCATTCCGTGATTTAGTCTACTAAAAAAATAATTTGTACGAAAATCATATTACGCATGACGTTAAAAAAACAATTAGGCATATCTAGCCTTAATGTATTACTTCCGGTGATTTGAGGACCTCAAATAGATTCTATCTATGTGTCTTTAAAACACTTACTAGCCTATCGAATTGAAATTTAAATTGACTTAGAGTTGCCAATTTTGTTTCAGATAAATAAAGTACCTTGCCTTTGAAACAGTAAAATAAAAAATATTTTTCCACATTTCAGTTTCTAATCCCTTAAATACAAATGTTAAATATTTACTTATATAAGATAATTCGAAAAATTAACACAAAACTACCGTCAAATTATTATTTAAAAAAATTAATGTATATTTGTAAAAGAAATTAATAAGTAAATATATTTTTTTATTACATACTATTATAATATTTAGATATAACTGAAATAAACCTTCCAGAATTTATTCAAATCAAAATTTATTAATTATTACTAAAATGTTGCAAATTAAAAAAAATTAATTTCTGATTTTTGCTTTTTAAGTATTTTAATTTTACATTATATTCGTACATAAAAATGCTATGTCTATTGAACCTTTCCTTAACCAAAAACCATCAATAAGTTTCGGCTTTTATTATTGCCCGAAGCAAAAGTATGAACAGCATTCATTAAAATACTTATTTCGGTAATTAAGAATTAATCAGACAGTCTTTTAAATTAAAAACCTTTGGGGCAATGTTCCAAAAGCTTAAAAATGATTCTGTCAGAACTTGGACGACTATAATTAAGTAGCACAAAGAATCAAATTTGTAATTGAGTAAAACAATTCCATGAGGATTGTTATCACACAAGAAAGAAATTCGCAAGTATTCGCCGTCAAGTAATCCATTTGTTTGGCTTATCCCCTGAAGTATTTAATCAAGATCTGAACAGCAGGTGGACTGAAGGTGTAGTATAATGAAATTGAAAACATACATCTACTCCAGCGCTTTTTTTCATTCTTTGTTTTTTTTGGAGAACGTATACTGAAAAAGGAGAAAAGGGCGAAATTCATGTCGGACATTTTCTAAGGATAAAATCCAATGGGATCTGCAATAAAAAGGAACTTTCTCCGATTATTATCTGTTTCAATTGTGAATTGAATTTCAGACTCTCCATTATCATAGATCCCCTCAAGTATCCTATTTACCTTTCTTCAGAATATCTTCGGGCTCTCAAATAATTATTCCATATTCTCTCCAACAGGTGGACTTGAGGCATATCGATGAACTTAACGGTACAAATATAGTTGAGGTTGGTGTTGACTTATCAGAATTCTACACATCAGTCGAATGGGATATATTGGAAGTTCCTGCCGTAAGGTGAGTACCTGTACATACCAAAGGCTGTTATTGCATGGAAGGACATCCATTAAATAGAGGTCAGCATTAATCCAAATGTATCTAGGCATGACCATTGGATCCGCCTGTAATCCATTCGGCGGATGTAGTTCAAAGTTTTACAAGTTTCAAAACATAGCATATAGTATAGAAGTAAAAGGGGGTCCATCACAATTTTTAAGTAAAAATATTTTTGCCTTATTGTTGCTCCATTGATTCAACTTTTGATAATATATATAGCATTAAAATTACCAATCGCAGAAACCCGATTTGACGCCTCATTATACCTCATTTTATGGGGTTTTGTGTCTATGCCAGCAAAACAGCCCACAAACATATTGCAGATCTCAAGGCCGAGAATGGTGAAAATGAATCACATCGCTATAAAATTTTATTAAAATAACATACGTAGTGGAGAACATTTGGCAGTTACATACTTTACAGTAAATTTGTTTGATAAAATCTTCCAATTCTGCAAAGAAAAATCAGCACACGTACCCCAATGTTGTGCTTGATATCACATTTAATTTCCTCGTATTTTATTGCATTCAACATAGATAAGTTTATTCGAGAACTCTTGGAAAAAATAATCATAAACCGAGAAAATAAGTTAGAAATTATAATGTGAAAGTCTTTCAATATTAAAACTTTTATAATTCAAAAACTGGATTTATGGTAATTCTCAATATTCTCTGCTGAAATATTTTGCAAAAGAATCTTGATTTGTGTATCAAAAATGGAATTCTGGAAATTCCAGGAAAGTACTACCAGGATATAATTTCATTTTTTTTTTCCCAACAACCTGCCCATAGTAAGTTGGAATAGAATATAATGAATATACTCGTATTTAAGCTATGATGAAACATTTGTATTATGAAAAGCATTGAGGCTTAAACTCTCAAAATCGAGCAATAGATTAGAAACTGTTTAAAATTCTACAGAGAAGAGGTTTGTATCAATTTAGGAGTACCTGCAGCCCAAATTTTGAAGCGAAAACTTATAATTAGATCCTTTGTTGAACTTTTAATAAAGTCAATCTTCAATTTTTATAGAAAACTTTTATTAAATGGAAGTTTCCCTTAGTATGCATGTTTTTTTTATTCATTACAAGACTATATTATTAGCAAATGTTTTATATATACAGTGTAGGGTGAGTACAGCGAAGAACTAGCGAGTTTTTAGGGAGAAAAGTAGTAACATGTCCGTTCGGCTCTAAGGCATTTATTAGAAGAGAGCATTCTATAGAATGGTCTGCTTGACCGGAACACGGTTAAAGAAGACATGTTTGGTGCGAACGTGACCATATAACAATAGACATTGGGCGCAAAACTTCAAATTCAAATTTTAATATGAAAACATCCTACAACAGTATATTTAATTCATTTGTATGTAAACTTGGTATTGAATAAAGAAACGAAAAAATTCTCTGAAATACCATAAATTTGGTTTATTGGCATTAAACTCTCAAATTTTAAATGTCAAGACCAGCTCAAGCTTGCCTTTAACTCGGATTCAAACTGGAATTAAGGAATAATTTATCCATATCCCCTGAATATGTTGTTCCATTAAAATCAAATCTCTAGAGTAATGCTGCAAAATCCAGGCTTCTTTTGGGGCATTTATTAGTAGGAATACAATTCAAAGTTTAAGAAAAATATATGTTATTTAACACAGTTTAAGTTTTTGAGATTTGAGAGGCGTAATGGTTTTTTAAGATTTTTTTATAAACATTTTCCAAATCTAAATAATTAGACTCCGTGGTAATGATTCCGCTAACTATGAAACAATATTTTTTGAGAAAAAGGCAATTAAAGTATTAATATGAAAATCTCTCTTAAAGGGGCTGAAAGAAGTCCTCAATAAATAATTAGATTATTTATTAAGGATTTGGGAAAAAAGGTGTGTTATTAATAAATCATTCAACTTATGTTTTGTTACTTTTTTTTCTAAAACATTGAGAATAAATGGAGTTTATTAATTATGTATAATTGAACCTTTGCAGAGTATCTAGAGAGTCTAGTATCTTTGAAAATGATTGGCCTGAAAAAAAAACCCAATATTGTTTTGATTTTACAAAAATGCAGTTTTCGTTACAAAAATTCTCTTATTGAAATTTTCAAATCAAACAATCGTAGCTGAAGTTGGAAATCCAGCCAGGTGAGAAAAGATCATTTTGAGAAAGAACGCATTTAAATATTAAACTCATGCACTTAAAAAGCTACAAGTTCGTAAATTTTAAGAATTAGAACTTCTAGGTTCTAGGTTCAAGTGGCTGCCAAAAAGAAGGCACACTTAGGCCAAAATTAGAACTTAAAAATAAATGTAATTTTAGAAAATGGAAACAAAAAAACAGATCTGTTTTGAATCCGTCACAATGGTGCTCTTCCTAAGGTGAAACAGGCAGAAAAAGTTTTATTATTAGTAAGGATTTTCGGGAATAGAAACGTAAGAAGATCATAGCAACAAAAGGCATAACAATAACTTCAATATTTGATGATCTAAATTTCATTGAATTGACTACCGACCACCCATAATAAATAATAAATTGCGATTTTATATTAAGTATTACGGCCTCTCCGGGGATCCGCATGGTTTTGAGTTAATTGCTCTTTTCAGAAACCACTTTGAAGTAAACAACTCTCCCATCCAACGAAAAGAGGCCGTACTCATAATTAAAATCACTGCCTGCAGCAATATGAAAAAATCTTGGAGATATATAAAATGAAAAGAGCACCTTTCCCAGGTGACGGATTAAGCGAGTTCTCTACTTAAAAAAAAAACCTTTCGACACAACGTGCCGGAGCTGTTGCCTTGTCGTTCACAACGCAACCGACACTCCCTAAGAGCTCCTTTCACACATGTCTTAACAGGCCTGCACCACTCAAATTATTATTCCCTTTAGCCTCAAGAACATTTTTCAACTCTTGGCACATATTAACCGAGCCGGGATGGAGTCACTTTATTTGATAAAAACTTCAGGAACTTCTAACTCCTTTCATTTAACTGAGAGTAGGCGCAAAACATCCTCACGCCCACGTCCCTGCCCTTTCCGGAGGGCGGACGACCTCCGCAGAACACGCATTCGAGAAAAACATGCGATGCGAAGGATCTCTGTGAAATTGTCATGTACTCAAATTTGTGTCCTATTGGAAGACTTACCTCTGGCAAAAAGTTACAGCGTTAATCAAAAGGATTAGGAACGTCTGGGAATGGGGAAATTTTCGGGGATTACCCGGATAAAATGTGATCAAAATTTTAAACATTTAATGCTTCACCCTGACCTGTACGCCTCATGGGTAAAACTTTGTTAATTAACACGGTGTACCGACTGGGCGTTGCGGGGCCGAAAAATCGCTTCCTTAATTTCTAATTACAAAAGTTTACCTACGCGTGCGACGAATACCACCGACACTTCTAATTCGGGCCCAACTTCCGAAGTAGTTTTGAATAAGCTGCTTCTAATATGAAGCTCCCCCCACTCACACCCACTTTCTCAGCCAAGGCGTAGATGTCGGAACTTCCCTTAGGTTGGTAGTCAGGTGCGTGCAGACAAGCCCAATGAGTCTCTAAGGCGTTTCTTCTTTACCTTCGCTGTGACTATCCGAAGGAGACAGATCACTGTCACACCTGCTCTGATGGCCCTACAATGTGTCCTTCCGTAATATTTTTATCTTGGGGCTTTATTTCGGGCAGTTCCTCCCTTTATTTTTCCTTTGCTATATCTTACAAGGCTAAAGGTGACGGAACCGACCTAGCGGCAAATTAAGAAGGCAAAGGTGAACAATGGACGGTTTTAGGTATCCACGGTGTCTTATTTTTTTTTTTTTTACAAAAGGACATTTTACCCAAGATACGCTCAAGATTTCTGTAAAGGTTTATATCGTAATCGGGGAAAGGATCTTATGGCCCTTCTTGCGGAGGTTGCGAAATCACTTTTCTCTTTTTTTCTGGAGATTACGACTATAAACTCTTTTCCGGAAATTTGGGACGATTTCTTAGAAAAAATACTGTAATTTGACACTAATTGCTTTGTAAGATTCGCCTTCTGTGTTATTGTTCCTTGTACAAAATAAGTGATTTCCTTTGGGGTTAATGGGAACATGGGACAAGGGGTACTCAGAAGATGTAACTTCAAAGTTGAAATTTCATATGGGTAGATAATATTGGATGATCAATTTTTAAAGGTATGCAATTTAATTGGTGATCGATACTTAAAGATAAAGTACAATTCTTCAAATCATCTAAAGAGAATAATATGCAGAACATTTAAAAATTAAACAAATTTAAATAATACCGCAAAAAAACCGGTCAAGAGTGCGCCGGGCACGCACATGATAGAGCTCTGTGCTTGCCTCCAAAAAGAGTTATTATAAATTATACGAACACCCTACAAGTTCGTTATAATTTTCATTGTTTTTATTTATAAATTACAGGAGAAGGATTTTATTATAACTTTGAAAGTAAATATTTATCTCGTGATTGGAAGGGAAACATCAAAACGTCCAGACTTAATGGGATAAATGAACAAGAAATGTTTGAGTAAACTGAACAAATTTTTTAGTATATTATACATCCAAAATTTTTAAATTATTTAGTGAAATACAGGATCAAATAAATTTATTAATTATTATTTCTAATGACTAAGATAAATTCTTGAAGTATCTAATATTTCAACTTCTTTCGTAAGGTTGCGCAAATAATATAATTATATTCAATAGTTTATTGTTAGAGGCACTAGAAAACGTTGCACAACACAGCTATATTTTATTGAACCATGTAAAAATTGCAATAATTAATTGCGTATTTTACTTACCTAGGAGAGACGCAGACAGTTACAATTCTCCTTTCCTCTTCCATAAATAATTTGGAAGAGGGAGCAGCCACCAATTCCCCTGCTGTACAGGTTGAAGGGGTTTGTACACGCTAATAGATTTTTTCGACATAGAAATTGGTTTACAGACTGAGCCGTCAAAAAAGGCTGATCAACAAATATGGTGAGGTTGTATCAACAAATATGTGCCCATGCTACTGAAATTTGTCTTTAAACCTTTTTAGTTATCACAACTAATCTCTATTCATTCCCAACGACTTCATTTATACAGGGTGGACCATTTATAATTTGGAATTTTTTCAATATGTTTTCTTATGTGAAAGTGCAATTCGTCTTCTTAATTATGGAACGTCACTTCATTCAAAACTTCCTCGGCCTTGCAATATCCCATACAGTCACCCTATTTGTCAGTAAAATTTCGACTGTATGGAGCTCTGTTTAACCAATGACTGTACCAATTTCGTCCTGAAGATACTCAATCGTTGCAGAATAGTAAGCGTAACACTTATCTTCAACGGCTCCTGACAAATAACAGTCCAACGGAGTCAAATGCAATTTTCAAACTTACCACGCAAAAGATCGATTGTAAAATTGCTTCTATGACAAGACGCATCATCCTGTTGAAACCAAATGTTGTCCAAGTCCATATCTTCTAAAAAAGGTCATGAATAATTATCATTATCATTGCGCTGTAATGCTCGTCATTAACTGTAAAGTATCTTCCTTCCTCACTTTCGAAGAAGAAACTTGTTACTAATTGAAGGTGGATTGGGTTCTTAACAACCACATTTTGAATTTTCAATCAAACAATTTTCTGTGCCCCAGATGCGACAATTTTTGGTTGTTTGTGCACACTCTGAGCAACGTATGCAATATTTTCGGTTGTGAAAGGCGGGGTTTCTTTTCTACGAATTTTGAAAATAATTTTCCTACCGTTTCGCCAGAAGATTCACTATTTTGCAAGTGAATTTTTAGTATATTCCAGTATAGTTCAAGCATATTACCATACCCATTTCGTTAACCGGAGACATAAAACTAACTTTCTGTCATAATACGAGTGATATTTGAGTTGCCACCAAACCGTAGTTCAAATTCCAAATTATAAATGGTCTACCCTGTAGTAGAATTATAAAAATTAGTTACTGCAACTACGAGCATTTTAAGTCAATTATAGTAAAATTTCTTCAATTGCAATTACATTTCAGTTTTCTCTGTGTACATTTTATATTTTCAGCTCCGGACGTCCGTATACCAAATTTTATCTTAATAGGCATATACATATGTACTATAAATGAGAGAATGAAAGGGTTGTGACACACCGCCTGTATCTATAGTTCCATAACTGTTATAATAAAATCTCTTACAAACACCAATTTTTAAATCCCCATGATCTTTTATGTATTTATTTTGTATTTCTATGATACAACGTTTACATCGCTCTTTTCAAAACTACTCATCCGAATGTCATTTCAATGAATAGGTTTGGAGTTCCAATATCGTTGTTTTGCCTTAATTTCCTTATTTCAATTAAATTACCTTTTTCTGAAGAATGTTCGAAGTTCAATAATGAATAATTATTAATTAATAATTTACAGACCATGATTAAATTTCGTTTGATTCTTTTGGTAATTAAAATTCATAGAGTAGACAGTATAGAGAGCTTTTCGTATTCAATAGTACTATCATACTCGTACTTTACATAATTTTACCTCTCCGCAGGAATTTATTTCCCTTCATAGATTTTATAAATTATAAGTGTTGTTTTAAAATGTGAAAAGAGAAAAAATATCTACGTTCCCATGCCATGACAAGCAACAAAATGTTCACATATATCTTGGAGAAGGTTCTACAGTCTTGATATAGAGATTAAATTCAAAATGTTATGCAACACATGCATTGCTTAAATCTTTGCGCAAATTAACTTACCTTATCTAAATTAATGTCTAGGTAAGAACGTGTTCCTAAAACCAAAGAAGCACTTAGGCGCATAAATAACCTGCAATTTTACACCGTGTATTTAAGTTTAAGTAAAAGACACAATGTGAAGGAGTTTGCAGATTCTAACCACATTTAAAAGATAACATAAAGAGAGCTAATAAACAATTTTCAGTTTTCTATGATAAAGTGGAATGCACAATGCATTAAAAAAATAATTATTTCCCAGAGAGAAAGGCAATTCCAATTAAGTAGGATTACTGGCTTTGGGTCAGAGATTATATATATCTGCTGGATATAGGTACTATAAGATGAAGTAATTTATTTATTTCAATACTCAGACTTGCAAAATATTTACAACTACTTATTATAAGAAACTTGCTACGTCTATTTACTTACTGATGCCAACAAATAGAAACTTTGATGGATTAATAAGATACACGGAGAAAATCACTGCTCCTTTAAATATAAATGATATGTTTATACGCTACTTTAACATTTTAATTAAAAGCAATAGTGTTAAATATTAAAAAACCAAACTGTGAAAAAAGTAACTGAAGAAGGAATTATTTATGTTTATATTTCGTATACATATAGATTATATAAAATGCCGAGTTTGTTCGTTTGAGCATTGTTTTTGTTCCTTATTGTAATATTATCCCTAGCAAACAGCAATAATAAAAACAAGTTGAATATACCTACATATTTGACAGATATGTGCTCCAAAAGCATATCGGAGAACGAGAATCTTAAAATAACTAAAGATTTGGATGGATGGGTGAACCACGCATTTATCAAGATAAATTGATTGATGAAAGACCTGAGTTGATTTCCGGCATAGACAGGAAGCTTTTAATATAACAGCAATATTTGGCTTTTAACCTTCTAATAACCGATCAAAGAAGATGCCGAAAGCCTTTCTGAGAAGCCAATAACTTATGAAAAAGGCGCAATACAAAATTTTCTTATTTTTTTATTTTTGTCGTAAGAGGAAAACATAATTCAATTGTTTCCTAAAAGAAATGAGAATTTGTCAAAACAAAATATATTTAAAATAACTTTGGCTTTCTGGGCAAAGTCTTTTCAGTTGTGGTCAAGATATAAGCTAAATAAAACCAGAGGATGTGGGCAACTGAATAACTTTAAGGTACCTCTTAAACAAAGCTGCTTCTAAGAAAATTACATGGGACCTAAACCCAACTTCCAACAAGGCGTTCAAATATATACAAAATAGATAAGGTTAAGCTAGCACACTTATGGAAACTTGTGTGATGATAACTTTCGTAAGAGTCTTGACCCTTTCATCAAACCTCATAGGATTAAAGTCAAATTATAGAAATTACCTTGAAATAAATCTAAAGAGACTTTTGAGGTAAATTTTACTTTAGTTAATGTAATATCCCTTTGAGCGCATATGTGCGGTGAAATTTTCTAAAGATATGTACCGATCTTAAGAAAAAGATCTTTAATTCACAATTCGAATGGAATCTACCATCGAACATAGGGCCTTAATTAAAAATCCTGCACAGACTCGTCGGAAACCAACCATATAAGAGTAATCTGTGACTGTCCCCACAAGCCTCATAGAGATCTATAAATGTCTTTTCGGGGATACCAATTAGGAGAAGACTCCTATTGGGATAAATTCTCCATTGGCCGGTTATCTTTCAATTAAGTGTCATAACCAGTCCCAAAAAGGGTTGTTCTTAAACTATTAAACATAAAAGAAGGGCTGTTCCGGGAAGTCCTGGGTCAATTTTATGGTAGAATTCAGGGAGTTCCAGCAAAAAATGTTTTAATTTTTTTGCTCCCCTGTTCTATTATAATTTTGGTAGTTTGCCCGAGACCATGATGGGAAACATACACATTGCGCACAAATGTTCAAGTCATTAGCATCCTGCATGTGGTGGCGCGGTGCGAAAATAAATAATAAATCACTCGCAAGGTAAAGTCAAACGTTCCATGTAATGTGATGAAGGTTAATTTCACGGCTGAATAAATTTGAAAAGTTAATTTGACTTGAAAACTTGGTAAGAAGTACTTCACACCGCCTTTATCTTTATTGATTTTAAAGTAGTTAGCGATATTAGCTAGGGTGAATTAGAAGTTTATAGGGGTATTAAAGCATATTATTCATATTACAGATATACTATACAAATATATTAATTTCACATTATCTTAACTCTATTTTCAGAAACGAAAAATTCTACACGTGCTGCGATGAACCTTATTTAGATATTACATTTAACATAACAATGAGACGGAAGACGTTATTTTACACCGTCAACCTAATTATTCCCTGTATGGGAATTAGTTTTTTAACGATTTTAGTTTTTTACTTACCATCGGATAGTGGAGAGAAGGTGGGTATTATTATTATTAATATTATTACTTTTTTAAACATTTACTGATGGCTACATACATAAATCACAAATGGAACGGCGAGCGGAAAATACATTTTGTGTTTGTAGAATAATGAAATTCTTTAAAAATTATTACAATTAAACAAGTTATCTTTGACAGGAAAACGTTTCAAGGTTGTCGATAATCTAAGTACTTAAATATCCAATTGGGCCTCAAATTAGAACTTTAATCCAATTATCACAAGTTGAAATTTATTTAAATTGTTTTCATCAAGTCATTTTATTCTGTGATCGCGAAATGGATGGATCAATAAATATTGTCATTATTCTGTTTATGTTCAATGGCAGCAGCAAATTGGTGTTGACTTTTTTTGTCTTAATACAAATGCGTAATTTTCAAATAACATCTTATTAATCAATGCAGTTTAATACATTTTAGGCTAGCAAACTTAGAAAAATATAGTGATGAAGTGCTAAATGCAGAATTGATCGAAATTTAGTTAATTTTTAAAGATCAATTTTTTAAAATGCACTCACTTTAGTAATCGATTAAAGTGTGGATGTGATGTGGAATATCAAAGTTTATGTCCTCCTGTTAAATTTAGAAGTTATCCAAACAACTATATGTTATTAAAATTCTTCTTTTCCCCGGTGCCTTCTTTTTTAGAAGTTTTTTATACTATAATAGAATTCAAAAAGAAGCACAACTTAATTTGTTATTGTAGTCAGCATATGAAAGTATTTTTGCTTAACCTGCATTTATAATTATTATATATGTAATTATGTTAATGTTAAATAAATACGAGAACATAAGAGGTATTCATAAATTTTGCACTAATGTATCATTGCATTATTTTAGTTGTTTATTTGTAATAGAAACGCTACAAATTTAAATGATATTGATCATTAGTTATTAGTTATTAGTTGTAATCTCAAAATAATACTTTGAATCATAAAAAATTAATTTAGTAACCTTGTTCATTATCTAATGTTTGTTTTAAATAAAACAACTCTGAGCAAAGTTTATTTCATGCTTATGATATTTGAATTCAGTGCCCTTAAAATACCATTAGTAGGTATTCATTTTCGATAAAATTCATTAGACAACCAACTTTTTTTGATTTTCTAATAGAAATAAAAAATAGCCTATATGTTGGGGATATATGGGTATAATTCCTTTTTTAATTGTTTTCTTTCGATTTTAATTAAACTAAAGAAACTGTCATCTAAACAAACAACTGAAACACTTTTAGGATGAAAATGTCTAAATGAAATGACATTTTAGATATAAATTCGTTTTACCTTCTTACAAATTGCCAACTATAAAATCTATAAAAGACGTTTTATTGACACAGTGTGTGTTCGTAAACTTTATTAGCCTTTATACGAATTACTATTTGTATTTGGGAACAACATAAACATTTTAAGTTTTTGATTTATTTGAACTCATAGCGCATATCTTATTACTTTTTTACATAAATTTCATTAATTGTAAATATACATATTTTGGAACTTCCTCATAATGATGGCATTTCTATGGACAGTATATTAATTGGCGCATTTACCAATTTAGCAAATTTTAAGTTGCAACTGAAGAGATGAATTTTAGTTTTTAATCAAACCGCGGATTACATACCAGATTAAATGTCATTACATAGGAATTCCTAAATATAAGATTCATTTATATATTATACAGTACAAAACAAAATGTTGTAAAAACTCGAAAAATTCACTGTGCCTTTAAAAATCTTACAGTTTGAGTTTTCATTAACCGAAAATTATCCTCAGCAGGTACTAAACAATAAATAACTTCTTGTATAAAATCTAAAACGTGTTTTTTATCAAGATAAAGTATCGAACATTCGAAGCAAAATCGCTGTAAGCCCCCGGATACCCTACTGCATGAATATACAAAATCTTGATCAATAATTCGTATTTAGGAATCGAATGTCGTATGGATGTAGCCATCAGTGTACACGAGAATGCGCAATTTACGCGGCGACAGGCGTTTGCGTTCAACGGAGTGTTAATAAGCCTTTTGAGAAATATTTTACGCACAGCCAAATACAGATTTGCTGTAACCGAATTTAAAGCAAATGGTTTGTTAAATAAGTTTAGTTATTAATTCCCAATAATCGAAGAAGAAGACCTCATCAATAAAACATCAGGAAACAGCTAAATTTACTCAAGATACACTCCTGCTCTATACGTCTGAAGAAGTTCTATCGGTTTGTTATAACAGGGCTCCAGATTTGTTCGCTGGCCAAAAAGGCACCTACTTGCGGCAGTAAATTCATCACGCCAACAAAGAGGGCACTCACACCACAAATCAGTGCCACCCTGCTATCCTTCATGAAAAATGGAAGGTCAAACAATCGCAAGGCAGAGCTCGTCTAAATATTTGATTGATAATCGACTGTGGTCCCGGCACACCCTCGCAGCCAGAGGAATCAAGAAAATATGCCGCCCTCCGTCCCAAGAATTATCTTCCCAAAAATGAGGGATGGAGCACGTGGAATACATATCTATGTATGTAGCCCTGTATCTAGCAGTATCCGTAGGACCCGGGTTTATTAACACTCCCGAGCACGCTGCCGCCGTATCAACGTCGCACCCCAACATCCTGGCACACTCGATAACATGCTTCTTTTCCTTTGCAGGTATCATTAAGCATATCTATTCTGCTCTCACTGACTGTGTTCTTCTTGCTACTGGCGGAAATTATACCCCCGACCTCATTAGTCGTTCCGCTGTTAGGAAAATTCGTACTATTTACAATGATACTCGATACCTTCAGGTAAGTGCGCATCCATTGGACGCCCCAAATCATTTTCAGGTAACCGCACGTGTGCGCCCCGACACAGAGCCAGCCTATCTATCGGCTGCGAGATAGTCAATAGATATTTCTGGCATTTCGCGCTTGTCTGCATAATGCCTCACTTCATTGCTTCTTTCATATAAATTGGCTTGTTTTACGACACAGTGATAACCCTAAACAGATCTAGGCAAGGGGATGACCGGAGATGTACAAATTCCGCAGAGCTAATTAAGATTTGATCTAGCGGGGTGCTTACGAATACATCGTATTCGGCTACACTGGTGACGGGATGCTGGAGCCAGACTAAAATCCGGCCACACTACAGCCTTTCGAGGAACTATGTATTTATGGAGCATAATAATCTAATCAAATCTGGGCGTGTGGGAAGACCACAGGGGCCTTAGAACTCGTCAACTCCTTACCAACCCAAGAATAAAACGCACGTTTACCATTATTTAAGGTAGCAAAATTTAATTTAATTGAAAACTTTACAAACTGTATATTTGGCTATGAACACCTCATCTATTAAGTTTGCTACTGCTTAATAGTCTCGCTAATTAGTTCGTATATATAGTTGATTAGTCTCGTTATTAAAGGGCTTAGGGCTTCAACGCGAACTATCTGCCATTTGCAGATGTCCTTGTTGTCTCTACCTTGTGCCATCATTTGCATCTGTCTACCGTAAAATCCATTATATCTGTGGGATTACTCTGGCAAGAGAAGTCATGTAGCCAGCAGGTAGAAGTTACAGGTTATTAGACATTCGATTCGGAACGAAAAGATTTTTCAGTTAGAGGATATACGAGGACCTCGTACACTAATGAAAATTGAATTCTATATACACATACATGAAAATTGGGTTGCATTATATGGTAATAGACAAAATAATTGACTAAGCGATGAATAACTACATTAGATATTAAACTTACTTTTACCGCAATTAATTTTATTTTATTTTATTTATTAACGCTTAATACAAGCTACGTACATTAAATAAACTTAAGACTAGCGCTAACCTAATAAACTAAATAAGAGGAGGAAAAATGGGGAAAGGGAAAGGACAAGGCAGATTAAGGGAGACTAAATTAGGTGATGCCTGAGAGAATTAAGTCATATATCTAGGTACAGCACATCTATGTATAAAAAATTCTCCGCAGATTATATGTACAGTGACGAGAATAATTTTTTATAGAATGAGTTTATTTTCAAAATGATAATCCATTTAATTATAAAAATTGAAGTTTTTAAATGACTGGTAATTTTCTAATATTATCTATTTATTAAAGATGCAATTTCATGAAAAAGAATCAAAAAAATAACTGCTAGCACACAAATTATCCCAAATAGATAATTACATATCTATCAAAAATGAGTGAGAACAAATGATAAATCCGTATTTCTTGGGATTAATTTTACTTGTACCCTTATCAAATTGGTTATAGCATATTTACGCAAGTTGTTAGTACTCATTGTCATATAGTATAGCGGTTATTAAAGATTTAAGTGGGGGTATTGTTCTCTTTTCTTTGAATTAGTTAAAACGGAAAATCGAATTAAGTCATGCCACACTTCAGTGTATATGCAAGAGATATTTTCTAGAAGGAAGAATTGAGCATAAATCTAGCGCCGAATGAAAAAAAAATTATAAGTTCTAATGAGAAATTTTTAAAGAGTGAAATAAAATTAAAACCTAAATTAACAGCGGTTGAATTAAACAGAAATCTTTTAGTGAAAGAGTTGCTACACGCACAGCTCCCAGAATTCACTGAGATTTAAGAATTGTGTGCCGTAAACCCCTTCTAAGTGCTGTTTACATTAAGAAGATATGATAGTAAACAGCAAAAAGTATGGAGAAAGTAGAACGAGGTTTTAAACTCAAAGTTCAACGGTTAAGCACAGAGGTAATGTCATGATGTGGGGTGCAATTGCCTATCATGGAGTAGGGAATTTAAAATTTGTTGAAAAAAAATGAATCATAAGGAATATATAAACATTTTGAAAAGAAATTTAATGGAATTTGTTTACAAAGGCAAATGTGGGAGAAGCTTTAATTTTTACCAAGGCACTCGAAGCATAAAGCTTACGATGCTAAAATGTAATTGATTCATAATTGCCCTCGTATGATTGAAACTACCCCCTGGGCTCATTTGGAGAGCAAAGTTAAACAAAATCATAATATAAAGGGCAAAAGTAAACTAAAAGTGGCTCTTCAAGAAGAATGATGTAAAATTGATCCAAAAATAACCGAAAAGTTAATAAAGTTAATACTACCGCGATTAACAGAAATAATTAAACGTAAGGGAAAACACACGAAGTACTAGAAAAATGAATTAAATAAAATTTATAATATTTTATTTTCTTGTACGAATAAATTTCTGTCAATTTTTAGATAAGAAATGAATTAAACTCGCATTCTTTAGTTCTTTAATATTTAAATTTACGAATTTCTCTTTGCATGAAAAATTATTCCAGTTTTGATCTTTATTCACTATGAATTCTACGACATAATATAAATTTTTTTAAATTTTTTCATTTTACCGTAACTGTTTTTCCTTTTATTTCTCCTCTTTAAGTTTTTCTTTTTCTAATTTGTTCGTTTACTTTATTGTCCAGAAATTTGTTCTAGTTTTCTTAGTTTTTATGTTAAACTCCAATGGTACTTTTTCCGTCTTCAGAAATGCTAACAGAAAAAAAAGATAGAAGGTAATTCCAAAAAACTACTACGACTAAGTACACCACCCCAAACACTAGTCTTCAAATATCTATTAACATCATCTATGTAACAACACCCAAAGGGTATTTTGAAAAAGTATATTAAAGGTGTTGACGTTTAATTCAAATATAAAACTGCCATTCACTTCTTGGTTAATTTCTGAATTGGAAGAAGTAATTTTAGAGAGATTTTAAAAGTTTACCCAAAAAATTGATTGCGTTTCCTACTTAGAATCCGAACACCCGGTATAAGGGAAATTGAAATATGCAACAAAATATTTGTCCAAATATAATTTTACTATGAAATAATTTGTTTGTTATTTACAGTATATGCGTTACAGTAGTTGTATTAAATGTTCATTTTCGATCTCCACAAACTCATACAATGGCACCGTGGGTGCGAACTGTGTTCATAAATCATTTGCCACGACTATTGGTGATGCGGCGACCACTCTATCCAATCAGCGAGATGATGTAAGAATTTTTAAATATTACCTATGCTATAATTTAAAATTGTTTAAACATGTATACAAAAAAAATATCTTATAGTCATTCATCGCGGCGTTTAATGGTCCGAACTTGTAACGGGCTGGAATTGAGGGATCAAATACCACCGCTGCCGCCACCAGTTGCCTTGTCAAAATATGATCCAAGCTTACTATTGGATCATCACGTAGTAGGTTCTAGTGAAAGTATAAACCTGTGTAAGCTACATGGTAGTCCAAAAACAACATCGAGAAGTACCTCACCCCATCACAGAGTACAAAATATAAATCTGATGGATGACATACCGCTGCCATTTCCCTCGTCAAGTGTACAACATAGTTCCACGACACAATTAATTGATACACATCATCAATACCAGCAGACAACGAGCATCATGGACCATCCCCTGACACCATCGAGACGGCAAAAGACCTCAACATCATCACAGACCCAAAATAATGGCAATCACACCTACCATCAATATCACCTGCATCGTCAGACATCGACATCATCATCGACGCATTCACCAGCGCCGCTTCATCCCCATCAGCAGCATCAATCAACGACAACTAGCGATTTATTAGGTAGTTCGAATGTGATAAATTCAACAACGGCAACTACGTTGACCGAGTCGACGAGTGGTCCGCAGCAGTCGCAGACAGCGCAGCCGCTAGTTGCACCGGTGCAACAGCAGGTGGCTCCAAAATCCTGCAGCGGGGTCAAGCACCGATGGCACGCATGTCCAGAGCTCCACAAGGCGATGGACGGGGTCACGTACATCGCAGACCATACTAGGAAGGAAGAGGAAAGTACTAGGGTAGGTCTCATCCAGCTAGTGCCCTAGTTATCCACTAGTGCTTCTATCAGTACAGTTTCCACTATTTCCTATAGAAGCATCAAGTCATCAAGTCCCAAACCTTTGATTGCCTACCTGATGGCATATTAAGCGTCGTACTAATGCATTCAGAGGCCCAAGGAATAACATTGAGACTATGCGACATACCACGCAATCGAAGGTCTTGGGTCCGTAATTGGGAAGAAACACTTTAGAATATGATTGGTCTCAATCGATCGTGTGTTACAAGAATTATGTAATTTTTGCGCAAATGCTCTTCACCGACCAAAATGCACGGGCACTGTTTTACAATACCCTATTGTAAATATCAACTCCTATCTCGTTTAAATTAAAAATAGAAACATAAATCCAAAACTATTAAAAATCCAATCGATCGCAATGATTAATCGGAAGGCTAAAAAATCGATTAATTTTATTTAATTCATTTAATTATATATTTTCACTTTTAATTATTCGATTAATTGATTATTTTATGATTAATTGCGCGGCCATAAAAAGAAACTATCACAAACAGCTAATGCATAATTATTTTTATTACAGGAAAGAAAGGGGTATGAGTTAATTAAATATATTTTATAATACAATGGCTTTATTTATAGTATAGTATCCGACCTGGGACTCTTCAAATACTTAATATTTCGCCCATTTTTGGAGTGTTACTAAAATTTCTGGATGTGATAAAGACCATATTCAAAAAATTATTTCGCTATCTGAAGAGTTTTTTGCCTCTTCGTAAATAGTTCCCGTAAAATAGCTTCAGCAATAATTTTAATTGAAATCTTTTCAATCAATTACGAGTTTTTATAGTAGATTCGAAATTAGTATCACTTAATTATCCCTTGAATTTCACAAAAATCGGTCACAAGATTGTATTTGTCATCTTCAATTTCGAAATTTTTATAAAAAATAAATCAATACCTTCATGAAATCTTTAGTAATAATTTGTCGGTCGCTATATTGCATCCGTCATCTTTAGTTTCTAAAGTTCAAAAACGATCGTCTTCAAAAAACTCCAAATACCAAATTTCATGGCAAATAATTTAAATTTTAAATTACTATTACTGGATACACTATAAGTCTTAGGAGTATTAGGATATTTTCTAAGAAACGTTTTCCTAAACTTTATTAGATGAAAACTTTTTTTTTTTGTAACAAACTGCAAGCTCTATCCTAAAAATAAAAATCAACCTTGGTTAGAAATACAATTTAAGCCCATAACCTGCAGTTTCTGAAAAAGAAATTGATGTTCTTTTTTATTTTTAATAATTTTTTAAATACGTACGTATATCTCGCAAAAATATTACACTTAAATACAATTTAAGAAAATTTTACGATATTACTCACGATATTACTTATAAACATTATATCTTATATCTTATAATTGAGGTATAAAACAAACTTATTTAGAAAGTTTTCTCTATTTATTTAAAATAACTTCATTTTTCATTTATTTACTCAGCCGTAAAAATAGGAAAAGGAAAACGAAATATATCTATAGATTCCTTATAATCCTCTAGTCTTGGAATTTAATTTGAGAAAATTTCAGACTCGTTATAATAGAGGATTTAGAATAATTATATAACTTATATAGGACTATTGTCTTTAGAAGAATATTTTGTTTTTTTGAGTGTTTGTGTATCGAATGATCAGTTTTTCTAAAGTTTTTGCAATAGAAGGCAATGAAATACTAACGTCAACTTAAAATTTTTGCCTTTATAGCTCTTTATTTTGCAGTTTTTCTTTTCAGAAACTTAAGCTATGCCGCAGTTACGATTCGTTAAAGATCTAAACCATATTAATTTTCAACGTTGGACTCCAAACAAAACGACAGAAGGATTTCTTAAATTTTTCTAATTCCATCACGAAGCTCTATAAAAAAGCCATAGAATAATACTTTACAAAATTATAAAAATAACATATTAATTAAACTGATTTATTTGCTAGTTTGGCGAGTTAAAATTTTTATTTGAGTACTTTTCTTCAACTCGAACGCAAGTGGGATAAAATTATTAAAATTTATTTAAGGTTCTACCGTCATTTTTGCACTTGAAAAATGTGGTAAATAGAACAGGAAAACATAAAAATTTGGTTAATTTTATTCAACTTTTTACGAATTAGGTAGAATGTATAGAATATGTATTTTTTGAAAATTCAGTAAAATATACCCACTTTTATTAGTTTATCTGACTCCAGGAGGTCTTACATTACTCTCTTATTCGATATTATTCCGAATAAAGAATTTATTTTTTATCCAATTTATTCGCCTTACAAATCATTCGGAATTAGATCTTATTCGCGTTACTTGTTATTCACATTATTTGCCATTCGCCTATATGCCATTAGTAATTTCGTCATTCCTTATCCTTTTGTCTGCCATTATGCGAAGGACGAATATTGCGAACGATGGTAAAGCGGATTGGAAATAAGTGATTTATATGAATAAAAAGTTTATTTAAATAATATTTTTTATGCGTAAATAAAACCATTACACCATTATTCGTAAATTTATTCGATGAATATTTGCCTGAATTCTGCCTGTAATTTGTTAGAGATTAAGAATTCAATTTCGTCTGATTTTCTTTGTAAGCCTTTTAGCCTATTACTTCTCTGAGTCATAAAAAAGTTATTTATAAGAAGCGTTGTAACTCAAACTTTTATATTTTATGATTTTCCTGAATTTCGTTTAATAAAATCACAACTTTAACATTTAATGTTACACGTAGGTACCACAGAGAAGGAGATATAAAAAATTGTGCCATGTCTTTTGTCTGCTTTCCTCTGGGAATCCATGGTATAAATAATATCAGAAAAATTGAGTTTGAATTCTCCTCACAGATTCTGGTAAAACCTTGTACAAACATTCATTTGGGATGAAAAGTAAAAAATTCCGTAAAAAACATTTTTCGGTCTCTTGTACTTCCCGAGTTATTTAACATTTCTTACACATTCCCACAAAATTTCATTAAAATAAGTTTCGTATAAATAAATTATGAAATAGCAAATCGAAATAAGCTAAAATATTTCGTATTTTAAGCAGCCGTGCAGATATGTTTATAGAAATCACATAAAAACATCTTTAACGTTTGATATCATTTAAATTTTTCTTTTATCACTAATCACCAAAGTACCACTTATCACTACCCACTAAAGTACCTATAAAATATATATAAACATTTTTGATATCAATTCATGCATAAGTTGCTTTTTAAATAAAATGTGTGGTTTTGTACATGCATCAAATTGATTTATATCATTAGAGATAGGTATACACAAATTTCAGTAAGCCTAACTTAAATTAAAAATGATTCCATAATTTTCAACGAAACTTTAAATGAAGAGAAGCCAAATTTTCTAAAAATTTTAAACTTAAATATACAAGTGATCCGGCAAATTCTTTTTTTATGAAAACGTTCCTATAAAATTTCATCAAAATACAACATTTCAAACCCTTGTTTGTTTGTTATATTGAATTTTATTCAGGAGATTGATTTAGAAGTGTAATTGCAAAAAAAAATATGTTTTTGTACAATAGTGAGTGTGTTTGTTATTGACTAGATAGCGTTTGTGCAAAAATTAGCCTATTCCTTTACAGTCGAAGTAAGAATTACCTATACGAATGAAATTTCATCTCTATTCTAAAGTATAGCCCTTACTTGTGTGTGCTTGGAGGCATGGGCACAAAGGCCTGTTACCAATCCAAATTTTTTAATCTTATTATTTTACCCATTGCAGGTGAAGGAAGATTGGAAATATGTGGCGATGGTATTAGATCGCCTATTCCTTTGGATATTCACGATAGCGGTGGTAGTGGGCACAGCGGGAATAATTCTGCAAGCGCCGACCCTCTACGACACCCGTGTGCCCATTGACACAAAGATGTCCGAGATTGCAACCACAACAGCTAAACCAAACATTGCCAGACCTGTGTTATAAGATTTAATTAAGATAAGTAAGAGAAATAAAAAATTAGCGAATAAATTCTTAGAAACCATATTATAGTGAATTTTTCTGAAGTGAGGTATACTTGACGACTTTTTATTTTCTATTTGTTACCACCATTGAATTTGTTAAGAGTAAGATATTTAAAGAAACAGAAAGCCGTAGAGAACTCACGACCGTCGTTATATGAATTTGTAAGAACTTTATAGGCACTTATTATATTAAAAAACAAAACAAAACAAAAAAAAAAAACAAATGTAACGAGAATTTATGAATTAGTTAAGCGAGGACTGCGTTAACGAGTAGTTCCGCGAACGGAAGCACATCCAGTGTTAGGGAAAATTTTGGCGTCGCATATAACAAGGGAATGGTGAAGCAGGACCATATGCAACTTTTGCGGTCATTTCCAGAGAATTTATGCATTTATTTAAATTTATTTATTAATTTTTTTGTATTTTGTAGCATTTAATTTTTATTATTTCGTGTTCTCACCACTTTCCGGCGAAATTTTGAATTTACAACAAATAGGCTAGTAACAACCTTACTTCGCCCACTACCCCTACGCAGACGAAAGTTCAGGTACATTTCCCGATTAACGATTTTGTTATTAAGTCGAAAAGGATTCAAGATTCTGACGACTTACATTTTTACCTCTTTTTTGTGCCCATATATTTGCATGCCAGGATATCGCCATAATAAATTACACCTGGCCGCCCTTACAAAAGACGGCTTTTGTATGTCCTGAAAAAGGACATAATCTTTATGAAAGACGGGTCGGGTCATATATGTCACCAGGACAGATAAGATTCCTCTCCGTCATTCAGTCGAGCCGAGGGGGCTGCGACCCCTGCTGAATGAACGAAGATCTTTGTCACTTCACAAAAATTTCCTCTCATAGACCTCGGACAGGGAAATATATGAAGTGGGTGACAGAAAACGCCCCCAAGCCCCTCTAGACGCTACAAATGAATAATTACAGGATATGTAATGGGATAGCACTTAAGATGCTACAACGTATTTATAAATTGGCTCCTTTCACATGCCACCAGACATACTTTTGGTCGAAAAGGAATTCAAAGAACACCACCGGAATTAAGCACTTTGTCACTTTCAGTGAGAGTGATGTGGCCAATCTTAGTTCAATTACTTTCTGGTTTATTTCGGACTTTGTACAAAATAAACCACACCAAAAGTTCGTACACCAAAATTATAAAATGTGAAAATATAGTTGCTTAGCCCTTTGCCACATGTGGTCTTAATCAACAAATTATTATTATAATATACCATTTCCAAACAATATTTCACATTTACCTAAGCAAAAATATTTAAATCCATTTCAAACGTTCAAACAAATTTCGATATTTTTGCTGATATGAAATATTGTTTGAATATGGTTTATATGAATTAATTGTACATTACCATAAATGTTCTTTTATAAATTCATAGAAGACGAAAAATTCTTGTGTCTTCCACAAATAAATAGAAATAATTGTATATTTTTATTTGGATTACTTAAAATAAGCAAATATTCAAAAAATGGATGAGCACAGTGTTTTGATCGAGACAAAGAGCTCAGATCTCTCAGTGTGGGTTTAGCTCATTATCCCTGTTACAGACATCCGAAAACATCAATTATATTTTAAAATTGTAAGTACGAATTATATGGAAACAAACTTACAAGCTGCAGTCATGTTACACTTGGAGGAAGTTAGTTAAATTAGTAGAGAACAAACGTATTTAAGGAAGACACAATAGTTCTTCGTTCGCTATGAAATTAACTACCTTCCTTTAGTTCATTTATACGTTCACAATTTCGTTATATATTATATATGATATTATGTAACAACGATCATTTTTCTTCTTTAACTATAATAAAAAAAACTTTTTGGGTCATATTCATAAAGCTGAGTATTTGAGATTGGTTTCATATAAAAACAATCGTTTGGAACTCAATTTGATATGAATATTAAATTTAATCTCAACTAACTTAGATCGATCACAAACTGAGACTACGTATCTTTGTCATAGTAATATTACGTTTTATAACTGATTTTATGTAAAACAAATTTGTATAAAATGAAAAATGGCAAAATGTTTACGTGTTCGCGAACGGAAAATGTACAAAATAAAACGTTATGATTGTGCAAATTTTCGTAACTTTTACTGGTTTAAGCAGAAACATGCAAATTTCAAGGATAGCACATTTCCTGGGATTTTGAGGCGCCTTAAGCAATTTCAAAAAACAAAAGATATTTTTTTTCAAATTTTTGTTTTTTATGTGTATTTAATTGTTACTTGTTAACTGTTATTAATTGCATTTCCGTAAACAAACAAAGAAATTGACCTAAAAGTAGTGATGTTAATCTCAGTATAGAGAGAGACTTTAAGATTAAGGGATTTTAAAACTTCTCATGAGACAGTTGAAAGTGAATTCAAAATTAAAATATTATGAATAAACCTGAGTTCGATCTATATTTCTGAACCTGATTTTATTTTTATGAATACGAGCCTATGTTTTCGTTTGTCGGGAAAATCCAAGGAAGGGTTTTTGCGAATCCAAATGCGCAAAAAGAGGCTAACTGCAAAAATCCTGAAACTTCTCCTTTTTGGCGCAATACCATTGATATATGATGGCAGGACTCGAACCTGCGACCTTCGTATCGACGCTTCGCTGCTCTAACCAAATTGAGCTACCTGTGGCCGTTTGCCACCGATGTCTATCGAGTAATTTTTTTTTTCTGATGGGAAACGCAATATTCTCTACCAGAGTTTCAATAATAACTCACTCTAATCTTCAAAACAAATATTACGCAGACGTAATATCGGTTAAGAGTTTTGTAATGTTATTTAAAACGTAAATAATTTGAAATAAAATTATATTAAAGTTCAGAAGCTTAATTAAATGTAGATGATTCAAAACTTAAAATTAATAGAAACATATAAATCTTGTTTTGTAGAAATATTAATCATGGTGTTTTGGTTTAAGCTTTTATTTTCAACGAAGCTTAGATTCTCCCGCGAGTCCTCAGTTGTTAGCTCGCTAGGCTACTATCCCAGAGACTGTGGGTTCGAATTCCACGTATGATCCAACTATGATATCCTACGCTACGCGGTAACAAAATGGGCTAAAAAGTGGCCTAAGTGTTCCTTTCTAGGCAGATACACCAACCTAACCTACCCTAGGTTCTCCCGCACTTAAAGTAAATTCATTACTCAGTATTATTCACACGAGTCGAGACGAGACAATTGCCTTCAATTGACGTTGGATATAGAGCGTCTATCTATCTCAAGACAATATCTTCTCATCTTCATCATCAGACAAAACAATTATGTCTCAATGTGAATAGTTGAAGATAAAGTAGTAGGACAATAGTCATCAATTTGATCGTATGCCCTTGTCCACGCAGCTGAATTAAGAAAATTACATTTATTAAAGTCCTAAATTATAAATTTTTCATATTTTAACTAAATCTTATAATCTGCTTTTGCCTTTTATTTGATCTTTCTCAAGTAAATAATATCGATGAGAATAATAAGGGTAATTGAAAAATTACAAAAATCATGTAAACATTTACTTTTGTTAAAATTTTCCCTACCAAAGAAATGTCCATTAAAGTAATAACCACGTATTGGAATTTGGCTTGTAGTCTTAATGGCTTTTTTGAATCAACTTTTTAGTTATTGCCACTGTCCTAAAATATTTTTTTTAATTCCAGTATGTAGGGACTAAAAATTATTCCTCTACCTATTTTATGTTTTTAGGAACTGTTGTCAATATAAAACCTCTAATTGTGGTCCGAAGATTTTAAGAATGTTTCATAAGATAAGTATTTAAATACCAATTAAATCAAAATATATGAACTCACTAGCCACAAAACCTTCCTACAAACCCAAATTACTAAATAAATTAAATAATTTTCTTCTTAATCAATTTATAATATTAAAGTAAGACATCGATGTGGACTTTATCCAATTCAACATTGGCTCATTGCCAATATAAATTTGAAATACAGTCCAAAATTGTAAGCACTCCTTCGTCAACAAAATGAACTGGTACAATAATCAAATGGAATGTCACGAATACCCTAAAAATCAATGAACAGTAGAAAAGGAAAACAAGTTTGAATTTCGTAGCCCACGTTTGGCTAATTTACATATGCGCGATTAAAGACTTTGAAAAGATTTTTTTTTTTGAGTATGTTAATTTTAGGCGAAACAGAAGACAATGGGTATGATAAGGTCTCATTTCAAAGAATCAGCATCATTATACTATGATATTTTCTGAAGTAAACATATTTCTTATTTTATATAAAGGGAACATTTTAAATATATATTTACCTCTGATAAGTGGTGAGAAATTAGAGAACGAAAGGAATCATTATAATTCAATTGTTCTTTATTGTTTTAATTTTTTTGAATATTCTTCATTTTCCAGAATAAATCTCTTTACCAACGACGCACAATTAACTAAACAATATAGGCATATTCTTTGGATACATTGGCATTTACTCGCAATTCCTTAAATTTTCCTAGGAAAGTATTTTCGCGCATTTAAAAAAATACTAATAGATTACTCGTACGTATGGGTAGATTCAACAAGAACTAAACAAAACGTTTCAAAACAAGCACTTTTGAAAGTAACATCAAGAATAATAATAAAAATAATATAAAAAAAAAACAAAAAAACAAAAAAAAAACAATTTAAACGATCGACTCAACGTTCGTTTGCACCTTTGAGAGCGATTTATTTGACGAAGTTAACTCTTAGCAATTGTTTCCACTTCGGAAACAGAAAAGAAAGTGTCCAAAACCATAAACAATTCGTTTTAGCAATTTTATTAAAATTTTACATGTATAACGATTTCTTTAAATGATATCGTTATTTTCGAAGAAAAGAAGGGAAACATGAATAAGAAAAACTTAATATGAAGCAACAGAATCTTATGTGATAACGCGGTTGATTAAATTGACCACTAAATGAATATAAAGACAAAGATGAAACCTAAGTATTTGAGATATAATAGAGTATTGTATAAAAAAACAGAACTTTATTAGTTGTCCTGAGGTGGTGATCCCTCGTTTTCAGAAAACACACACACACAATATGTAATTATGTTGAATATCACTAGATTTTACATGTATTTTGTAATGTAAAGCGATTTGTGTAGGAAACGTTTTTGTTTTTCGTTTGTCACCTTGTTTCTAGGATTATATGTTGAACAGATGGAAAATAATAAAAATTTGGACAGTTTCAGTATAAATTTTAAAAATGTCTTTTATTAAAAGAAAAACAAACAAACAAAATACTAAAGAGAAGTATTATGGTAAGTAAGCAGTATTTACTATTTACTTAATATACCTTTAGTAATCACACCCTGTGGTTTATCGTAACGGTCATGATGGATTAGCGTAAGCCCAAACTTTTTTTTTAATAAAACTTTTAACGATGCGCAAAAATAAATAATTTTAAATATTGAAAAATTATATACGTTCGAGATATTGATAAATAAATATTAAAACATTACATTAAAAAATCAGCTTTTTTTTTTCTGTCGATTGTCATTCGGATTGGGATTCATTAGGTCTGTTTGTTGAGTAACATTGACAGACCCCGTGGCGACCTTAATAATTATCACAATACAAATAATTTATCCCATTTTATTATTACATTAATTTAATAAAGCGCTATTTATTTTATCAATTAAATGTCGCTCGTCCATGGATAATAAAATTGATATAAATAACCTCTTCAAGGATACTAGAACAAATGTAAAGGTTTACTTTCTTAGAAATTAGAATTATGCCTACTTGAAACTCACCGATTTAAAAATATTTCAAAGTTGCCTCTAATTGTGATAGGATTTCTTTTTCGTTTATTGGAAAAATACCGTACATATTTGATAAATAAATTTCCAAATGAGTAAAATTTAATTATACCTTTATTTTAACCCTTTTAATGGCCGTCAGCCGTCAGGTGCACAGGGGGATCACACAGGGGCACAGGGGGAACAACATGTAACACCCTGGTGTACGTGCCGTAACTGTGTCCATGTGCCGGATCTGTGTACACTGACGGCAGTGCGACTATACCCTCCCCGTGGGGGCGGCTGGAAACAGGCACTCGGTACGGTCATGTCTCTGCCGGGTGTGCTGGCTAATTGTAGTCGGGCGGAGAGATGGTAACTCTCTTATGAAAAAACCGTGGTGGATACCGGTCGTACGTTAACCAAGCTCGGCCATGCTGACCGTGATTGGCGAGTGCGTGCCAGGACCACCAACCCCCTAACCCAGGGTGTCATGTGATCCGTGCCCATTGGGTGGTTTGCAGCCAGGGGGTAATACCGGCTGTATTCGAACGGAGCCTTCCTGATACTTGTCCGCCTCAGGTCGTAACCATGGACTTACCATGCAAGGGGCGCTGCATGGTGGACACTTTTTCCCCAATAACTACCCTTGACCACAAGTAGTGCCTCGTCACGAAAGTGGTCGTAAGAACCAGTTGTTATGAGTTCTAGCAAACCTGCCTCGGATAATTCTGAGGCGCAGAATCCTGCTCCTTCGCCGACCCACAAAGGGAAGCGAGTACCTAAGGGCGTTGCGATCGGCAACCCCTGTCCCAAATCCTCCGTGGCTAACCCTAAGTCAGCCCGGAAATCCAATTCTATTCGAGGGGCATCTCGCAAAACGACCGTGGCTGGTAAGCTCGGTTGTGGAGATGCTCTGTGTGCAGCGACAGCGCTCGTGTCCGTGGGCAAACCTGGACCGGGCAAAGTCAAGGCGCCTTCCCGGGCACCCCAGCCCTCCCCCTCCTCTTCGGTGCTTGGTAGCTCGGCCCAGGCTAAGCCTGGACCAAGTAGGACCACAGTACCATCGAGGGAGTCGCAACCCGCCTCCTCTGTGAAGCGGCGCGGCAATCCCTCTCTCCAGTCCTTCAAAGAAAGAAGGTCAGCGCGGCGGTTCCTGGACAGGATCAGAAGCATCCCGGAAAAGGAACTCTCTGAGAGAGATAAGACTTCTCTGGAGTGGGCCAACAGAGTGCTGGCTATGGGCAAAAGGCAACGCTCGCAAGACGAGCAAGAGCCGGCCTCTACGAAGCGGCCTAGGACAGCTTCCCAGATGGTCAAGCCGACGAAGCCATTTAGTGAAGTGGCGAAAGACGGCCTGATCTTGGCTGTTATAAACCGCAGCGATCCGGATGGTGCGATCTCCCTGGATAACTGGAGATCGGTCCGGATTGCGCTACTTGGCGTCTTCATGGACGTCATGGAGAAAAATCCTGGCCCTACCCCCTGCTGTTCTGACGCTGGGTGGCATCGAGGTCGGGTGAAATTAATCGCTTGTGAAGATCAGCGTTCGGCAGATCTTTACAAGACAGCGATTTCCTGTCTGGGCGAAGTCTGGCCAGGTGCCAGGCTCGAGGCTGTATCCAGGGACGAGATCCCGAACAGACCGAGAGCCAGGACATGGATCCCGGCGGAGCCCTCTGAACCTGAGAAGATCCTGGCCATTATGCGAATGTGCAATCGTAACCTTCCAACCCAGGATTGGAGGATTGCACAGGTCAGTGAGGTCAAGGGCAAAACGAGGCAAGCCATTGTCATCCTAAACGAGGAATCTCTGGCACCTTTAGCGGCTAAAGGCGACAAAATCTTTTATGGTTTCGACTCCATTGTACTGTCCGTTTATTCGAAGGACAGGAGAGTCGAAAAACCTGATGATGTCGCTGGGCATAGTGGAGAGACCAGCACCGTAGTAGAAGCTAGGACTTTGGCCGGTGCTGAGAAACTCCCCCCATCATCCCCGACAGCATCCATGGATGAGAATAGCGACACGCTATCAACCTCTGGACTGTTGGGAGGCCTGTTCATTGAGGATGACCTAGAAGAGGACATCCTACTTTCGGATGCCGACGACGCCGAGGTAACGGTGATAGAGGCGTCCCCTTCCAAGCGTAGACAAGCTGAGAGTGGTGCAGATTAACCTACACCACTCTAAGGCAGCGTCCGCTGCACTCCTTCTGCGTCTATCGCAAAAAGGAGAGGACGTTGTTCTTGTCCAAGAGCCATGGGTCGTGGGTGACCGGGTTTGCGGACTCAATCTGAAGGGTTACTGCAACTTCTACACAAAGGGAGTATGTAAACCTAGGACTTGCATTTTAGTGAATACCAGCTATAATGCTTTCTTGCTAAACCATTTCAGTGACAGGGATACGGTGTCGGTTATGGTGGAACTTGGATCGAACAGCATCTGGCTGGCATCCTCGTATATGGCCCACGATCATAAGGGGCCTCCTCCGCATGAGACCCTGAGGAATATCGTCGCGGAGGCAACTAAGCGCAAGCAAGCGCTGGTAATCGGCGCAGACGCGAACGCCCATCACACTGTCTGGGGTAGCTCGGACATAAATGATAGAGGTGAGTCTCTTCTCCACTTTATACTTAGCTCTAACCTTCAGGTGTGCAACGTGGGTGATGAACCCACCTTTGCCAACTCTGTGAGACGGGAGGTTCTTGATGTTACCCTGTGTACCGAGAACTCCGCCCACATTGTTAAGGACTGGAGGGTCTCCAAAGAGCCTTCGATGTCCGATCACTCATATATTGAGTTCGGACTTAACTTTCTTAAACCAAATCGCAGCCCCTTTACTAACAGAAGGAGAACGAATTGGGATAGGTATAATCTGGCTCTCCAGCGGGCATTACCGGCTGAGGGGCCGCCTATCATCAATAGCCGACTGGACATTGATGTCGCGGTGAATGTGCTGACTGGAGCCTGCAACAGGGCGGCCAAAATTGCTTGCCCCTCGCGCAAACCCTGGGGCAGACCCAAACCCCCATGGTGGTCAAATGAAATCACGGCACTCAGGAGGGAATGCCGTAAGCAGTTCAACAAGGCCAAGAGAACCAATGAATGGTCTGATTATAAGATGAGCCTTAGGAACTTCAAGAAATCTCTCAGGATGGCGAAAAGGTCCTCGTGGGAGAGTTTTTGTGGTGGAGTGGAAAAGGTATCCGAGGCTAGTCGCCTCAGGAAGATACTCGCCACGACGCCTTGTGCACCCGGTCTTCTGATGAAACAAAATGGGGACTGGACCTCGACGAGCATGGAAACTCTAGAGTTGCTGTTGGATACTCACTTTCCTGGCTGCTCAGACAACCAAGCGGTAGTATCCACAGCCACACAGGAGGCTGGGGACCTCGCTAAGAAGGTCCTAAGCCGCGAAAAACTTGATTGGGCCATTAGGAGTTTTAAGCCATACAAGTCACCAGGCTTGGATGGCATTATACCAGCGGAGCTCCAGAGGGCTTCTGTGCTAATCAGCCCTTGGCTGCTTATCATTTTCGAGGCCTGTCTGCAGCTTACGCATATCCCTAAGTCCTGGCTGGAAGCTAAGGTCGTTTTCATCCCGAAAGGGGGGAAGGCCTCGCACTGCAAGCCAAAGGATTATAGGCCCATTACCCTCTCTTCTTTCCTTCTTAAGACTTTGGAAAGACTGTTGGATGTCTACATCAAGGATAGCATAAGTCCGGGTAGGCTATCTAAATCCCAGCATGCTTATACCAAGGGTAAATCCACCGAGACCGCCCTGCATGCTCTTGTTGATCAGGTGGAGAAGTCTCTTCTCTACAAGGAATTTACCTTGGCAGCCTTCCTAGACATAGAAGGGGCCTTCAATAATGTCAAACCAGAGGCAATCGCGAACGCCCTAAGGGGTCTAGGCATTTGCGAGTCGGTCATAGGGCTTATTGACTTGTTGCTCGGTTGCAGAGTCATAAATGCCACTGTTGGGAGTAGTTCCATGAGGAAATTTGCGGCCAGGGGCACCCCACAAGGTGGTGTCCTGTCGCCGGTCCTCTGGAACTTGGCTCTCAACGGCCTTCTCGTGGAGCTGGATGGTTCCGGGTGCAAAGTGGTTGCCTATGCCGACGACATTGCAATAGCTGTCTCGGGCAAACATGTGAACACCTTGACGGAGGTGCTTCAACGTGCTCTAGCAAAGCTTGCACGGTGGTGTGACAGATGTGGCTTGGGGGTCAATCCGGATAAGACCGAGCTGGTGTTGTTTACCAGGAAACACCGGACTCCCACCTTTGTAACACCAACACTGAGGGGTGTCAACCTAAAACTTTCGAATCAGGTCAGGTACCTGGGCCTGATCATTGACAGGAAGTTGAACTGGAAAGACAACATCAAGGAAAGAGTACGCAAGGCCACCGTGGCTCTGTACTCTTGCAGGAACGCTGTTGGTAGGAAATGGGGGCTGGAGCCCCGTATTATCCACTGGCTCTACGTAGCCGTTATTAGGCCTATACTTGTGTATGGTGTGTTAGTTTGGTGGCCGTCTCTTGACAAGGCTTATAACCGGACAGGCCTGGAGAGGGTGCAGAGGTTTGCGTCCTTACTTATTACAGGCGCCCTCAGATCCACCCCTACTAAGGCCTTA
The DNA here is from genome assembly GCA_963969385.1 of Philonicus albiceps. Taxonomy (NCBI): domain Eukaryota; kingdom Metazoa; phylum Arthropoda; class Insecta; order Diptera; family Asilidae; genus Philonicus; species Philonicus albiceps. The sequence goes on along the minus strand of OZ017774.1, from coordinate 28,056,431 downwards.
AACACTATCCTTAATTTTATTCCGCTGGACCTGTTTGGCAAGCAAACGGCAGCATCCTCGGCCATAAGGCTCAATGCGGTTCACTGCTGGTCACGTACGGATTATGGGCATTCTAGGATACTAGGGCCACGTACTACGGCGGTAGACTACATGGTTACCGAGCCATCATTCGGAATGAGAATTGCTGCCTCCTTCCCCTCTAGGCAAGAATGGACGGAGGGTCTATTTTTGCAGCCAGGGTCGATCCAGGTTTTCACTGACGGCTCTAGGAAGGATGGCAAAGTGGGTGGAGGTATTTACTCTGAACAATTGGGTATAGAAACCTCCTTTCGACTGCCAGACCATTGCAGCGTATTCCAAGCTGAGGTCATGGCCATATCACAGGCTATCGCGCAGCTGAGGGCCACAGCTAAGCCCCTGGCAAAATTATGTATATTTAGCGATAGTCAAGCTGCGATCAGATCGCTAGTAAGTGTTCACACGACATCCAAGGTCGTTGAGGACTGTCGCACGGAACTCGTCCGCATGGCTGCTAGCACGGAGGTCAGTCTGGTCTGGGTGCCAGGTCACTCTGATATCCCGGGCAACACCAGGGCGGATGAGCTCGCGAGGCTTGGCGCAGGCTTGCCCGCTGAGGATATAACTCTTAAGCCGGGTGCTCCGCTTGCATCAAGCAAGCGGACCATACAAGAGTCCTTCTTGGAAATTGCAAATCGCAGGTGGAGGAAAGAGCCCACCTGTGTAACGACCAGATCTATCTGGCCCATCTACGACCGCAACAGGTCCAGAAACTTGGTCTCGCTCAAGAGAGCCGCAATCGGCAACGTAGTAGCGGTCATTACGGGCCACTGTCTCATCGGCAAACATGCCACTAGGATGGGGGTGACCACGCATGACTTCTGCAGGAGTTGCCTCAATGAGGAAGAGGAAGAGGACATCCTTCACTTCCTGTGTCAATGCCCAGCTCTAGCGGTGCGGAGGAATCGGAGCCTGGGCTCTACTTTCTTTAATGACCTGTCGGAGCTGAGGTCCACCAGGATCAGTAGCCTAGAACAGTTCATTAAAGAGTCTAAATGGTTCGAACGGTAGGAATTGGGACTTCGTCCCATGTGGTATCACAATGGGCCTACCTTGGCCTAAGTGTGCCTTCTTTTGTTGGCAGCCACTTGAACCTAGAACCTAGAACCCTTTTAATGCCAGAGGCCGATATATAGGCCGTTGCTGCACTAGCGAGAAGTACCAGAGCCGATATATCGGCCCGCACCTTGTAGCGCTTTACTATTCGCATTGCGAAAGAACTCTATCTCAAAATAAATTTATAATACGTTATAAATGATCCAATTTAATTATTTTTATTTTATATTTTATTTATATTTAATTAAAAAAAAACAGTTTTTCGTTTTAATCCTTTGCGGATGACGACTTTTTCGGCCGGGCGAGGCAAAGATCATAAATTACTAGATGGGACACTCGTGACGTATTTCCTTATCTTTTTTCGACCTTGGTCCCCTTAATCCACCGACCTTGCAGATTTTGCTAAAAGTGGATAGTAATAAAGGGCTCACGCGTGAGAGCAAGACAAAAATTTAGGGGGAGGCGAAACGAAAATTAAAATCACGTTCCACCACCCAAAGCAGCGCACACGTTTAAATAGGATTGGCTCGCCTTTAAAAATGCACAGTGAAAAAATGTAAGCAGCCCGCATCCGTATATATGCTCTGAGTGTGCTACTTGCCTGTTCCCCATTCCCAATTCAGGATTTCCCTATGCTGGAACATTGCCTGGGGACGGCACTAACACCATGCATGCAGAGGCACACAGCGAGCCCGACAGATTGGCCCGCCCTAACGAAACCTAACATAAACACCGATTGTCGCCGCTCGTAGGTGAAAATATGTTTTGTAAGAGAGAACTCAACTTTTTACTTTTGTATGCAGTATTGATAAATGCGATAGCCGTTTTTGTCTCATACGTTAAGTTAGGTTGGTGTGGCTGTTTAGAAAGGCACACTTAGACCAGTTTTGGCCCATTGTGTTACCACGTAGCACAGGAGACCATGGTTATGCGTGGGATTCGAACGCACAGCCTCTGGGACAGTAGGACAGTGCGCTAACAACTACCAGAGGCCCCCTTCCCCCTTCTTGCCTCATAGAAAGGATAATGTTTTAATTTAGAAAAATTTCTTGCAGCTGTTGCAGTTGTAACCGAGCATATTGTGATGATAACCTAACGGAAACTGGAGGGTGAACTTAATATTTCGTGAATTATTGAACTTACACAGCTAACTCAAAATTTATTCTCATCGTCTACCAATTTTGCAATTTGTCGTCTAACAATCCTTCAATTTCTATAGTCTTACTTCTTACAGTCCGGATACGTACATAAATTCCGAGCGAATCAACTAAAGAAGAGGGCTTGCACCAGGGTTGGTTATTTCAAATAAATTGTTAATTCATGTTATTCGAAATAATTAATTTAAATAAAAAATTATTTTTTGAATTAAATTTTAAGATGAATTTGTTATTTGAAATAAGACCGTAAATAATCATTTCATATAACATTTTATTTAGTGAAAATTCAAATAATTATTTGAAATAATATGCTTAACTGAATAAATAACGTTGTAAATAAAAGTGAAATAAAATTTGACTGAAAAGTGATTTCAATGAGAAATACATTAGCATTTAAAATTGAAATCAATATATAAATCACCTTTATTTACAGGAAGTAAATCGCGCTGTTTAAATATTTCAAATATTTGGCAATGTTGTTGCCTAACAAAAACACCTTTCTGCAGTCGCGGAAGATGGTAAAATAAACGATTGATGGTAAAATAAACGATTAATTATAAGGTATTCATCAATATTCTAACATTTATTTGCGAGTCGCCGAAATATCTGGAAAGGAAGATTGGAAAACAACTTAAGAAGCATTTTATTTCAAGTAAAGTATAGGAGATTTTCCAGTAAAGGATATTTTTTCTATAATTTAAAATAAATTATTATTTCATTAGTTTTATATTATTTTGAAATAATTAGTTTAATTCAATTTGCCAGATTTCGTATGCACTTCATTATCATCACCGTCATTTACCATACACAATTATAAGGCGGACAGAAGAGGCATTTCTTTTAAAAACTTAACGAAAAGTAAAAAAAATCCTTCTTTTCAATTAAATACGATAGGATCCATTCTAGAATCCAGTGGTTTTCGGATTCCCTCAGCTCAGAAGATGCTGATAACTTCTATATATAATAAAAATTTTGTCTTACATAGAATAATTATGTAAATACGTCTTCGGTGCTATTTAAATAAAGTTATTTAAAGCAAGTGATTTATACGATTTCAAATATATTTTAAAGCTTAAAATAATCATAGTCTGCACACTATGATCCATTTACTATGACTGTGACTATCACGTAAAACCGGACTAACGCAAAGAACTCTTTTGATTTAGAAAATATAAAAATAAAAATGCATGACTAATTTTTTCTAAATGCATTCTTTATATTTAAATATTAAACAATGAATTGCAATTTAGATAAAATAAATGGTTTTTTCTTTTATTTTCTAAATTTAATATTAGAAAGATTATTTAATACCTTTAAATATATTCATAAAACCGCAACTATTTCGTGTTGGATTATCAGAATGATCACAAATTCCTATGAAGGAGTCACATTCGTATGAATTTGATAAAAAGGTGAACCATTAATTTTCACTTCGAATGTTTTCCAGAAAACAAAATCACTGAATCCTTATTCGCAATCCTACTAGTAGATTCGAAAACAGGTTCAATCGAAAAAATTGTTCTATTTTTCGGATAATTTATTGGTTAAATATAAACTTCTCCTATGTGGGAAAGGATGTAAATAATTTAAAGTTAATGTATCAAAGCAAATTTTCCTTAGATTTAGATTTTTCATCTCTATAAAGATTCGAAAACTATGGGAGGATTCTTAAAATAAAACCAATCATTTCATGCTTACAATCACATGAGAAAAAGGAAATTTATTTGATCAGTTCGAGAACGAGTCAACAAAACATTCGAGCAAAAAATATTCGTGGAAAAAATGTCTTTTTTTTCAAATTTCGTGTGTTCATATTCTAAGGAGAAAAATTAAAGCTAAAACACGCTGGTGATGGTTAAGTAGTAGAGCTATCACAATCAGGATTAAGTCGAACTCTCAGACGGAAGTGGGCTAGAGCTGGAGCTCTCGTCGTCACTTGGCGAGTCCCGGCCCTCTCGAATGCGCTTTAGTTTACGTTTTAGTGCCATTACACCTGGAATGAAATTTTAATAATAGATGAAGCCACCGAGATACGATAAAAGGAACGAAATATGAGGAATGCGATTTGAATTTACATTTAATAGTTTGAAAAGCTTTTGCAGAAGCGTTCTCATTTGGCTGAGCGCTGCTGGGAGAGTGCGCCTTCTGGTGAGCCAGCTTCACTTCTAGATACGCCTTCTTCAGAGCCTTATAGTGACGCTGATCCACCGTATCCTTAAGCAGAATACATCTGGGATAGTTTAAATATAGAAAAGTAAATGTAATAACATTTTATTTTATTGAATCTTCTAGGGAATAAGTAAAAAAGATTGGAACGAATCTGAGAATAAACATAGAGCTTTACGTACTGTACGTACTGTAAGTAATGAATTTAGCAAGTTAACACTTTATTATATATTTATTAGCACACCATTTATGCTGCAACTCTTTTGGATATGTTTTTATTATCTATAAAATTGTAAATTGTTCTGAAATGTTATATAAAAATCACAATTGAATTAATATACTGTGGATTGTCATTCGTTTGCTTAAATTTCTGTGCCCTAGATTGTAGAATTATTGCTTTGAATAAATGAGAGATTGGAGAAGTTTTATTATTCTACTAGTTGAGTAACCCGGTTTCACATCGTGCATCTTCACCCTAAATCACAAAATATTAGCCTATAAAACTGCCGACACCCAACGCAAACAATGTCAGTATTTATAGGAAACGGGAATAGGTTGAGAAAAACTTTTAAAATCGTATGAAATACTTTCACTTAAATTTTAGGAAGATAAATCTTTACTCTAAGAAAATTGTCCTTAAACTAACTAAACTTTTCTAAATTAAAATATACGAGTACCTACCATGACCTTAACAATAAAAAAAATAGTTTGTATACTGCACACTATTTGTCACAACCCAATAAACACATACAAAATGGTTACCCATTTGTTTTTAGGCTTTTTCTTTATAAAACTTAAGTCCTTAAAGGAAAGCAAATAAAATATTTAAAGGATGAGAATGATAAATATAATATGAAGAATTAAAATACTGAAAAGTTTGTTTTTAGGATCCCAAATGTATTGTTCCTAATGCACAAGTGTAATAGTGTTAAAAGAGTTAATTTTTAATTTTTTGCTAACTCTAATCGTACGATGTGACTGAGTCATATGTGAACTTTGAATTTAAATTTTTTAATTATTTTATATTGTTTTTCCGCAAATTTTTTTCTTTAACGCTAAAATATAAATGAATTTAAACTATGAACAAAAACAATAAGATTTATATATTCCCAAGATTATCATAGAAAATATATTTAGCCATCCAGAGGTATATTTTGTTTAATTTTGATTTTGCTACCACGGTCCACATCTGAACGATCTTTTTTATTTATGCATTTTTATTGTTGTGTTGAATAAATATATAAGAGTATTCGTGTTTATTTTTTGTATTTACTCTTATAATATAATGTTCATGCAAATTTTTTAATTAGAAATTCAGAATTTAGTTCGCCACTTTAAATTTCGAAATTTGGATAGTAAATACGGGAATAGTGCACGCAGAATCAATCTATTCAAATTGATAGATCGATCACTTCATTGAGTCCGCCATTTTGAATTTGCAAATTTGAATAGTAGATTAAAAATTAGTGGCCTTAAAATATCCACTTAAATTCGTTAAATTTTTTAAAATATGGGTCGCCGTCCTGAATTTCTAAATCTCAAAAGCGCATTCGTAATATCTTTTGACCGCCACTTTGAAACCCTATAATTTATGGGCATAAAAATAAATATATATGTTAAATTGGAATATGTAGTAGCCTCAAACAAGAAATATCCCAAACATTTAGGTGTGATTGAGTAATAAGCAAACAAACTTTCGATTTTATGTTTATATAGGAAATAGAAATTGGATTAGGATAGAACAGAGTTTTTATTTTATTTTTATCAACTAATATATCCAAGCTGTAAGAATTTAAAGCAAATAATTTCGATACTTTCGAAAATTTGATTTTAATTTCAGAAAAGAAAATATGGTAGTCTATAGCTGCAAATTGTATTTCCAAACATAAAACTATTTATGGTATGTGTACAGTATACAAGAAACTTACTTAGCTGAAGAACCCTCTCCGATACAATCCAACGGAGTATTGTGGTAAATTTGATGATTAAAATACTGCAAAACCGGCGAATACCAGATGCACATGCTGTACCATAGCCAGAGGAAAGCATTCAAAAATAGTTTAAAATCCTTCGCAAAAAGCGTCGGCAAAAGGTACTTGAAGGGAAGCAGATTAACAAACCAGTGGAACCTGAAAAAGTGAAAGGTTGAAATGAGTGACTGTGCACTAAAAATTATTACTTATTATACGAAGCGGTTAGGGAAGTAACGGCATATTCATTTAATTCTTTAAAGTAATTTTAGGGCAATTTTAATTCAAAATTAAGGACATAATAAAGGAAAATAATAGGAAAAGTTAAAGACGACGAAACAACTTGATTTAAGCATGCATCTTAATCAAACGATTAACTTTCAGATATTTAAATTAGCATTTGTCCGCTTTTCAAATTTTTAAGAAATCTTCTTGTTAAGGACCGAGTATGGACCATAAATAAATACATACCTACAATTTTTAGTTAAATGTGTCTATAAAATATTTGTACTATTGCAATACAGTTCTAAGGCCAGTTCAATAAATTATTACAAAAAGAAGTGTCTTTCATTGCTTTTACAAGTGGATCTACAAATTTTGAAAGGTAGGAATTTTCGAAATGATTTGACTATTTCAATTATTTATTCATAAGTTTGGATTGTTCATGGAAGGAAATAATTCAACATTCTATGAATAACAAATAACACAAAAAAACACTCTACACATTATTCCTTCGGACTTGAGGTCTAACTAAAATGTGCAAACCTTGCCGTGCAGAAAGCTGCCAAAATCCAATAAACGGAATTTTATACATATTCGAAAGCTGTTATTCATGCATTCGGCTTGGTTTTTATTGTGATAATAACAACATTTCTTATCATAAAGTCAAGGAAACCTCTTCACACCAACATTAAGTAGAGTCAAATCATCTTCCATTGCCGCTCATCTATCTTTACCTGTGCAAAATACGCTCCAGTTCGTACTTTGCATAGCAAAACAAACCTGACAAAACTAGACGAAATGAAGGCTATTGCCATTATGATTTGAGGATAGGTTTTGTAAGTTATCGCAAATTTGCATATAGTTCTCCACGGAGCGGTATAGGCACTATAGTTAGGCCTTCAATAAGTGATTCTCAACCACGGTGTTCCGCTTGATTCTTGAAGTTTGCCGCTTACAGACCCCATAAAAAATGCCCAATCAAAATGGTACATTTTTCGTTCCCTGTTGCTTATACTTATAATGGATTTTGAGTAATCCCTATGAGTTTGAATTATTCTCAAATACGGTTTTATAACATTTCTTAATTTGCGTGATATAAAGACATAAAATAATTACACCAAAAATTAATAAATAAACCCGTCTTGCGTCTTAAATCCTTTTAAAATAATGCAAACATGTAACTACCAAAGTTTAAGACACACCTAATTTTTTCAAATTATTTTGTATGCGATCTATACAAATGACAATGAAACCTAAAAAACATACAACTTGCAATTATCTCCTATAAATAAATTTAATTGAGGACTATAGCAAAAACACCGAACTGCATAAATTATCACTTTTGACTGTTTAAAACTGTTTTTCAATTATGTAAACGACATATCCAGAATTCTAAATTATTTAAGATTTGATCCTACGTTTAGGAGCATTTGATTTAAGTTTATTTAAAACTACATACAATTTTTAAATCTGTCGTCGGCAGAGCTTGTTCTTTTCTGTTGTACCCTCTCTTTCCCTCAAACAGTTACGAAATTGTGTTGATTTTTGTACTTTTGACTCTAAAGCAATTTTTTATTTATGAGAATCCTTTAAAATCATGTTGTCGAACGCTTGAGGCAGGAAATTGAGCGGTACATCTTTATGCAGTACCAAAAAACTATTTGACAATAATAAGTCTGTTTTATGAAAGTGGTTAAAAACAAACCTATGGCGCTCTAAAATTTATCAAAAAAATAACCCAGGGCGGCCTAGGACTAGGCAGTGTTTTTCATCGTTTCATCGAACAGACGTAATTCAAATCTACAGCTGACCACTCAAAATCGGTTACTAGTATGTGGAAGAATGTAGTAAAGCAGCAGAGAGTATGTGAGTAGTAAATTTCTATGTCAGTGGTATGTAGCCTCTTTTTTCGGATTAAACGAATTTTTACCACTGCGGAGTGAAAAGTATGATTAAAGAATTTAAAAAGTAACTTACCAAGAAAAAATCCTAAGACCTAAGAGAATTCGAAACGTGAGTAAATTCTTGCTCGGCGTCTGCAGGGCAAGCAGCACAAGGCACTCGGTAAAAATAGTAAACATGGCCATATTCATGTTCAGCACCACGAAGTAGTTTTCGTATCTGTACAAATTTAATAAAGAATTTAATGTGGGTTAAGCGTTGCGGATATTTGCAGACCTCACCTGTGCCCGATCAACGTGATGACGGATAAGGAGTAAAGCATCTTGTTGGCAGCCTCGCAGAAGTCGCTCTCCCGGACGTCTAAGAAGGCCGAGTGGATAAAGAATGCGATCACGACAATGGAGTACATCTGAAACCGTTCACACGGCTGAGATTTGTAGAAGATGGTATTCTCGTACTTGGGGAACAGTTTGCCGGAGTTGTCGACAAGCTCGGGGGAGATCATGTACTTGTGGTAGAAGAAGAGGAAGGTGAAAGCCGCCGCCGTGAAGGCGATGTTCCATACGGCCCGGACAAACTGTTTCCGCTTATAGAAGAGGATCCGCGAGGTCCGCAGGAAGTGCTGCAAGAGAATTCAAAAGTCGTGTCAGTTACACCGGCACTTACAGGAGCCATCTGGACGCATCGCATGGAACCATGTTCTGTCACCGAGCTGCCAGGGGATTGGGACCACTTGCCTGAAAAAGTTTGCCAAACAGCACGTACCCGACCGCAAGGAGGGCCAAGAACCAGAAGAGCGCATTAAAGACAGAGTTCACGTCCACACCGTCAACGACAAAGTCGAAGTTCTGCTTCATCGTCAGGTAATTAATCGGTAGGAAGTTGTTGCACAGCTCCGTCCACACGTCGTACACCTCGCTCTTCACATTCATTATCAGAGCCATCGCGATGTTTAATTGCTTTTGTGATCGGTTTCAGTAGGTGCAATTCATTTTCGCGTGAAATCTCGATTTTCCCGGACCGCGACGACGCTGTTACATGTTATCACTCGCGTTTGTTTTTAGTTGCACCAAGTTGACAAGCACCGGGCAAAAGCCATCTGACGTCTACGAAACGCAACTCCTGTCCACGGTGGGAGCGAGTGCCGAATGGCGATGTATTTTACGTGTAGAAAACTGCTAGAAGTAAATGAACGGCAACGTTACAAATGCAAAAACGATTCCCCTCCGCAGTTCACGTAGTCGCAGGTGTGGGCTTCACGTTCAAATGAGGACCACAATAGTTGTAAAATCGACTCTGCCGTCTTTTCGCAACTCTGAAATGCATTTTTTGATTTTCAACTCTTTTTGCATAAGAAAAGAATTTGTTTTTCAACAGTTTTGTATATTTACGAGTACAATACACAAAACCGCGGTATTTTCAGAACATTAATCGCTATAATTATTCAACGGGCCCTACCAGTATCCGAAATGCGTTATTTATATAAATTGAGGTAACGCCAATGAAATTAATGGTGGTCTGAAATATTTCCGATCTCAACATGAAGATGACAGCCTGATGAACGAAAGTAGGGTAATATGTTTGCGCGTGCTTTGAAAAGTATTCACCAAAAATTTCAGCCATTTTGAATGGGCAGTTGTTTGACAATCATTTGATGGAGTTGATGTGAATATTTCTGTAAAAGTGGAAAAAATCTAGTATCGATCTGTTATTAAATATTTGTTTTTTTAAAGGCAATACGCCTACGCAAATCAAAGACGAATTGTACGCAGACTCTACATCATCATTTACCACCGTGAAATTTTAGGCAGCTGAATTCAAGCGTGGCCATACCGGCTTGGGTGACGACGAGCGTTCGGAACGTCCAAAAACTGCAACCACTGATGATAATATGGCCCAAGTTCACCACCAAATGGTGTTACTCAACCATCGAATAAAAGTTATAGAGATATCAGAGGCTATGAACATGCCCAAAGAACGTGTTTGCCACATATTCAGTCAAGATTTAAGCATGAGAAAGCTTTCCGTGCATTGGGTGCCGCTCATTTTGGACAAAAAATGTGATCGACTGAATGTTTCCAACAATTGCGCGTCCAAAATAGTTTAAATGTTGATGAGTAACTTTTAAAGCATTCACAAACATATTCCCTAACTTTTGTTTACGAGTGCTGCCATCTTCATGTTGAGATCGGAAACTTTTATAACCCTCATACCTGGTAATAAACCATTAGATCAGCGCCATTTGCGCTAGAATAGCTAAAAATCCTTTGGAAGTTCTTCACAGATGTTTCCGTTAACTGAGAGCAAATTGTTGCTAGCAGTAAAACAACTCTGATTTTAAACGCTTAAATGTTCAAAAACTCTCACAACACGAAAAACTACTTATTGAAAACTCTATTAATGACAACACAGAGAGAACTCTCATTCAAAATTACGGTTAGCTAGTGCACGTTGCTAGCGTATCACCGTCATTTTGATTTTGGTATTATGATAGCTGCCATCCGAGCTACTCGTATAATTCATTTTCCAATTTCAGGTTGTTTCGAACAGCAAATTCGTTATAATTTAAAATGGTAAACTACTTTTGAGTTTTTATCTAATCATAGTATAACTAAAATACTTCTATGTAGGAGAAGACCTCAGATTTGTGGAAGATAACAGATCCACCAAATAATCCAATTGATTTGTTCAATACATTTATTCAAGAATATGTCGAATACACTAAAGCATCTATGATTACTATGCAAATAGCATCAAGAAATGAGTATATCACCTCAATATGTTTTATATTTTACATTTTTAAATTATTTTTTGATATTTTTCAGTGAGTTTGGTGTAGCCAATCGCACTGTGATTTATCGAGGTTTAAAATCTTCAGATATTTGCTTCGTTACCGGAAAGAATACGAGAAAGTATGTGGAATTGAAGGAAGATCCCAGAGTTGCAGTAACTTTCCTGATTGGTTTTCATACAGGAGATAATTCTGTTACCCGGCAAGTAAGTAAATTTTAGCTCCTATATTTTTATATACACTACAATTATTACATTACACACTACGTAATTCGAACACAAAACGAGTTATCAATCAATAACATATAGCATATATTTTTCATTAACTAACGTGATTTTTGCTTTTTCTTAGTAAATTACTAGTAAACAAAATTTAATAGTGAATTTTGCCTCAATAATTTCTATAGAACTTTTTTCCGTACGAAAATAAAATGTTCCATCACGTTTTTAAGAAAAGTATGATGTATTTTTTGTTTTGTAAATTAATAAAAAAAAGCAAACCATGAAAAGAGCTTGACTCATATCTAAGCCTTAATTTGCGACTTTTAATTTGAAAAAACAAAACTTTTTTTCAACCAAAACACCAGTTTTATTGTTCGTTCAAATCGTAATTTATTGATCATGGAAATCTTCTTTACTAGTGCTACAGTTAAAATTTAGTCAGTCAAATAAAAATTACTTGAGTTCTACTGCCCGCCATTTCTCAAAATGTGAACTCGAAATAACTGCTTTCAAAGTTTGAACATGTGCTTACTATTTAGTAATTTAAGTTAATAAAATTAAAATGAAAAGAAAAATGTTAAACAGACATTTTTCATGTAGGTATGCCAATTGCGATCTTAATTTACTATACATCAATCGTTTGTATTTGATGAAAGTTAAGTTTATAGAAACAAAATTAGTATTCACAATGATATTAATGAACTCTAGTACAAATCTTTTAAAATAGAATTACTAGAACATTATTTTTAAGCCCTAGTAAAAGAATAGATATGATCGCGGCTCAGCTCAAACCCTTGAAGCTAAAACAAAACAAAAGTACAGGAGTACTTCTTTTAAAACTTAGGATGAATTTTTTTTAATCTCCAATCCCTATAGGGTAAAAATGGATATAGTACACTTAAATAAACATTAGGCAGAAACTACCGACTGGATTTTGATGGTAGCTTGAAGTCCTGGCTAGGTTTGAGATTTATTTAGTTACACTAGCAAACAGGATATTTTGGGCTTGCAGATTTATGTATACATGCAACTCCATGTTACTATTGAACAAAATGCGAATATTTTACAGATCAGAATTAATGGGCGAGCTGTCGAACTGCTTGAAGACGAAGTACGGCCGCTGTGGGAAGAAGAGGCCGTATATGCTAAAATTCGGAGTCACATATGCGTCTCTGGAAAACCAGTCGTGTGGGAAGAACTTAAATCGAAACATGATGAATTACTTCGCAGATATGAAGGCGGTGAAGAACTAAAACAACCAGAATCCTAGTAAGTCAATTTTTAAGGAGCGACATTCCTGTATTCTTTAATATTATAATTCTTTAGTACTGCCTTTCGAATTATCGCAGAAACAATGGACTTTTATGAAGCCTACCAAAACACCATCGCCGATAGGATTCTTTATAAACGTTCAGTAGGGTCCTGGACCAAAGAGCGTATCTCAGCTTAAGGAATTGAGAGTAATAAAGAAAATATTGAATTGAATGATCAAAGTCAATAAATAAACAATAAATTAAAAATACTTGTATTTATAACGACATAACAAAATATATTATGTATCTTTGTTTGAGATATGTATAACTAAGCTAAGGTAAACTTCAAAAATATTCGTCACAGAAGGAATAAATTAAATTAAAAATTACATACACAAAAATATAAAATAAAATAATAATATTAAATTTAATGGCAGCACAGTCGACCAAAAATGCAATGTGGGAAAGTGGAAAAAAAAATTATTGTTAAAGGTCTAAGCGTCAGGCACATTCGAGCACACTGCATACAATTCACTCAGTCATCCAGAGTATTTAGTTGAAAATAGCTAAAAAGTTTATACTAAATGGCGTTGATAGTGTCTCGTATCCATGCAGAGTTCGATGTGATTTTGTCGTACATTCTCGGCCTTTCGACGCCAGTTGGAGCACATGCAATTCGCCACGAGGATACTCCGACTAATGCCCATTGATTTGTGTCTGGTATTAAGCACTGGACTGGAGTACCAGCGAATTCTTCTTCCTACAATTGTAAAAAATTTAACGTAAGTAATTTAGAATATAAATTTGAGAGAAAAAGGATTTAAGTACGAAGAACAGTTTTTATTAATAGACTAGCATGTAATTAATAGACTAGCATGATTTAGGGGGTTATGCTAGTTAATACAAAATAATTTATGAGGATTTAATTTGTTGTTATTGCTTGTATATTCTGTATAGTGAGAATAACTACTTTTATGAGATCCGGACAATTATGATGAGATTTCAGTGTCTATCTGTTGCCTGGTTTTCTCCGAAAACCTTGTGATTGTACCCGAATCTCATGTCACAATTAGACAAAACAGTTTTCTCTCATTTTTGGGGTTCAAAACTTGAGTCCGGGAAAAATTTTTACTTTATTTTAGGTTATTTTTTCATAAGAAAGCTCATTTTTTACATATAAAACTTTGTTTTCTAATAAAAATAATGCGGAAAAATGTCAGTAACATTTCTACAGCATATTCCTAAAAACATATAGGTACGTATGTAATACTTTCACAAATTCGAATAACAAAAATCCATTTTATCAAAATGTTTGATAATATAAAAGTAATTTTGATTTCTGGTAGCGCATTAAAATTCAATAAAATGTCTGGGAAACTTATATATAAGAAAAACCTCTTTACATTATGAAACTAGTTGAATTTCACAGACTTGAGAAAAGGTTTCTCTATTTAACTAAAACAATCGATTAATTGATATCTTTCCTTTTGATTATAAGAATTATAAGAATTACTAGGTAATTGCAACAAAGTTTGAGTTGATAAATGAAAATTTCAATTTAGTATTTAATTCATCCCAAGATTTTAGTTTACGGCACACATTCAAAACTATCTTTTTTTATTATTTGCAAAATGGCTTCTATGGGGCATATCACCTAGAACGGACAACTAAAAAAAATCAAGTTTCCGAGTTTGTTTATATTTAAATAGCTCTATATGTCCTATAGACATAGTGTATAGACACTAAATACATATTTTGACTGTGCAAATTCTGGATACTGAGTTACAGATCACTGAAAATTTGATAAATTCTTAAGTATACTCTTTTTCAATCGACATTACTCAATTTTAAATATTTTAAAGGAAATTAGTTTAATAGCCATTCGTATAGAAAATTAATGTTCTTTTCGACAGTGTTATTCGAATAAAAAAAATTGAATAAAAGTTCTGACGATTTTTTTACAAAAGTTTTATACATTTATGAAAACATTGTTTTTTTTTAAAAAAGTTCATCCGGTCTCAAAAAGGAATAATGTTTAAGCAATTTTAAATATTTTTCAATTTATAATAAAATAGATATTAAACCTTTTCGACATTTTGATAATCGATTTTTAAAATAATCTACCTCCTATTATAAGGCCTGAAGTGCATATAGTGGTCCACATTCTTCTGAATTTGAGCTAAAGATATATTCAAAATATTTTATTAAATTCAAGTGCTAAAAGTGATATTATCATTCGGTGACGACCGGCTACATAAAACAAAACAAGAATTATGCTTTTGTTTTTCTAGCAAAGCGGCCTCCTACTCTAAATTAAAAATTCGTGCGGGATCGAGCTAAAAGTCCCCGGTACCGGATCAAGAGCCATCTAATATGATCCGCTCCTAATCCAGCGTGTGCTAAGGCAGATTAGAAATCGTAAATATATGAATTCCCTCTTCAAGTGTGTCTTATTGGACCTGATCTGAGCCCTACTTCATCTGATCAGATACAAATAGATCTACCTTATTTCAGCCTTGTAGGAAGTGCCCAAGTTTAACTAATCCGGCCTTGATATCGATACCTTATCCCACTTTTCTTTTTACAAAATACCTGATTTAAATTTACCTAATAATAATAATTAATTATGTTTATTAATCAGTTTTTAATAAACAAAATTGTAAATTACTTCAGTTTCGAATAGTTAAGTCAGTTAAAATTTGTCAGATGCAAATTTATGTTGGTGACATTGTCCAACTGATTTAATTATTATTCTTTTGTCAATTTTACATACCAAGCTGAGAAATATTTGTTCAATTGGTTCTGCAATTGAATTGCGTCATATACAAATAGGCTGTTCATACCTACATATGATGTACATATGTATACGTATAAACTCGTCATGCAAGAAATTTCTCCTCTTTAGACATTTAAATATAAAGTAAAACTTTTTCTAATTCAATATTGGCATTAAACTTGAGAAAAACTTAAAATGTATTTCAGTTTCTTGTCGTAACTTCAAAATAAAATTAAAGAATTATATTCCCATATCAAAAAACGTCTTAGAAATAATTTTTTATAAATCAATTAAGCAAATTACCACTGCTAACTGAATTTTTACCAATATATATAACGAGAAAATTGATTTGATTCTAAGAAAGAGTTCGGTCTCAGTGACAAGTGCTTTAATTCGCAAAAATGAAAATCATTACACAAATATTATTCCTTGGTAAGCCCTACTTTCATTAAATATGTTCAATTTATGTATAATTTCTTATATACCTATGTTAATGTTAATTGAATAATCAATATTCAATTTTCAAATATAATATACATTTTTGGAGCTTTACTACTAATTTTACTAATTATTGAAATGTATTTCCTGGCAGAATTGATTTTATTTCAACACAAAAATGTTAGGGGGATTATTTAAGATAGCGTATCACTTATTTAAGGGCTATTCAAAGAATTATTTATAATAATTATGTTATTTCATTTACTATTTTAGTGTTAGCATTTCTTGGAGTTCAGGCAGTTCTTCCGATGCCTCCAGATGCCTTTTGCAGAATGTGTAAGAAAAAACAAGAAAGTGGAAAGAAACTCGGATTTAATTGTGCTGGCTACAGTGAAGAGCTTTGTAAACCATATTTTTAAAGAGACTTTCTTTAGAATAGTGTTTAAAAATTTTTAATTATAATCCAGATTTGGAATAAGGAACGCCTTCTTATAATTGTCGCTAGAATGTTTAACTACATCGTAATAATTAATTGAATTAATTGATTTTTATTATTTTTATTAAATAATTTTATTTTGCATAAGGTATACACATTTTCCAGATTGCCAAGTTAATAAACTAATAAAAAGCTAAGATGAATTTATACATATATTATAGTTGTACATGGGTAACAACTAGCATTTAGAAATGCGAATTTACAAATACAATTTACTCAAATTTACACGTGATAATTTACCTAAAACATTTGTATTGTTATTGAATTTTATATTTCATTATTACGAATCAAACTTGAAAATTTAAAACTAACGATTAATCTGCTAATGCGGCTTGCACATTAAAATATAATAAGATTGGATATCCAATATCAGCGTGGTTGGAATTGGAGAAGAAGTGGTTAAATCAATAAGGTCTCTAAGAAGCATCAGTCTTTCATTATATTTTGAAATTAAAATATTTCCCTACATAACACTACTATGACAATATAATGAATAATAAACCGATGTTGTTGAATAAAATTACTCCAACTCCACAACTTATTTTTGAACTATATAAATTAGCTTTAATTTTTCGAATTCTTAAAACTCAAAATCCTTCAACAATTGTTTTAAAACTTGTGGATATATATTTTGAGTAAGCGTGGTGTCGTTTTACACACATTTTCTATTCAATCAATGAAAACCGAACTTATTTCTAAGGGTAATTCAAATTTTTGTACGAAAAAAATAACACTCGCAATGTCACTCAAAAGTGTAAAATTTATAAATTTTTCAAAAATTTATTTTATTTGTTTTTTTTTTTTAATAATTGTTAACAAATAGGTATAGTAATAAACTGTTCTTCGTTTAATTAACAAGAAAGCATTTCAGTGTCGGAATAAATTGGTCAAAATTTATAGTCACAGTGATAGCGCTAGTAGAGGTCCTGACAAACAAAAAAAAAAATTTATGCAAGCCCAAAGCTCTAACCCATATGCAATTTCTAAAACTGCCTGGGGAAATTTTTCCCATTTGAGAAAGCAGCAAAGAAGTTAGTGCCGTCCGCGCGCAATGTTCCGGCATAGGGAAATTCTAAATCAGAGAAGAGGAACAGGCAGGTAGCACACTCAAAAAATATATACGGATGCGAGCTGTTTAAATTTTCTCACTGTACAATTTTAAAGGCGGCATAAAGTGTGCGCTGCTCTGGATGGTGAAACGTGGTTTTCATTTTCGTTCTGCCTCCCCTTAAATTTTTGTCTTTCTCTCACACGTGAGCCCTATATTACTATCTACTATTAGCAAAATGTGCAAAGCCGGTGGGGTAATAGGACCGAAGTCGAAAAAAGATAAAGGAATACGTCACGAGAGTCACATCTAGGATTTCATGATAGTCTCCTCTTCCGCTCTCATGATAGTCTGTCGAGTTCATGGTTTATTTGAATTTGGGCTTAAATATTCACATTGCCGCATTTATAGTAAAAAAAAAACAATCTTTTAAATATTATTTGTTCGAAAATGGAATATGCATCAAGTTGTGGATTACATATGTACATATATAAGGTACAAGACAAATTTCCATGGGTAAAAAAGTTACAAGAACCGCCATAACTCTTGCATTTAAGAACGGATTCTAAGAAGTTGAGGTATCATTGGAAAGGTAATTTTATCCTCTTTTGAATGAGTCTCCGATCGATTTCCTTACAAGAATGTATAACTAAAATGAGTGCACCTCACATACTTTAACTTTGATTTTTAGGGGAAAAGTGTGATTTTAGAGAGGATGCAGTGCAGAGGGCTGAAATTTAATATTCTGAAACACCCTGCGTTTTCATAAAAGCCGACAAATACTTAAATGCTTCCTGTGAAACTTCTTCGCTATTACTTTTATCGAAACAAAAAATAAAATCTTCACTATTGACTTAACTTGCTCTCACATAAACATAAAAATATTTTAATAATTTTCCAAAAGAGGTTTTGAAGCAGATGTAGATTTTCCTTTTACCGTATATGTCCCCAACTTTGTTAATTTTATCTTTATTTCAGAGAAAGGATTTTCAGTTGATTTAATATGATATATTTGAATAACGTGTTCGCCTTCATTATACTAAAAACTTCACGAGAGGGGATTGAACCCTCTTATCCTCCTAGAATATAATCTATGCAATCTATTACAACAAGCTGCCAGAACCTATTGTAAGAAACCTTACGCATGTATTAACTAATCTCAGCAGTTAACCAAATTAAATTAGTGTTAGGAGCACTTTACTTTTAATCTATGTATTTAGCATATAGAAATCTAAAACTAATCAAAAGACCTTCGCAATAAAAAATTACTCATCTTCTTTCTTATTTCGTATCTTACGGCAGCATAAACAGCACGCAGTGACTCATTTCGTTGCAAGCGCATGCGTGATCGGCTTGATCATGTTGGGACGTGTTTTGCTGCAACGGCATGATCGCAGCGGTGCGCGCTAAGGGGAACTTCCACGACCCTTCTTTTGCCCAAGAAGGCCAAGAAGACAAACAGGCGTGTTTAAGCACGCGCAGCCGGCCGGCACGGTGGTGCGCATTCCTCGTCCAACTGTCGTAGTGCGCGAATCGAATCCAAAAGAAGTTAGAATTTCGGGAGTACTTCACTAAAGGAAATTGTGTTTTTAAACGCGATTTTACATAGTTTTCAAGAAATTTTAACTATGATCATTCCGTCCAGAAAAGTATCTTTACGAATTGCTTACTGTGGTGTTTTAAATTATATTTATTCGGATAATTGTTTAAGTTACGGGGATTTCATTGACATTGGTAGGCATCCGCAATTGTTAAAACATTTTATTTATTTTATTGGTTCTAAATAAAGCGATACAAATTGGGCGAGTACCGCCTTATATTGCTTTTCCGTAATTATTTTTCGAAATTTTGTAATCCCTGTATGAGAATGAGTAGAACGAGTTTATTTTTCACTGATTTAATTCCTTTTGAATTTATTTAACTCTTAGGTATCACACTTGCCCAGAATCACATAGCTACTACACTGGGACGTCTGGTACCCCAGCCTTTTTACTATGAGTAAACTATTGATTATTTTAATTTGAAAATATTACCAGACATTCCTCACATAGTATTCTATAAGATGGAATTGATTTTTAGATACAATATTGAGTGAGAATAAAAAAAATCGAATAAATTACTGTCGTTACTAAAAAAATCATACATTTGTTATCAATAAAAAACTTTTTAACCCTTAAAAGGTATCATTCAAATAAATTGCTGTTAGGGGTTATTATGGTTGAAATTCATCCAAGTATACTCGTATATACCATCAGGTTTTTCTAAAATTTGAGAAGGGCAACTTACCTCTGGTGAAATTTCACCCATGATACTCTTTAAGGGTTAAAATCTAAAATTTGGCCTTAATACTCTTACACTCTAGCACTTATAGGTGCACCTATATTTTAGAATGGAATCAGATTTATATATATAGAAAAAATAAATGTCAATAGAAGAATGTTTCAAAATTATTAAATGATACGTATAAAATTGAGATATCAGATCAAATAATCAAATATTGGTGAAAATGGTGCTTTTGTTTTTCATCATATTTATGGGTATCACCTAATAAAACGAAATACTATTATTTTCTCTTAAATAAAAAATCTAAGACCGTAAAGCATGATATGAATTATTTTATGCAAAAGATGTATATAAAAAAAAACTTTTTTTTTGAGTAACCCTAGCTTATGGGGTCTTTGAAGGTGCTAACTCACTTCCCGTAACGATTCTAATTAGGATGACATTTTTATAATAATGTTAAGTGTTTTAGGAACGAACATCCCTCCTAATTTACGATTAGAGGGTCACTGTTCATACCATTTGTAGAAAGGTTAATTGACTTCAACTGGAATTAAAAAAACAGTGGGTCGTCTGGTTCTGAAATTAAAAAAAAAATACTCATAAAATTTGTATGAGTATTCTGGGCACCTTGCAACACTCAATTCCATCAAATTTCAAACTCCACCTCGAATATCTCGTCTCTCTTCAACCACAATGTTTGAATATTCTATCGACTTCTAGCAAAATTGTAAATGACTTTTACAGCTCTGAGGTGGTATAGAGAGTCTCACTTTCTTAGATCTTCTTTGCTAATTATATCTGGGTTTGTTCATAGATAAATTACGCTTACTGATTACCAAAGGTTTTACTGGTTTAAAAGGTGCAATTTAATAACAAATTAGAAAAAAGAGCTCAAATTTAGAAGAGCTTAAATGGTTTACGAATTTAAATCAATAATCTTTGTATTTGTTATAAATTTTACTAACGTTTGTTTTTATATAAATTTTAGCCATCAGTAAATTTGGAATACAAAAAGAAGACAAGATCCAATTACAACTTTGTGATATCGAAGGATTTATATTTGACAAGGAATCTTTTGACTATTTATTAAAAATATTTCCAACCTGCCAACGAATCCTCTACCTAAAAAAGAATTACGATAT
Source organism: Philonicus albiceps (assembly GCA_963969385.1). Lineage (NCBI taxonomy): Eukaryota > Metazoa > Arthropoda > Insecta > Diptera > Asilidae > Philonicus > Philonicus albiceps. Next base: position 28,035,432 of record OZ017774.1, on the reverse strand, counting down.
GAACGACAATGGTGCAATAGAAGATAACCAAAACTGTGGAAACTATGCGAAAGGGGGTTGTAAAAATTATGGGACGCCTGTATTCAGACAAAACTGCTTCATTGGATCTTACCCGCATAACATAAAACCCCTTCGTTTTCAGCCTTCCGCGGAAACAAAGAGGAGTATATCAAAGACTGATAAGTCTAAGACCATTCGATTATAGTTCTTGAACTTATTTATAAAGAATAATGAGCATTACACTACGATTTGAAATGTTCAGTTGGATGTTTGATGATATTAATGTTTGTTTTAAGTTATAGTTATTTAAAATAAGTTTATATAACTAAAAATGCGAATTGGTTGTTTTATGTTTAAACATTCTAAGTTATACGACAAAATATAATATAATAATATAGATTTTTAAATAATTGTACCATTTTCCCACCAATTTTGAATTTAAACAAATTATTAATAAACGCTTTAATTGACCTCTAAATAGACTTTAAAAATATGAAACTATTTTCTTTCTTATATTGAATTTATACTCTATGAAGAAGTTATTGATGACTGATTGAATATGTAAATGGTTCTTATATGTGTTCTTATGAGAATTATAGAATATGTATATTAATAAGATTACTGGATTTAAAGTATGTCTTCTGTACGAGTATATAAATCAAAAACGTTTACGCAAAAACTATATTTATAATAGTTAGTGCTTCAATTAGTTCATCTAAAGTATTGCTCTTAATCTTTTTCCAAACGAGGTGCCTGACCATATTTGAAGGTTTTTCCATATTTTGAAGGTTTTTTCCTTGTTTTGGCTACTAATATACACGATTGGTTCAATATAGACTAACGTATAGAAAGAGTAAACATGTTTTAAAAGGTCAAAACGATTAAATCATGTAAAATCGAATTTTTTGGCACAGTGGAGGTCAGTCTTAATTTAAAATTTTTTAATAGAACATAAAAACTTCAAGATTATTCATTAGGTACTTACCGTACAGTCATATTTTTGGTAAGTAGCTTCCGTACACATGCTATTCACAGTGGCAATGGAGATATTCTCGCAAGGAGCCATATCACCAATTTTCAGCTGTACTCTCTGTAAATGGTCTCTCTGCCGTGACCATCCAAGTGTATTACAACTGGTCCATGTCTGATCAACCACTTTCGGTGTCACATATCTCAAAGGTAGAGGGGTTGAACTGACACTTTCAGGTATCTGAGCGTAATACTGAGTTTGTGGAGTTTTCTCAGGCAATGGGTAATTTTCAAATTGTGTTAAAGCCACTGCCCTTGGCATAAATTCTGCTTTTTCGAAACGTTCTACGCTTTCTGCCTTTTCTGTCTTTTCAATTGGTTCATCTTTTATCACAGGTGAAAGGAAAAATTTGTAAATTTCCTTAATTGGTGGCTTTTTAGTTATTTTCTCTGTAGTCGTTGTATTTAGTCCACTTCCTAATCTCTCAGCTTTAGGCACTCTGTTCGATGTAATATCAAACTGACCAATTTCTGATTTTGTTTTCCTTGTAAGCTCATCGGGCAGGCAAATTGGTCGTATAAAATCGGAAAACATAACTGGAGTCTCTAATCGAATTAAAGCAGCTGTCGAACCTTCTACTGGACTTTTAACCATTCCGATAATTCGCCTCCTTTGCGTCCAAGGAGCATTAGCGTTTAAACGTACTGACCCAAAAACAGCTAACCATGTTGCTTTTGGCTGGCCTTGAAAGCATGATTCAGTCGTTAGAACCCAATCGGAAGATATCTTAAATGTGATGTTAAATTACTGATTGAATTTATTGCAATTAAAATCTATTTACCAATGTGCCATCACAAACATGAGTATCTTCCCTATACAGTGCAACTAACCAAGGCCAATCTCCAGGCGATGCCATCTTTGGTAAAATTGGTCCATGTTTAGATGAATACACTGACTGGACTCCGCATTTAAGTTCCGTGCATCCGACATACAACACTTTCCGTTCATGGCATCCTGTTCTCACAAAGGATATTTCCGCTGCATGTGGATCCAGGACTCTTACGTAATCTGTAATAGGCTCAGTATCGTTCTGAACTTCGACATATCGAACGTTTCTAAAATTAATATAGTTATAGAAATTTATTTGCATCATTATTACAATTGTTCGACTTACTCATAACCTAAAGACTTGCACAGTGATTCAGCAACTGTGTGTCGAATTATAGAATTCGAGTTACTTTCTAGGCCCTCAGCGCAAAGTTTGCCTGTTAAACCCTTTTCCGAAAAAACAGCATAGCCCTCTGGATAAAATCTTGGCAAATAAGGAACCAGTTGTGGTGGATTTGTCAAGTACGATACAAGTGGGGAAATTGACACTATATTATAAAAAGTTATGAAACATCTATCATTAATATGCAGATAAAATTAAATAAATAAAAGCCAGTAATTATTAAGTTATGAATATCAAAACCTTCATAGGTATTACTAAAATGTGAATTGAAATCGTAATTTCGAAATATTTCGATTATTCCAAAAAATTTTCATTATGTGTTGTCCTCAGTTAGAACATTGCAATATTCTTTTAATACTGAAAGAAACGAATCATGTAACAATTTAAATATATTCGAAACGAAATAACCTTGACTTCAATAAAAAGTACAATAATTTAACGAAGTTTTTCTTACAGCAATCTTTTTCATCAGATCCATCAGGGCAGTCCGATTTTCCATCACATCTTTGTCTTTTTAGAACGCAACCTCGACCTCTTCCGCAATACAGAGAACCAGGTGGGCAGAACGAGCAAAATTTTTCATCCGACAGATCTGGACAATCTGCAATACCATCACAAAGTCTTGGTGATAAAGCATTTGTCTGTAAGTCCTCCGAACACCTAGGCTTCGAGTTACAAGATTGCATTCCCGTCGATTCTGGGAAAGCTTCACAATCGAAATACTTTTTAAATCGTTCAGGCAACCTGTTTCCACATCCTTTTACAAACATCTGGCAATAATCCCTGCACATCACCCTAGGCACAGGATCGAAAGGCTCATGGACTTCACAAGGTGGTTGAAGCAGACGACATACAAAATCAAATGCTTCTCGGAAGCACTCAGCATCCACTAACTCTCTAAAAGCAATTACATCGGCCTCAACTTCTTCTATGGAATAGTGTCCGAGAAAATTCGGATATGTTGTGATATTGTAGCCAATCGATGTACAATAGCTGAGTTTAAGTGGCTCGCATCGCCGTGGAGGAGCGGGGGTAGTTGTTGGCGAAATTATTATCTCCTCCTTAATATCTGATGAAACTGAGGCTGGATTAGGCTCCTCTATCAATCCTGTCACCTCCTTTATAACGAGACTATCCTGACCAATCGTAAGATTAGCCAAATATTTAGACTGCTTTGAATTGATTTCTTCCGCAAAAATTGCTAGGAGGTCAGCAGTTGAAACTAAGCCTCGATAAGGATCAAATAAAAGGTTGAAGTGGACGAGGAGATCGTTTTCATCATCAGTTCTATGTATAAACAAAAAATTATATTAAGAAAAGGTACATATGAATAAACTCTCTGTGGCATTTTATATAAGGTATCGTTTAGCAGAAATAATAATATGTAGTTTTAAAACAAGACGTTTTAATCTTTAAATTAAATATCTTACCCATCAAGAGCTAAAACTTCACTTCCTTCGAATGCTTCCCGAAGGTCAGATCTGCGAATTATTAGATTAATTCTTTCTCTGTAGTCTCTGGATTTATGTTGAAATCTTAAAGAGCTTTGGTCAGCAAGATCCATTGACCACCTATCGCCTTGGATAACTTTAAATCGTCCTCTGAAAACTCTCTGGGGAAGAGGATCCGGTCGTAGGTACGTATCTTTAAAAATATGGATTTTTGTATACAAATTATTAACACACGAAAGTAAGAGCTTTTAGTAGAATTATTACTATTATTATACTCTTGCACCTTTACCATACGAGTATGTATCACATTATAATCAAAATCTACTTTTTACTGAATCCAATTCAATCGAAGTATTACAAAATTTCGATGAACTTTAATTGAGTAATGCATGGTTTTCAATTATAGGGACTACTACTCAATTTTTGTATTTTATTTTGTCGTTTTTTCTATCTCATTCTAATATCCTTAGTAAAATTAAAATTATGGTCAATATTTTATACCTAATAAAGTAATACAGAAACTTCAGTGAAACGTAATTTAATTAAAGGTAAACAAGTACAAATAATGGAACAATTTTAAAGAGAGTTCAATGAAGTTTTTACTACAATTATTCCTTATTCAAGTACACTTTGTATTCTAGACGAGATGTATGTGTACATGATTAAATTTGTCAAAAGTGTGAGGTGTACTTCTTGCCCTGCCGTCTAATTTAATATTTCTGTCAATTTATTGCTCGACTTTATAACAAGGCAGCACAGGGCAATGAATGCAATACACTTTTTTTATTAGTGATACAAAATCAAGAGCACTGCAAATTTCCAAATTTCGACCAAAAATTCAAAATTTGTCATAACATTCGATTCTTCGGTGAAATATTGAATTGTCTAATAATTTATTACATATTATCATGTCATCTCGTAAATAATTTATTTCTTCACAATAGGTACCATCCTATATATATAATAGTATATGTATACACGTATTTTAGTTCGTATTCCAAAGAGTAATCGATGACTCGAAAGGTCGCTATATAAATGTAAGTAAATATAATCGATTGTGCAGCCTAAAAAGTAATCGGTGGTAATGGAAGTAATGCATTACGATTTCGTTCCAGTAATCATCACTTTAATACTTACATCCAAAACATAATTTTCCGAAATATTAATCTGATAGATAATCTAATCTACACCTGCAAGTCGTACACGCAATCGAAAATTTTTTAGGTTGAATATAAGCATATTTTTTTGTTTTATTGTAATAAATAACTGTGATTGTATTTCTCATTGATAAAACTGTGTTTTATTATTTATATCTCAAACTGCAATTTCCTTCGAAAAATTGGACATAAGTAGATATATTTTAACCTACAGGCTATCATTTATACAGGGTGGCCCATTTAAAAATTATAATTTCTTTTTGTTATAAAAAAAAAAAACGGCTCAATATTTCTCAATGGTTGAACATTTATTTGAAAGGTTGTTTTATGTCATTTATTTATGAAAAACAATTTCGGTCAAATGACCACCACGGCTGACTTGGCAGTAGCGCATTCGATCCACCCAATTTTTGAGTACATTTTCGATTGTTTCAGTCCTTATTTCAGCAATAGCAGCTTGAATTTCGTATTTAAGGTCTTGAATTGTTTCTGGTTTGTTGGCGTAACATTTGTCTTTTACCGCTCCCCAAAGATAATAGTCCAATCACCAGTTTTGCTGATTATGCGTTTTCTGAAGATAGGGCGCAAAAGATCGATTGTGGCGTTCGCTGTATGGCACGTAGCGCAGTCCAAATATCGTCCAAGTCTTCTCCTTCAATTTCCCCGAAAAACCAATCGGCCAACATTGCGCGTTAGCGCTCGCCATTGACGATTACGGCGGCGCCGTCTTCATTTTCGAAGATAAATGAGCTCATGATGCCGCCGGACCAAAATCCGCGCCAAACAGTTACTCGTTGTGGGTGCATGCGGATTTTTTGTGCCCCAAATGCGACAGTTTTTTTTATTAACATAACCACCGAGATGGAAATGAGCCTCGTCCGAAAAGACGATTTTTCGGTAAAATTCACCATCTTCGGTCAAACGATCTCCCGCCCAATTTGCGAACCGTAGACGGTTCGGATGGTCAACCGGCTTTAGCTGCTGTACCAATTGAACTTTATATGGCTTCATGGCAAGGTCTTTACGCAAAATTCGCATCAAAGAAGTGCGTGCAATGTCCAATTGTTGAGAACGATGACGAGTTAATGTTGATGGTTGCTCACGCACACTTTAAGCAACAGTAGCAATGTTTTCGATTGACGACCGGACGAGTACAGTGCACGGATTGGTTTATCCACCAACAATTCAATTTCACGAGCTCGCTTCACGAATTGATCCACAAATTGGGTTTTTGGAAGTTTTTTTTTTGTCAAATTTTTTTTCAAATTTCTCACAGTTTGAGTAGAAGACTCACCACTTCCAGTTTTTAATATTTCCCAGCTTTCTTCAAGCGAATACCGTCCCATTTCGTAAATGACAAACCTTAAACTAAATTTCTGTCAAGTCGAGAATGACACATAATCAACTAAACTTCAAATTACCAGTAGTTCAAATTCCAAACACTAGATAGACCACCGGCTCTAAGACTTCTAGGGTTAATTTGCTTTTAATACTAATCATACCACTGCCAATCAAATGCTTTTATTACTGTTTGTCTCATTACTTTCTTCATCAAATACACAGTTCTTTTATATCAATTCTTTATATTTCTTGCATTTGTTTAATAATTCAATATTTCTTTCACTCAACAGGAGCAAATAATAACTTCCCTTCAAAAACCTCACACATGTGGTCGGTACGGTTAGTATTGAAAAATAATAAATAAGAAGTTAAATGCAAAATACTTACATCCAATGTAAACGAAGACTGCTGCCACAAGAAGGGCCAATAAAAATCCAGCTATCACAGCACAACCACATTTTTGACTATCTCCTAGCTTTCGTCTTGTAAAACGAATATCCGAATCTGTTGATAGTACTGACTCTGATTTTCGACATTGTCGCGTAGACTTATGGTGCCTTGGACATTTTGTATGAGGGGTTTTGGTATTTGATACCTGAAAAAAACATTTGTTTAATTTGCAGTTCATTTTTTAATTCATCAGTTAATGTTTTGAATTATATAGTTAGAATCTTTTGCTTTATTCATTAAATAACTATGAAAACGGAGGATACCGTGAATCTGTAAAATTCAATTCCACTATCAGAAGGTTGAAATGAAAGACGATTTTGTCTTTACTAAAGTGTTTTAATGTAATATTTTAAAATCATGTTGCGGGGAAGAGTGGAACTTATTTAATATTTGCTTTAAATATTCGACTACATTACTACCTTTTTTCGCTCTTTAACTGCGCGTCATTGCCTTCCTAAACCAACCTGTAGAACTATGGTAAATACATTCTAATAGGTATTATGTTATTTATCGATTATTATTGTTAACGTAATTATATCAGCAGTTATGTATAGTTTATTGTACTATTACTAACTAACTAAAAAATACTTTTGCAACATAGTAGTAGGCATAATTTGCATTCTCTAACAATGAATTAGATCAAACCATTTTTAACGTAAAGACGAAAAATCAAATCTACAAACGATGTGATACAATAAAAATGTTTCTTATGTATACATTTTTCAAAATACGCCACTTTTCATCAGTACGTATGTATGTAACGAAAATAATTTCTATTACCTAATAGTTTAATTTCCAACATGACTCGCATGACCATAAAAACAACCGTTACGTGAAATGTAGAAAATGTTAAAAAGCCACATAATCTCCAGCAAAAGAGAAAAATTCTACGTTAGAAAATATTCTTTACATTTGCCCGACTGGTAAAAGTATGAGTGTGTGCATGATTACTATACTCATAGTTGGTACAAAACCACGAGATGAGAAAAACTGTGACAAGAAAGATCAACCACTTTTTTTGCAATTCATTCAGATCGTAATCGTTGGCAGTCGTTCCGCACCTCTGCAGTGTATGGTCAAATGACCTAGTAAAATCACAATGGCAACGAAAGAAAGATGCCCAACAAATCCATTTAGCGTATCATTCCTGCGCAGCCGACTCAAGAAAAATTGTAGATCACTTACTTGTACCGTCACTACTAAACCAAAACCAGGGGGCGAATTCGTGAACTAAATGTACAACCAGAACAAGTTGTTCTCGCCAAGGTCGTCGTAAATCATGTTCTGTTCACATTGTCATGATTGCGGAGCACCACTTGTTTGCCAGCGAGTGCGTGGTGCATGCCCCAATAATTCTCAATGCCGACTTGGAGCTCAGAAGTTGCATATCATTTCACCTGTTCCTAACAGCAGCAGGTGTAGTGTACAAACTCAATCAGGCAATGATTGCGTTTGTAATACCCTCGTCCCCTACTAAAATAGTAGGTGGTTTCTCGGTGAAATACGCTCGTTCTACTATGATCTATAGTCTGCAAAGACAATTGCGTGCAAAGCAAAGATTGCCCAACCGTGAAAAACAAAACATTCAGGGCAGCGAACTTTTTCATCCAAGTAAAAAAGATTGATAACGCCATGTGCTAAGGCTGTTGCCGCAAACTTGGCCAATGAACTACTTCACATGGGTGCAAGCCCATTAAGTTTGAACCTGACCGTGAAACGAGCGATTTAGTGTCCCACAACCGCCAAAACAATGTAAAATGGAGCTATGTCCCATTGAGATAATTTCATGCTCATTCGGCAGGTAACAAACAAAAAGTTCAATTGCACCAAAGCAATTAAGTGCTAATATTTTAAAAGTCACCAAGAGAACAAGAACCTACCGAAGAAATTGGAACAGCACCTCTTGGTGGACCACATTTCCAAGTTCTCTTTTAATTATTGGTTTTAAGTATACCGTCAAAGTGAAAATGTCGTTTTTCATTTCCATAAAGCTAAAGCCATAATCATAAAGTCAAAAAAAAGTGAAGCGAACGGGTTTAGCGCTGTAGCTCTCTAGCCTTGCCCAAGTTTACAGTTTTCTACCTTTCATTTACTTCTGGGCGCGACCAATTAACATTTTATAACATTGCGCTCTGCTGAAGCGGTATTTACGCGAACGCGCCAGTTTAATGCGTGATTGTCTTCCAGCGCCTGATCATCGATTGATTGCAACAAATACAGGATGAAGCGATAGAGAAAACCGGTTGCTGGAGGAATTTATCAATGCTTTGCATAGTTATTATGCAATTTATTACTTCGGGAAATATTCTTTAAATACCGTTACACCACCGCGTGCATTGTACATTTTAATTTATCGTATCGATAGAAAAGGAAAACAACCTAAAAATATACCTTCCCGGAATCCATAAACGCTGACATTACAAATGCTGTTAAATGTAATGGATAAGTAAATGGTTTTAATTTCTAACCTTAAACATAGTACTGTTGCAACTGAGATTTATAACAATCAATCGTTTACTTGATCTTTGAAGACTTATCATTTTTGTCAGTTTAATCATACTGTAGTTAAGTCACGAAGTGAGAAATCTTGTTGAAGAATTTTTATTATATTGATAGTCACGATCATATTCAAAATATACTCATACTTAGCAATGAAAATATAAGAACTTGCTGTTTTGCTTCCACCCTTAGTGTTATTGCCTTCGTCTTTAGTGTTATTGCCTTGCCTATTATTAAATTTTAAAGAGCATTGTAACAATTAAGTGGCCGCCTCAAGAATCTTCCTTATTTTTAATAATAAACAAAGTTAAAATGTCAAAGAAAATGAAAGCCCTAACTGCTAATTATTGAGTCCCTTGCATTATGCCTGGTTCTTAGTTTGTCTGACCTGACTTCTTGTCATGCAAAAATGTATTTACGGATGGGCCCGGGTGAAAATCCAAGAAATTTTTAGCCCATGCGTTGACCCACCGTAAATACCGTAAAATTAGCTCAACCCCACATAACGCAAGACGTAAAACATAAAACCGCAAGCATTCAACCCCACATAATCCAATATGCTGTGAGTTCCGTAAAAATGAAAAGAAATCAGTAATCCGCCATTTTAGAGGCGTTCCAAATTGGATTAAGAAGGGTATTGCATATATGGTATTATATTGCAATACCACCAAATTTTTACACGTGCACAAAATTTCAAAGTTTCAGCTCAGATCCCGCATTAAGGAGGGAATAAAGTTTATTCTTCTGATACCTACTAATTGTTAAAATGATTTTATGTGATGAATTGACGCTTGAAAAATCGGCCCTTATACAAAATAAAATCGTTTATTCGTGTCTGCCTGTGTTTTCACTTTGTACTTCTCTGGATTTTGATGTGGTTTTCACCATCATTTAGAGAATTTCTTTAAGAAAGTTTAGGTACAATCTGCACATTTAATGCAACGATAGTAGAAAAATGTCGGCGTTTTGTAGACGTAAAAAACCGCATTTAGGGTGGTTACATGATTTACCCTGACTAAACCATAAGAATTACATCAAATTAATGTACTATAGATTTGTAACCCTCCAAAAACTCTACAGAAATGCCCGCAATATGTTTTTTTTTATGTTTATCTTTTAAGGATGACTCAAAGCCTTTCAAAATTTAATCAAAAACAATGACTCTCTTACGATGCCATTTTGACAGATATAGTATTAATCCTTATGCAATTAAATATGTTAGTTACCTTAACAATTTAGTTTAGATAAAGTTTGTCCTTGACACGATATAAAAAGTTCAAAAATTAGCCTCAACAAAGTAATTACATCCCATAGATTTCAAGTGACATCGCAATCCACATTTTAACTTAAATTCAGTCCTTTTCAGTTCCCTGGTATTATATTTGATACCTTAGTATATAATTTTTGGGAACAAGTTCGGAATATAGAAAATGGGCCGATTCGAATAAAATTAAAAGTGGAATTCTTCGAAAACTATAGCCGACCGTCAAGAAATTCTTTCAGATCCTTCTGTTTTAGACCAAACGTAAGGCTGCTGCAAAATTTTGTTGAAATCGATTAGGGGAACTATTCCGAACTTAACCCTTTGCTTTAAAACAACGTCTGGGAGACGTGATCCCCTTTCTGTGCCTAAAATGAGAAGCTCGTATCAAATACGTGATGTTTTGTTCTGGCTAAAAGTGAAAAGCTCATATCAAATAATCTTGTTTTTGCACGATAATGTTTATTGTTATTGTTTGTTATAATTACAATATAAAAATGTGGTTTTAGTAAATAGTAAATGGCAAACCAGTGGATTGCGCAAAATTTGGCCTGTGATGAAACTGCTTGTGGTCACGGCGAATGACAGAAACTCTCATCGAAAGTGGCACTAATAATCGTCGCTCAATTCATAAGGCAAAGGGTTAACCCATATTTAGACTTGACTTGGCGGCTTGTCAAAAGCTTCGAACTGCCGATATTCATTATTTTCATTCATCCCGCTGAGACTCAAGGCTCCATAGTTAGATCAACCCCCGTTTTGAAAATAAAAATCTAAATATTTTTTTCGCCAACGAAATTATGTACCAGACGCATAAAACAACTTAACCTAAAAATTACCAATAATACCATATGTATAGCATGTTTCTGAAGTACAAGAATTATTAGGATATACTATAATACAACTTCTAAAATATAAAGTTTTATTTTCATATTCATTTTTCATTCATTTTATTTTTTATTCCTCTAAAGAATTATAACTTTAAAAAAACATTCTCTTTACTGGAAATACTAATATTAAAAAATTCACTCATTTGAGAATTAATTTATCTGGAATATTTTGCAGTCGTTGAAGCGCTTACATGTACTTGATCTCACTTGAATTCATTTAAATTCAATTAAATTCAGCATTTAAAAAATAATTTTAAAAATAATTAAGCAATAATAAAATCAGAGTGCTCTAATTCTATTTCTAATCTAAAAATCTAAATCTATCTACCACTAAATTGAATCTTTTCAAATTAGTTTAATCTATCCGTTAATGAATGCCCACGAAAACTTACCATGCGAAACAATGCTTCGTACCTGTGACATAATAAGCACATTTCATTCTATTCTATTGTTTTTTTTTTGTAATTTCAGGTCAAAGTTGTCGCGAACGAACGGTCCTCGCTTCAGTTGAGTGATTTTCCAATTTCCCATCTCACTCAAAATCGAGTAGCTCCAGAAACACGATCACAGTTAATGGAAACTGTTCATAGGATGCGTTTTCTCCTCTTCATCTCCAATCTCTCTCTATCAATAATTGTAGTATACAACGGTAATTAGAACGAGAATTTGAAAGCCAATCCAATACGTGATTGATTATTGATCCCGATTTTATTCAACCGGAGAATGCCGCAATTATTGTACGCAATGTGCACCAAACCAAGCGTACTGGAACACGATAACAAGGAGTAACAATTGCAAAAGGCATTAGGGTCAGTCGAACGGCATTAATGCGAAAATATTTATTATTTCCAGTCAGTTTCTGTTTTTGTAGTGCGTGTCGAATAAAAACTATCTGAACAGTTTCCTTCTTTTCTAATATCCGAAAGGAGAAAACCTACCAAATTTTATTTACTCTCTGATTTTATTGCTTTTCAAATGTGTTTGATGTAGGGAAAGCAAAACTAACATGCAAATTGCTTCAAAATAAAATTTTACTTATATTCTATATATAGTCCGTAATTAAATTGGCAGCACACGACCATGCCATTCAGAGACCGTGATAAATTAATTAATATTAAATACCCTCAGAACGTATGTAGTTTAGGTGCTAACAATAGAAAAGCGCACAACGCTCTATTCAATTATTTACCTAATTTGCGAGTATTGTCATATCACGAGCCAATTGTGCAAATTGTGATACATTTTATCTTACTTAACTTAAGGAACATATATATAAAATGGTTGTTTTTATGAATTTCTTTCTCCGAAAGGATGATTTGAAATTTTATCTGGTTTTTTATTGAAGATACATTTTTGTTTAACCTATTTACGAGTATATTTGCAAAGGCGCTTCAAAGACGGCTCCCCAAAAATTTGCCGGAACAAATGAAGCTCACTAAAATGATGTCTAACAAAAGTTTAAAATTGTTTTTCATTAGTTTATGCAAAAAGGCTGCATGAATATTAAAATGATATGAAGAAAAATTAATTATTAACGTACTACGTTTTTAAAATGAACTAAAACGTGTGAAATATGTAGTTTCTCCTAGCCCCATACAGATAGTCCGAAAAAGTTGGGATTATGAATCTTTAATAGTTAGTGTAATAGTGGAAATACTTGTAAGAACTAAAATGAAAAACATAGGATGCATCCAATAAATAATTTATACATGAATAGTTCATCTAAGTCACTCACAATTGTATTACATTGCAAATGATACGAACTGCTGTATGAGCTTTATCAACAACAGCTACTCTCTACAGTACTTACTACTCAAATGCATGTGCACCAGGTTTTCCATTTTAATCCCTTGGGTACATTTGACGTCTGAAACACGTCATGCACTTGTTTGCCCCAGGAGCGAATGACGTGTTTAAGACGTCTTTTGAATTTAGACAATATTTAAGAAACACAATCCTGTTCACTTCACTGTAGCTTGTATCAATCATAATAGAAGAAGAAATTACAGTATTTTGGTTAACATTATTTGCCATACACTGCCCCATTATGTCAGAAATAAGTAATATATTTTATGATAGTGATAACGAAAGTTTTGATGAAAGTGACTTTGAGAAATCTGAAGAAGAATTTTTTAGTGATCCTGAAATTAACAATACCAATGAAATTCAAAGTGATGATGAAGACGATAGAGAACTAGAAAATGATGACAATAGTGATATAATACCGAGATTTCAAAGACGCACAAGACGTCTATCGAGAAGTGATAGTGAATCTTCCTGTGAACCACTATCAGAGGAATGGATTTGGGAAGAAAAAGAAAATATAGCCGATATAAAAACTTTTTCTGAAATACCTGGAATTAATCCTTTGAGCCTGCGTAGACTAGGTGGTAATCCTACACCTTTGGATGTTTTGAAAGAAGTCTTGAATGGAAATTCAAAGGTCGATTGAGTTTTCTTCAATTTATTGCCTCCAAAAGAGCTCGTATTGGCATAAAATTTTATAAACTTTGTGAATCTGCATCAGGTTTTTGTACTCGTTTCAAAATTTATGTTGGTAAAGATAAAATTCAGGGAAGTGATATACCTGCTACAGAGAGTGTAGTCATGGAAGTGGCACAGCCTATTTTAAATAAAGGTTACACGTTGCAAACAATGCAAAGTAGCACTGAATTTACCTACTTGCTTTGAAAAATACCACACTCTTCATAATTATTAGTAATTGATTTTTTTGTTATTACTTTAATTTATTTCATTTAGTTTTGTTTTGTTTTTATCAATTTATTTTTGTTTTGCAATTCTTAGTACCTTAAGTCATCTTTATACTACATAAGTCACTAATATTTTAGAAATAAATGAATTCTTACGTAAAGAAGTACATCTTTTAAAACTACTCCACGCAACCAAAAATTAAATCCGTTCCACATGCAAATATTTTCTCAAATAAATCCGTACCCAAGGGGTTAATTTACAATTATGTTTATAGTTATTAAAAATTGACAATCTCAAATTATCTCTCTGTATATGGTTAGGAATTTTATGGGGCTAGGAGAAACTATTTCATACTTTTTAGTTCATTTTAAAAACGTTGTACATTAAAATTTATTTCTATTCATATAATTTTTACTTTTTAGTCTTGTATAAGTAATTTTTCAATTAATTTTAAACATTTCGATGAAGTTATAACAGAGACATATGGTAGCAGATGTAGAAATTGTATAGTGACCGAAAGTTTGGAGAATTTAAATACGAGTATATCATCAGATTACAAAATTTCATCGGATCTTAAGTTTCTTGTAAATAACCCACTCTACAAGGATGTAAAAGAAAATCGATTTGCGCGATTGAATACACAGGATGAACAGTTCGTGTTGATCCAGATCAGCCAGAACAGCTAAACGAACCTGAAGACCAAGTTATTGATACTCCACCGCGCAGTACGTACATGCGAAATAATATGATTCATTGCGAATCGTTAGTGCTTCCTGGAATCAAAGAAATGAAGAAATCTTTCAATCCGAATATGCTGGGCACCAATGTTTCGCCATGATCGTGGCAAATTTAATTCATACTCCCATTCTACCACCAAGTCAATGTATTGTGCATTTTAACTTAATTTAAAATTGTTTTCTTTTCTTGTAGCTTGTATTAAGCGAAATAAATAAATTAAAATTAAATTTTAAATCGAAACATGATCGAAGGTGATCGATTTTACTAATGGATTGATTTGGAAACTAGAAAATATCCAGGTGCCTAATAATATTCGAGTTTACGGATATTTGGTTGCGGATAATTTTTTTTTGTATATATATTCTGTAGCGGATATTGTTATTGCAATATATGTATTTGTAGCGGATATTGCTATTTCCATCCAGTTCTGAGCTATGCCTTTATTTCAAATCTCTCACCTATCGGGAAGTTATTTTAAAATCAATTGCAAAATTTATACCGAACAGACAAGAAAACGAATTAAAAACGTGGTAAATTGAATAATATTATTATGTATTATATAATTAAAAGCTGGACATAAAAACAATTCATTTTGTTTTATAAACAACTGGTTATAACTTTTATTAAACATTAAAAATTTTATTTGAGAGACAGTCATACAAAGGCAAATTAGTTAAATAATATTGCATAAAAATTTAACCAAATCGGTCAAGTAGTTTAAATAATAATAAGGGATATCTGCACATTTAATTTTTTTCTATCGTATTCTAGGATAACTATAATTTCAAGCAATATCAAAAAAAGTGCTCGTAAATAGTTTTTACGTGTATTTCAATCGAAGCAGTTCTGTCTGTTTGCAGGGTTGCTTCAGTCGTTTGTCATAAATTTACATCATCCCCGTAGAAATAACCTGCCTTTCGCGGATTTTTTCAGCGATTCAAAAAATTTTCCTTCATAGCAAACAAGAGAAATTAAAATAAATTTATTTCCTGTATCAGTTTCGTTTTAAATTTATTTTCCCCCTCAACTAATTCAATTTCCTCTTTGCGGAGATTATTGCGAGAAGTGGCTGGCCCGCAAAAAATCTTACCGCGGGAATAAAAAGATTACTGCTCCAGGTGAGGCTCGAACTCACAACCCCGGCATTGCTCACAAGTTACTGATTATAAGTACCGTGCGCTAACCAATTGCGCCACTGGAGCTACGACTCGGAGAGTGTAAAACAGACTCTTAAGAGTTCCGCTTGTTTATTTTGTTGCTTTGTTGAAAGCTCTCGTTTTCTTATAAAGCTTTCCTTCACTTTCCTACAAGGCAAATTGCCAGTGTTGAAAGCTTTTCTGATTAATTTCTCGTATTTTGACTTTGTTCATAATTCAGTTTTCGCAAATACTTAGTAAATTACTCCGCAGTCGGAACCGAACCATAACTAACTTTGCTTTTTTTTTAGGAAATCTCTCTTTACCTGTTACTACCAATCGATTATAATTGTGTGCTGAGAGAAAAAGGCTTGATTTTACCAGATTGGCTATTTATCTTTCCGAGCCCAATACAAGAAGTTTTAAAGCTTTGATTTTTTATGCTTTTCGCGCCAAAAATAACAAGTATGAATCTTTGAATATTTTGTTCAAGAAAACGTTACATTACATTTAAAAAGGTTAATCCTGTGTTTAGGTAGGATGTAGGTAAACAAATAAAAATAATGCGAAATTTTTATATTTTCACGTGTTTTTAAGGCATCTGGAAATTAAGTGTTTAGTGTTCAGCACTCCAAAAGATGGTTCCTACAATGTTTCATCAAAACCAGGAAGGTAACCGGATTAGAGGTGGCTATGATATGTCCGTAATTTCATCAAATTAGGTCCAACTGTAACGCCGTAAGTAAGCGTACTTAATAAAGAATGGTTATCGCTTCTGTATTAGCCCGGGCAATATTGTAGCCAGCAAAAATAAAAACTGATATGTAACTTAGGCTTAAATTCTCTTAATGTAAAATCGATGTACAGTACAAAGACTCAATAAATACAAATACAAAAAATACAATTGGGTCCAGCTGTTTTTATTTTTATTTAACACTAGTTAGAGGGGTCAACTCTGAGAAAACTTTTCATTAATTTTCTTCAAGAAAATTTTTGCCGTATTTTTTGAAAATATTTTAATTAATTCTTATTTATATTAATAATACATATAAGCGCAAATCTAATCTTTCCTGTCTTCTGCTTCCAGAGATATGTACATAGTATACCTATTTTTACCAAAAAGGTCATTTTGACCCTTCGAGTTAATTTTATTATATCTGGCAGCTCAATTTATTTGGTTATTTTCTTTTAGTAGTAAGAGATGGAAGGAGCATAGTGCGAAATATTTGAAGCCTGCTCGGGTATAGTTGTCTTGTGTTTTGGGCTTCAAAACATCAAAATTTTTAATTGGAGAATAAGGAACAGACAACAAAATTTCATTTGCCGTTTCTTCTTATTCACACTATAAGTTTTACGTTTTGAACACCCAGAAAAGAGAAGTACTTTTTTCGTGGCTTCATAAACACTTGAATGAGCTGTTGGAATATGAAGTTGAGAGTTCTGGAATAAGAATAGGCTTTTGCAGTAAAAATAAAACTCAGGTTACCTGTAGCAGTTGCAAAAACTACGTTTGTGGACGGTGTACGGAAAAAATGTTAGCAATTTGTAAAAAATGCTTTACATTAAAATATCAAAAATAAAAATAATAATAATAATAATAATAAAAGCTAAGTATTATAACTGATGTAATATTAATTTGGAATGTGAAATAATTATTAAGTATTATTATTTAAATGAATATAAATATAAAATTATTCTTTATTTGATGTTCATTTTTTCTACTTTAACTTCATATAAGTCAATTTATATTTTTTCCAATTAAATATCCAAAAAGGTCATTTTGACCCCTTTGGTAGAAATAGGTATATGTCAACTCATGGTTAGT
The DNA here is from genome assembly GCA_963969385.1 of Philonicus albiceps. NCBI lineage: Eukaryota > Metazoa > Arthropoda > Insecta > Diptera > Asilidae > Philonicus > Philonicus albiceps. Next base: position 28,017,771 of record OZ017774.1, on the reverse strand, counting down.
GTTAAACAAAAATAAACGAATATAAACCACGAAGATTTTAATATTTTTAAAATTACTGCTCTTATCATAATTGAGTTATTATTATTTTGAAAGTGGGTTATGTCCAAAATATCAAAAGGACGCTTTTACTTTAAAAGGATATAGAAAAATTGTTTCAAAATAAACGGATCAATTAATTATTGGCTATTTAGCTGTAAAATAATAAGATTGTACTAATTATTATTTTCGGTTTATTTTTTGTACTTGTCCCTTTACTGTAATTAAAACGTGTCATTTAACGGCAAAAACTAGTGCAAACACGGTTATATTTTAGCCCAAAAAATTTGATGTGGTACTTAAAAATACTACTCTTTTTCATTCATCAATTTTATGCTCAAATTGCTTTCGTATTTTCGTTCACTAACTACATGGCACTTTCTGTGCACTATGTTTTTTTATTAGTTTTGGTTTTCTTTTCATTTGTTTGTTATTTTTAGTTTTTGCTTTTTAACCAGGGTTTTCATATGGGAATCGAACCTACAACCTCGGATATTCTCCTTCAAAACCTACTTTGATTTAGATGTTTTTTTCCCTGAAATATCGTAAACTGAAATTTATTGGATAGGCAAAGTGCCAATACGACCGGATAACTAGAAAATTTCACATAGTAGTGGAATTGGCACAGAGACACCAAGTGCCAGCCTCCGCCTCGAACTAGGCCTCTTCAAAGTAGATCTGAGGATTCTCCGCCTGACCTATAATTATGTCATCAAAATCCTGTCCTTGGAACCAACCAGGTTGCCGAGGATCTGTTTGATCAGCCAAATCGACCAATTCCGCAAACAGCCAACTTACAATAGGCTACTGTGGATCAGTCAGCTGGAGCCGTATCTTGCTTGTATTGGTATGGTGCACCTCCTGTCCTCCACTGATCCATCGGTTTGGAGCCGGGCTGCTGATTCCGTTTTTGAGCGCTACAGTCGACATCTGAAACTGACAGACTTGATTAGCCATGCCAGATCGCAATCCGCAATCACTGCTCACGGTCATCCCTCTTTTTGTGCTACAAATCTATGCTCAACTCAGGCTGATAAACACCTTCCAGACCAAGTTCTATTGGAAAGGCTTTGCTTACATCCTGGACCACAGCGCGCTATGCTCTATCTGTAATTTGAGGCAGCCAGAAACTCTTGCACACTTTTTCTTTGTGTGTCCTTTTTATAAGCATTTCAGACAGCTCTTTATATCTCCTATTCTATCTCAGAAACACTTTTGTATAGATAACCTTCTTTTAATTTTGCTTCAGGCTGACCAGAAAATTATTAAAAACATTGTATATTATATTTCGAATTGTCTACGCATCAGAGCCTTTTGCCTTTACGAGTAGTAGGTCAGCCGTGAATTGATTACTTTTTTACTTTTTTAGTCATCTCTACCAATGAGCTGTGATATCTTTAAACTGTCCTATTATTTATACCTCTTTCTGTATTTTCCAATGTATCTTATCATACTCTTTATACTATGTACTCACTGTTACAAGGGTAACCCTTATAAACTGTAAATAAATAATAAAAACATAGTAGTGGAAAAGTAAAGGAGTTTAAGACTTTTCTTTGGCTATCTGGAGATAAAAAGAACTGTTAATGGAATCATCGCAAAAGGATGCATTCACGATAAAGTTTCAACGGCTGAATGAATGCTTAAAATATTTTGTTTACTTGGTTTTAATAGTCACATTTGTATAAATGAATACGCCAAACTAATAAATTTTGATTAACGATATTTCGGAAGAAAAAGAAGGTTATCAATATAATTCAAAGTCGGTTTAGAAGGAAAAAAATAATACTTTCAATTATCATATCAGGTTTTATGGGTAAAAATTACCTTGCCTATATAACAAAAAACCGATTTTTTGTTTACTTACGATATATTGAAATGCTGAACGTGGAAGAATGCACCGAAAATGGCCGTTTTCTGTGTAATCTACAGTCGGAGAAGTAATTATTCATAAAATAACATTATTATTAAAATTATTTTTGAATGAAATGTCCAGAAAAATGCTACTACATAATAAAATATTAATTTTAAAAAAACTATTCATATGCAAGCAGGTGTGACCTATACACAATGAGCTATGATATCCTAGGAGCAGCGAGTATTACAAATTGGAAAGGAAGTAATTTATGTTTTTCTTTACCATGCGATTAAAAAATTTTCTATCATTAAGTGCTTTTGATCAGTTCCAACTCAATTACGTATTTTGGACGCGTTTTTTTGTAAACACATCATTTTGTCCTAAAAGAGTTTGAAATCTACTTTTTTATAAGCCTTAGTTATTGCCCTCTTTTAGCATCAAATGAACTGACTAATGATTTCAAATAAAAATTTCTTCTCCGGTTTTTTTTTCACCTCGTTGTTTAATCGCTTGACACACACATTAATGAGGTTTGTAGTTTTTCTGTTTTTGGATTCTGATTTGATGACTTTTCTATTACTTAATTTCCTTTACACTTCCGCTTTACAAATCAATGAAGACTGAGTTGTATAGAGGAAAAAATTAACAAACAAATTTAAAAGTATGAAAAACTGCTCAATAATTGCTGCAATAATTTCTAACAAGGGCCTTGTAACAGTGCCTCTATAGCAATTTCCTGATTGCTCCAAAACACGAAAATAATTAAAATTTCTAGTTCCAGCGAGTAACTGTGTTTGCTTCCACTTCATCTATCATCACCAAAAGTGAAATGAGCTCCCGCACTGGGTTATATAAACAGCAAGAGATGCATGCTCTAGTAAGACTTCCTGCTATTTTGACTAGAGCGATTGAAAGCAAAACGCCTGCCAACATACCTCGAGATAATTAAAATCAAAATCCGCGATAAGCGGCCGATCATCAAGGTATACCCGTCGCAGGTGAGGTAGCACAGGCTACCACTCGAAACAAAGAAAAGCAGTCCTCATTTATCTAGCTCATAAGCAATTAAAAATATTTTCTTTGCCGCTGAGCTAAGCTAGGTCGCTCCGGTAAGATCTCAAGACGGAGATCTTTTCCAGCTTCTGAAGAAAATTCAACTTCAAGTCCATGCTCAATTAACCGTTACGGCGGTACCTTCGCAGGTTGCCATTAAGTCTTAACTACAATCTGACTGACTCGCTGATGTCACTGTTGGGCTCTGTTGACATATGCCCGGCACGTAGCTCGACCAGGGCAATAAGCAATCAAATTCAGCCCATTACCCGCCGGTACAGAAGAAAGTACCCAGCGATCATGTCAGGTTCGTTTCATTGTATGGAGATCGCACGACCCATTGAAGCGCTGACTTAAAAACGGGCTGCCGAGCCAAGATCTCATGGGATTGTAAATAAGATCTCAGAATTCAATCACTCAGCGGTGATGAGACGGACGACGAGATCCTGCCTGATCCAATCGCAAGTGGGTTCTCAGACCCACCGGGCGATCATCTTTCAGACAAACTCACCTTTGTGTTCCAATTTGCCTTGCTGTGGCCGTGCTTGCTGCAGACATTGTTGTTGTTGACGCTCTTGCCTTTCTCGGCGGATGTCATTTTCTCCATTTCCTGCAAAAATAACAATAATACAAAAAATAATTAAAAAAACAAATTTAACTTAAATTCGGACCACCTCAAGTGGAAAATTATATGCAATTTATGAACTTGACAATTCGCCACACTTTTCTGAATTAGCAAAATAAATCATTGACGATGTCGCTGAAATATGCCAACTTCATATTCTGGGTCGAAAAATTTCTCTCAGTTAAGTTGTTAACGACCAGTTTGGAAATTTAATAGACAGATCTATTACAAATAATTTTTTCTTTTTTTTTTGGTACACCAACTTAACACATTTAAGAACATGTTAATTGGGAAGTCACTGGACGTTTCGACTGCGTTACTCTTCAGAATAAGGGAATTAAATTGCATGACTTCTTCGCGCCAAATACCTTTCGTATGGCCGCCACCGCAATGTTACCCGCCGACGATCGTTGAGACCCCTCTTTTTGTGAACTCCTTTCGCGGCTGTTTAATTTAATTTTTACATGAGTCATACACAAACTCTGTACAGCCAGAAAAATACTTTCTTTAGCTACAATGCAATTTTCTCCAGTTTGATGTTATCACAAAAATACATTTCGTGTTGCGGTCGAGAGTTTATTGTACCTAAATGCACTTTTGTCAGCACTACAGATCAAAGGGCGTGACCATAGTTAAATTAGCTTACAGAAAGTAAAAGAAGATAATGCAATTTTTTGAATATAATCTACCGTAAAATTTCATATATAGAAGCAATTTAAAACTTCAAAAGTTTATCAATTATTGTCTCACATAGATCACAGATAGTTTAAAATTCCGGTTGTAAGTATAACTTTGGGTCTATTTAGTGTTGTTTTACATTTAGTTGAACTTCTTTTTAATAGTAAAATTAGAGATTGTTTCTCTTCAATCTTCGTCGGGGTAAATAGGAATAATATAATAAATATACTTTTATTAACCAACATCTTGAACAACAAATGTAAACTGTCTCTAAAGAAGTAAACCAAAATATATAGTACTTTCGAGTAATCTCACATGTATTATAGGGTAAAAGACGCAAAGGATGGGATACCTGCGCGAGGAGAATAGTTCTATTAGTTTGTTAATATAATACTTAGAAGTAAACGTTAACCGGCAAGACGATATATTATTATTAAAAAAGTACTGTCGCATTATATAGGTATATAGAATTTTTAATTTTTACTGGGATATAAGTGAGAACCAAATTGTGTAATTTTGATTTTTTAATTTTCTTAATTCTAGAAAATATTGCCTAAGAATTAAAGTCTAATATATGACATTTTTAGCACTTTAAAAAGTATTAGTTCATTTCAAATAGTGAATCATTTTTCTCTAATTCCTCTGTTAAATTTCCTTCCATTCCCTAAAGTAGTTAGGTAAATGTTCAAAACTGTCCCTGTTCCGTAGGTAGAATCGTTAAAACAAAACATGAGACTATCTATTGGTGAGTGCGTAGTAGAAACACTACTATTTGCGACATTTATTGGTGGGTAATAGAAACAATACGGTTTTGAATCATTTCATTTTGTTAACTACCCGACGGGTACTTATTTTCCTGTCAGGTTAAAAAAAAATATATATATATATATGTTGACCCATAACAAAACCTACGAACATACCAGAAGTTCTCACGTTATGCATGCATGGGTAGATAAAATTTGTAAAAATTCGATTATAGTGATTACCGCGATTACAACTCTTTTAGGTACATACACAGTCCCATTGTAGTTTTATTATATGTATGTATACTAATTTTATTATATGCATAGGTTGGCAGTCTAATAATAAAATTTTATTCAGATATGTTTGCAGAGGAGCTGCAGAAAACCCATTTTGCAGAACAATCAAGTTTCTTGTCGCTTCAAACTTATCTGATTATTTAACATGTAAGAATCTTATGACTTCTTAATTAAGAAATACTTTAGTCCCAGTTTAATTACAATGCGCATAATACTGTCAAGTGCTCAAGGACATTCAAGTATATTTTATGTTCTGCTAATTACCACCGATCGAGTGGTAAACGATTAACTTAAAAACCGATCATCTTATGTTCGGCATGTCTCCTGCACATGCATAAAAAGGTAAAACGAAAGAGTGCGGTCGCTTGTTCTGCGATGGACCGATAAAAGCGGTCGGTTGACATTTAAGCCAACCTTCGTCTTGAAAATTGAAATCTTGAAAAATTGGCAAAAGATTAATGCAAATGCCTTGCAGAAAATTCAAGTCATGCAAAACTTACAATTGTCCAGTGTATTCAGATTCTGCAGAAGTCGCGAGCCCCACCCCGCGCCTCGAGTACTTTGTTGCTTTTGTGAATATCGGGGAGATCGATTGGAGCATCGCACGATACGCAAAATGGGACGTGAGCTGCCTTTTTCATCGCTTTGATTAATTCTTCCGTAATTCTGGACGGCGGGCTGAGCCACCGTGAGAGGTTGTCGATGTCGAGGCCACTGGCTTCAAAATGCAGCGTAGTTGAACGTGCAGATTTGAAAAGTTCGGCCCAACGAATGTCTCCCCGCATGCATGCCCGATTATCCGCGGTTACTTAATCTTGAAATTAATCTTTAATCGAATTTGTAACTGAAAAGGAGGGCAAGTTCTTCTGGGCCCAACCTCTACGAAATTTCGTTTCCAGTTAATTTGTCCATTTTGCCAAAATGTGGTTTCAGGCATGAATTACACTTGAATTTCTTTGGGGGTATTGCATTTCCAACCGATCATTATATTATGCCATTACTCTGAAATTTATCGCAACTGGAAGAACTGAAAAGGCTTTTTTTTATCGCGTTACAATCGTTCTCATTGGAGGAGCCGACAGTCGCATTTGTAGGGGATTAGCTACACTTTTGCCTTATTGAATGCGAAATTGAAAATAATTGTCAAATCAGCTTTTACGTAATAAACCCCTGTACAAAAACAAACATTAAAACCAGCAGACAACTTTCCCTTACCTTAATTATAGCCCTCTCTCTCAACGATTTTTAGGTTATTAAAACTTACTTTTTGCTATTACTATTACTTCAATATTAAACAAGAAATAATAATATGGAGGAAACGATAATTAGTACCGAAGATAACAAATTGCACATTCAATTTTCTGATTGTAAAGCAATAGTAGCAATTAATGTTTATCTTTTTTAGCTATAGTACCTGAAAATAATTGTTTTGAACCATGTTAAGTGAATCTCACTAATTTCACCAGTAAAAATCAGTAAAAGAAAACATTTTTATAGAAATACTGATCTATTTTAAAAATAGGTTCTACTCAACCGCCATAACTAATGTCGCGGTATTTATGATTAATAAAAAGCCAACCAAGACCGGACTTTTATGCGTCTAAAAGATTAAAATCAAAATAACCATTCAACATGAATATAAATAAAGGGATGACACATAGAGAAACAGGACGAATGTATAACCTCTTCAGTCCTATAGTCCAACACGATGGACAAAGTTCAGTATCCTGTTATAAGTCGTAATTATAATTATATGTAATGCTTTCCCCCTGAGAAGCACAATGAATATGCATTATATAAAACGACATAAGCAACATTAGCCAATTGCATGCAGGTGGCAGTGTTTTTCATTTTAACAATAAAACTTGTTGGATACCATTGAAGATCAAAAATTGTATACTGTAATTCCAATATTATTATTTAATAAAACCAATTAATAAATTTATATAGAGCATTCTTTTAATTTCCTTTTATTCTTTAAACTTAACAAAAATAAATCGTTAAAATTGTAATTATATATAGAGCAATATAAAATTAAACTTGAATAATCAAATGTTTTTTCATTACGGATGATTTATGCAAAAAATACAAAAATTTGCACGTTGTGTCGAAACGAACAAAATATCCAAGGATTAAATATAACTACTATAGCTATTCTTACTACTAAGTACCTTCAAATTTTAATATTAGCTTTGCTACTTTCATTTTCCTTCAGTTTAGGTAGCAAACTTTTCATTTTACAAATCATCATTTACTCGTATATTAGGATTTTAAAATTTGAGAAAATTTATCTTCTTGACACAAAAGTGTGTACAAATTCAAGTAATGTTATTTCATTTTTGCAACTATGTAAAATTTCAATTCAATGCAAAATTTCCTGCTGAACCTGAATCCAGAACTGAAGTGAAAAAAACTGAACTAATATAATTTACATTTCTATTGAACTGGACAGCGATATTTTTGTTAATTTGGGCAATGAAAATATATTTAAATTTTTGTAAATTGATGATGAGCCTAATTTAAAAAATTTTTGCAATATACTACATGCATTCTAAAAATCATTTTTCTTTTTCTCCCTTTCAATATTCGCAAAAGCGCTTTTGCGACAATTTACGTTTAACTTAACGTTTCAAGATCATTAATCATTAAACAATGAATTGGTAAAAAAGTATAAACAATTTAACGGATTTCCGAAAGGTATGTAAATAAACTACGTGAAATTCATTAAAACGCATTGTAAATGATCCTTGGTTATATTCCAAAAATAGAAATCGTTACAATCATTGCAATGCAAGAAACGTATTTTAGCTTATAAATGATAAAGATGCCTTTGGCAATAAAGAAGTCGCATGCAATTTATTGAATAACTCATTATGCCTTGCAATTTTTGTAAAAGCAATAAATCCTTTGACGCCCACGTTTCAAAATTATTTTCATTTTAACTTCTAAATTATGCCAACAAATTCGTATACATTTTTCTATATTATTTTACTTTACTTTGATTATATTTATATTCAGGGTTATTTCAAGAAGGGAAACTACATAAAATAAGATAAATTTCACCAACGAGCCCAGTGGTAGTAACATATTAGTCAATTTCTTTTCTCGCACAAGCATTCAGTTTTCGGGAGAAAGTTTAGTTTTTTATACAGAAATTCTTCATAAATTTTCAGTAGGTATATTTTATTTATTTTCTTTTAGAGTATAGATTAGCGCCAATATTTAAATTTCGCAACTATTTGGGTACGTGTTACAACTTCCTGTAGTATTTAAATATTTAAATTGTCTGGGGCCACAATACGTTTCCGTGGTTTTACAGATGTATTATAATTGGGATATTTGCCACAAATGATGAATTTCATCTGTGAGTAATTGACTTTGAAAATACCATTTTAACTAAAAACAGGTATTTCATAACAAAAGACAACTAATGAAGCAACAAAGCAGATATTGTTATAAAACAACTAATCCATACGCACATTTTTTCCCAACTCAGCTATTAATTTCATGGTAAAACTCTACATGTGGACGTGTTATTTATTCAAAACGCAATTTTTACGCATAATATGTATTAAAAACGTAAAATTACTTGAAGTTCATTAAAAATTTGCATCGCTGGCACGAAATATTGAAGGACAACATGCCATAAAAGTGGAGCAAACCAGTATATTATATAGATACAAAAGTTGAGCCACATTTCTCCTGCATGCCAAATACCTTGCAAATCAAATTCATACACTAGCCACAATTGATTTGTTAATTTATTCATATTCGTTACAATTTTGCAACTGATACAGACAACAGTCGTCGTTTTACGCAAATCTGACTTTTAGACCATGTTGCATGATATTGCGGAGGCTTGCCCACAGTAATTTCGGCAGACAAACAAAATCCACTCCTATTTTTGTATCGTCCAGCATAATTATAAGTCATAACCATTCGTATTTTGCACTTCAAAGCCGGCTTGGCTTTGCTAACAAAATATTTTCGAAATTTGCTCAATTTAAAGTAAACAAAAGATTTAAGCGACAAACTCGTAAAGATGTCCTCTGATGCATTTTTGAAAATTAAGTAACATATCTCGTTTTTAGCTATTATGAAATTATAGTGTTCGAAAACCAGCTTTATAGTGCTGTTCGCGTTAATCACGTATTGTTTACAGTCGGTCTAGCCTTAAAATATTGCACAATGGCCCCCGCAAAGTTAACGAACATTCCAAAATGACGAGTCCGATGACTTGATGAGTTGAAATATCCGTGGAGCGGACTCACCTTACTACGATTCCGTGATTGAAATCGAGCGAGTGGAGAATAAGCTCCCCGTGGTCTTAATCTGAATATGATGTCTTTAATGACTTCTTTGCGCTTGTGAAGCATCATCAGCACTTGCGAATGCGAGTGAATGGGTGAGATTATTAATGTTGTGATGGGAAAAGAAGATTTACAAGCACGAACATCCAAGACTAGCATCGGATAGAAAGTACCTCGCTGCCGGTCCAGGTGTGGATCAGGTGTGCTCGGTCGAAACGAAATTGACCCAATCTTTTCGATCGGATGTACTGTGCCTACAATAAGTAAAAGTTATTCTTGGCCGATTCTCTTTCACAGCAGATAGGCAATAAACGAAATCGATTTATACTATGCGAGTAACAAGCAGTCGACGTTCTCGATCCACGATGGAACCGGTTTTCATGTAGAGATTTACTCTAAGGTGCATAAATTATTGGTTTTCACTCGTGACTCCATTCACTCTCATCTTTCCAGCCATTGCCATGGAATGGAGCGCTCTTTAACAATGAACACCTAATGGACCAGAATGAGATGGGGTCGCGGTTAGACTGAGGCGTTTGGTCGTTCTGAGTTGACCCCAATTCACAAACTATTTTGAGGTTAACGATTCACATTCGATTTTCTTTTCGGTTGTCTAATTAACGACTTTGGCACTATTGACCCTACTATAGAAGATCAACAAGGCAGAGAGTGGGATTTATTTAATAAAATTATTTCTTTGTACCAAAACTATCAGCATTCAATATCTTCAGGGTTTAATTAAAACGAAATTTAGGAAAACACATCAATAAATTCACATTTTGCAGAAAACCATAATAATTGAGTTATTTAATTAGAAACAAAATTAAAAGCGGTTTTTTGATAGTATTTAAATAATATTACTATCAAAAAAATAATTGTTTTTGTAAAAAATAGATTTAGCTAAAAAATTAATAATACTTTTACTATTACACTAACTATTAAAAAGATCTTAGCAAAACACAGTGAATATGTTTGATATTTCGTTTAAAAAGATAATATGAAAGTCTACACAGAAAAATCTCTTTTAATTAAGTGACCAAAAACACATTGTCAATTTATATGCATTCATCGTAAATATTGTGTCTTTCTATTGTAGAATCATTTACTTTGCGCACCACGGTTTAGCAACCTTTTTTTCCCGACTGAAATTGATTTAAACTCCAAGAGGAGAATTAATACAAGGATGTTAATATATATCTTGTGAAAAGTTCAATATAACGTTCTCAATCTTCTTTCGAATTTAAAAGAGCATGATTTATAACCAGTTAATAGTTGCAAGCATTAATGCTGAAATCCTAAGGCACTAACTGCCGCAACTCGTTTTAACAAGAATACGACTACAATTGCAGCATGCTAATTGCATTTACCATCGTTATTTTTTATCACTACTGCAAAATTGATTGATATAAACTTATAAGCAAAAATGACATGTAACTCTTATTTATGAAATTAAGAATTACTACAACATTTAAGGCATAATTCAACAATATTACATATTTATATTTGTTTGTGATTTATAAACATGATAGGTGGCAATGCGACTTGTCTAAATAGGCTTATGTAAATGAAACAAATAACGACCGACTTAATTTAATCACATTAGCGACAGGTAATTTATTATAAATGTATTAATAATACATACTTTCACTTTATCAAAAAGAGAGAAAAAAATATGTAATAAGCTTTTGCATATTCAATACTAAAAAGCAAATTTGCATATCGATACACATATTTAAAAAGTAAAAATAGAGTGTTCGCTAGATATTTACATAAGTGTGGAAAAGGTGAACAAAGTCGAACTGATGGGAAAAATATCAAATGCTGTTTCCTTGTTTAAAAATTTAGAGCGGAAACAAAAACAATCTGCTAAAACCTGAAAGCCCATATACATAAATTTTTTTGTTATAAATCTACAAGTTATGACCCCAAACTTTTATTTTATACTTAAAACTGCAATGTTGAGTTTCTTTTTTTTTCGATGAAAATATTTTAAATTCTAAAAATGATAAATTTTAATGTGTCTCGTTTTCTATCAAATGAAATATTTTCTTTAATGTTATATAAATTTATTTAATATTCATATAATTTATTTTTTATAGCAATAAGTAAATCTCAGCATAAAATATTTTTGCTATAGTAAAGTATGTGCAAGAAGTAGTTAACTTAATTAGTAGAATAAAATATCAGTACCATTTATTCAAAAAACAATCTTTTTACAGAAAACTATACATACATTTTAATTGAGTAATGTGTTTTTAGCAAAGTGAGTGAATGATTTTACTGTATGTATACTCGAATTTTGCTTTTAATTTGCTTAGAACTTTTCAAATACCCTCTGAATAAATATTTTATGGTAGGTCACATTTTCTTAAACCGTACAGCTTCCAAGATGAAGGCTTCGTAATTGAGTGAAAAGTTATTAATAAATTACAATATTTTGTAAAATACTCCAATGACTAATTGTTACAGTAAGTCTAAGTAAAACTAAAGAGTAGTTAACGCAATCAATGATTTTTTTTTTATTTTAGCTTCAAGATCTGCCGCTCCCATTTATTAAACAACTTTTTATTTAATTCTGCGTATCTATCTAAATATGCCACTAATAAATAAAGTTCAAGAATAGTTCGTAGTGGAAGACTTTCTAATTGGAACTGAACGCACACACAACTACTCCTTTAGTTAGTTATTAAAAATTAGAAAATACATTTTTATGAGTTAAATAAGCCGAGAAATAAGATTTCATTTGTATGTTATCATCATTATTAAAATATTAAAAAATTACTGGTAACCGTTATTTTTAATTTCAAGCAATTTAATTATTTCCTTTGTAACTTTCGGTTTCGAATGATTTTCACCTTGAACTTGGAATATGGCTACCGTGCTCACTAACTTAAATCATTAACCGGTGTTGAAAAGCCCCATAAAATATTTATGTTAAAAGCATACTAAGGCTCATACAGCGTAAGACCCACCGTTCAACTATTACTAGCTAATCTGATTGCCCAAGAAAACATAATGAAACTGATAGACGTCTAGACATGCAGGTATGGAGCATGCACGTTTAATTAAAGTACGCGAATTCGGCCTGCCCTGCTTCGGCATGTCCATAACGAGATAACGTGCAGACTTAATGCTGGGACTTAAGACAATTCAAAAGTGAATGGTCCATGACGTTCAGCTTCTCATGGATGTAAATGATTTTAATTTAGGCAATCATGCGGCGTGTATCCCGTAGGTATTAGCTGAAAAAGTAGCATCGGAGCGACGCGCCAATCCAACTACGGTGATATGCTAAATTGGTAGGAATTGCTTTCAGTTCGACATCGAGAGCTTTCATCGTTCAGGAAAAAAGGCTAAATTAAGGTAAACCGTGAAAATTTCAAGCGATTTCACCAGTGTTTGTATGGGAAAGCGAAAAACTCGAACAAAGTGCGGCTGCTTTTGGGTTGTCTATCCACAATCGAAATTACTACCTGCGGGGTACTGTAATCAAACGTAACTTTTCATTTCTTAAAATCCATCATCGGCGTACCATTTGCTAGGCAGTAAGTCATCAAGTTGATGAACGATGACAACTATCGGCCAAACGAAATCGCAACTTTTAAGCAGGTTTTCACTGATTGAGAAAATCGTTTTAAACGGACTGGGTGAATCTTGCCTCAGCGTCTTTTTCGAACTGGTTCCATGCAAATGAGAGCACCACAAAATTGTTGCACGTAAGCCGGTTTGATTACAGCCTTTTCCGCTTTCATTTCTCGGACAGCCGCCACTACACATTACGGTCACAGGCGCAGGAAAATTACTTTCTCCGAACAATTTTCCTCAGCAAAACTATGTTTCCAAAAATTTCCCTTACTAATTTTTGCTGAAACATTCCTAAATAAAATGTTCACCATTACGTTAAACCAGTTAAGTTTTTAGCTAGCTCCGGCGGCTGCGCAAACAGATCAAGCGTAAATTGCTTGCGACAAAAATCAAATAATTGCACAACTGCAACAAAAATGTAATCTGCATCGTTTACTTTCTATTCTGAACTGATATTTTTTTAAATAACCAGCGATATCGATTACGTGGGAGATTCATTTTCGATTTTCAGCTCCATTTGATCGGAAAAGTCACATCATACCGCGTGATGTAGTATCACGATTTCCCGGATACGCCAAACCTTTCTCTCGTTTTATAATTCCACAACTAATTTGTCGGAAAGCACGTGTTCCTGGGGTATTTGTAATGATCATGCACTTTGTTTGCCGCTTGTCCAGATTTAGCGGAAAGACCAACATCCACAAAATTACAGTTGAAGCTTGGCAAAATCTTCAGGTACCAAAATGATCTAATGCCTTGATGGCCTGTTCTTATGCTAATGAAGTGAATGGTTAAATGTTCACGCATAATTATATCGTGGGAAAACGCCTTTTTGGGGTCAGAATAGCAATCAACGCTTTTTTAGATTAATAAAAGGCTTTTAGAACGTCTTCAGATTTGCATTGTAACGAGTAATGAATGTGCCATAGGTTATAAAGAAAGAAAAATCATATGAATTATAAATGCATATTAATTTAAAATTTTGTGAAGCATGTATGTACTTATCCATTCAAAACAATGTATATAGTTTGTTCCATCCAATCGTTTGATTACTAGGTACATGACTTTTCATGATGCTGAACTTTGTGGAAACCAAAGAATAAAAAACTTTGACAACTTATAACTTTTGTGATAATCATTCCAATTTTAAAATGTTCAAAAACTAATTCGTCCATTTTTAATAAATCTAGTGGAGCTTCTTTCAAATACTCATATTTCATCCTCTGAAAATAGTTATGCCGCGTAATAAATAATATAATGTAAAAAATTTGTTTTCTAAACGTTGGCAACTCGTAACTCTTGTAATTGTTCCGGTTTTAATTTTTCAAAAACTAATTTTTTTTGATTTTTAAGAAATTTAATGCGCATATATTTAAACTTTTTTATTTCGTTCTCTAGACATAGTTAAATTGTGTATTAAATAGTGTCTCAACGTTGATAAATTAAAACAAAACTTATCAATAATCAATACAACTTGAATAAATTGATAGTTACTGAAATTTCCAACCATTATACCGAGAAGAACTTGCCTCCACTTATTATAATTTTTTTTGTATTGATGAAAAAGTAAAGAAACGAAAGTCCCGAGCGAAATAATTAAGCGAATATATTTTTTTAGAGGACAAAATAAAAAAAAATCTGAAAAATGTGCCATTCGATTTCTTAAAAACAGTTTGGTTTTCAGAAATTTAAAATTGGATGATTTTTACAAAAGTTATGATTTGCAAATATTTCCTATTATTTGGTCTCCGCTAAATTCAACATTATGATTTTTCCGAGATTATAAAATAAGTAGTGAACATTATAAACGACTTTCAATGAGAAAAGACTTTATAATTCTCACAATCAGTTTCCAACCACGAAAAATACTGCACAATTTATCTAAGCTCTAAATTTTTTCTTATCAAAATACAGTGAATCCCAAGTAGAGTTGATTTCCTAAATATTCAGTTCAAAATCTAGTGAAAGCGAATTACTAGAAATTTAATCTTTTACTATGTAATTTATTCTTGTCTTTCTACTTTAATGCAACAGTTTTCCGGGAAATATAAAAAGAAACACAGGGAAACTATCCTCTGCTACAGAAAAAGTTGGCAGAGTTTAATATTAAAGCAATTCAACAATTTCATATAAAAATTTCAAATTTATAATAAAATCTTCAAATAAAAAATATGCAAAATAAAAAAGAACAAAAGAATAGGACAAAAACTATATTACAACAAAAACAATTCGTTTACTACCTCAACAAGTTAATTTTTCCAAAACTTTTTCAGGCAAATCACTTATTGGTTTCATTGTTGTACTAGTTATTTTTTTACCCCGAATGTCTCACAGACGGTTCCGGGTTGGAGCTCCTGGGGGAACAGAGCAGGGTTTTACCCGATAGACTAAATTTTTTTCTTTAGGGTTTTGGCGAAGTATTTGATTAACTGTTTTATAATTGAATAAAATATATCTAACATAACTTAGTTGTATATATTCATATTTATGTCTATAAACTGATATATATGATTAAAATAATTTTTCAAACGAACATGTACATATGTAAATCCAGTGGCAAAATTCGAAGTATTTTAGAAAAAAGTTAATTCGAAGCGTTTCATCCACGTTTGCTGTTTCAAAATATTACTTCTCTAAAAACTAATTGAAATTACTTTATCGAAAACTGCTAAATGAATTTGGGGTACTTTCAGTAAGATTATTTACATATATAAAAATTTACAATATTATAAATCTAAGTGACATTACAAGCTATCGAAAACTGCTAAATGAAAAATGATGTATTTTCAATAAGATCATTTATATAAGAGTTTGCAACATAGTGATATTGCACTTTTTTACTATAAAGAAGTTTAAAATACAATTAAACATGCGAACATATGGTACAATATCAAACGATTCCAACAAAACTTGTTAAAAGATATTAAAATGAAGTTTGAATAAAGCGCCTACTCTGCAAGCATATTATCTTAAAATTTTTATTAAGCTGAAGTGCGATCGAAGCAATTTGTGTTCCGATATGAGTGCTTGGAAAAGCCTTTTAAAACCCAGTCTTTTCCTGCTAAATATCAAATTGTATTTGGCTTAGTTTTAAAAACAAGTCGTATCGATTATGTGGTTCCATTTGCATAAGAACCATAATATATCAGTTAGTATAGCCATGGAATTCTGACCAAAAAAAAAAATATTCTCTGTCAATGTAGAATAATAAATCTGTCTAAATCTCCAAGAAACTATAAAGTTTTCCTTTTTCAGCCATCCCATCTGCAATAAGTCAGTCTTTTGCATCAAACCCATTAGCATTGAATCAGATGAATCAGCAGACCTACACACGGTTTCACTGCCAAGTGTGGGACTTCTAATAAACAATGAGAAGCACCACATTTTTTCTTGAAGAATGCAAGATTCACTTTCTGGGCAACTTGTCACCTACACGATGCTTCAAAAATTATATAAAAGTGAAGACCGTCAAAGGAAGTCGATTCAATTTTGCAATTTTCTAGCGGCCCAATGCCAGATAGTGGGTTTGACCTTATAATTGAAGATAAACCCATAATCTTATTTTTAAGGAAGAAACCGTTGCCTTAATGATCAATTTACGCCCAATATTTGGCAAATTATACATTGCTGTGTAAGGAAGCACTTACCTTAATCAAACCTCAAATCAGTTCACGGTCGTCATGCCATTTAGAATGCAAGAGATTGAGTCATTCCTGGAAATCACCGCATATTTAAATAAGAATTGCGCGAAATCAAAACATCCGTAAAACAGTAAATTTTCTCCTCGAAATAGATCACGTATTTAAGCGCCAACCGAGCCCCTAAAGTGGTTGCCGTTTGCTAGAAACTTATCAGCATTATGCAACAAGGTATAGCCTTCTGGCCAAAACGTTTATTACATCACAATCAGATTGCGGCGAGCCTTCGATCACCTTTTCGCCGTAGTCAGCGAACGCCTTTCTCGGGATACTCGAAAATTTATCGCAATCCAAAAAATAAATAAAAATTAAATGATTGTGGCAAAGTCCAGCTTGGTTTACAGACATAAATAAATCACAGTGATCAGGGTAAAAACTAGAATTTTCCCAAAAAACAAAAGCACGACTATAAAAATGACTTCAGGGCGAGGCAGTTACGTACGGCCGTGCACCCAGGTAACCTTTCCGTAAGAAACGCGAACTGAATTCGCTATGAACCTCTCGGGCCTTTTGGCTCCGGTGGTTTAAAGTTTTTGGTTCCATTCGACTTTTTATCTCGGCCATATCACGATTTCGCGGTTCTCTTCAACGGTCGGAGCCAAGCAAAAATGGGTATTGGACTACACAGGGAAAATTTAGAACACATCGTACATGCGGGGGAAGGATAAATAAGTGCACGCACCTCATACTACCGCTAGAGTTTTGGGTTACCTGCGGTAACTCAGGAAATAAACCGCAGTTCGAGTCAGTTCTAGCAAAACTAGGAAAAATTAACTGCAGCTGTGCTAGTGGATTTAATTTTGTTTAACTCCAGCTCCGGAGGTATTCTCTTTCATCCGAACGGATTTAACCTTTTCGCGGCAATCTAGAGTTACTTGTTACTTAAAAATCGCTTTGCTCTGCCAGATTGGATGAATAATCATCCGGAAATGGAAAAGGTTTCTCGCTTCAGCGGTTTGGAGCAGATGCATTTTACAATATCACGGACAACCTATCATTTTGAACCTGAACCGACATCATATCTTACAATGCAAACAGATCTCAAATTAATATTATACATATTTTATAATCACCATCCTATAACTAAGTAAGGCAGATATTTACTATTGCCCAAATTATATACATATATATACATATCGTTAGTCATGAATTGTTGGAGTATGGACCGTAACTTTAAACCAGTTAAAAACTTTTAAATCTCCTGGTTTACATTGATAATATTAGAAAAAACAAAATTTCACAAAAAAAGAAATTGCTTCAATATACGTAATGTACGTATCTGGCACACTGAGGCTAAATCAGGGACCAATAAGTCCAACGCTCCTAACCTCAAAATGTAGGGAAATCGTTTCAGTAATGAATTTCCAGCGCTGGGGTCAACTTGATCCCTAGATACCAGCTAAGGATAAAACCCAAGGTCTTGTATTTATCGCTTTCTATTTTCGAAATAACTGAAAAATTATTTCAGACAATTTCAAAAAGGAAAACACAGAATTGGTTAAGCAGACCGTGACCAATCGGAGTATCTACCATAAGTCTACAACAAATTGTAGGGTGATATATAATTCCATATCCAAAAATCTTAAAATTAAGTTATACCAAAGAGATTTTTTGAAGCATACGAGTATTACTTGAGGATATTTCAAGAATAATTTCTATACGAACTTTTCGTCATATTTATCGAAGCTACAGTGCTATTAAGAATTAAGGAATCTATATTAAGAATAGAAATTATTTATAAATTATAATTAACAAAGTCTAATCTAGTCTATAAACCTCTGTGTACAAAAGCTGCAATTTCCTGAAAAGTCTCATCAATGTGGATAAAAGAACAATTATAATTGTATAATTTTTAAAAGTGATTTATGTGGTAATCACCTCAATATAGACTTAACTGGATTTATACAATTCCTTCCTCCGAATTGGCTTCATTAGCTCCCAGAGTGCCATGAGCTCTTTTATTTAGTGCCGCAACTTTCTTATTTTTCAGCTCGTTTAATTAGGTTACAAACAATTCAAGTAGGTAAAGTTGATCGTTTGATAACTACATATAATTAAAAGGTTCTATCTATACCTGCATGTAAACTAAAAGTTAAAATTTCTTATTTATCCTCATCTTAAACAACAGTCATACCAAAATGTAACTGCTCTCACAGGTATTTTATAAATTTTTCCTGCATAGAAAATAATGCAAGAAAGAATTATTTCAACAAGTTTATTCTTAAAAGTGTCCACTTACATTTTGTAATTCCCGTGGTATTTTTTGTGAGAATTACATAATATTTGTTAACCAAAGTAATGAAAACTTGCCTACCATAAAAATTTGTCTCAGCAGAACAGTTTTAGCCATCTTAAGGGTCTGGAGCCAATTTTAAAATATTCATCAATTTTTCTCTGTTTCTATTTTAGAATTAACTGAACTCAATGGCTTATTTTTATAAATTAATGTTATAAAAATAATGTTTAGCCTTTTTTGACATCCCAGCCTAACAATAATTTTAAGTGTTTTCGTTGATATAACATACTTTTTAATTATTTCAAATATTTTTACTCCTAATTTTATTTTAGTGTCGGTAAAACTAAAAATTTACTACATTCTTTAATAGGTTCCATTAATTTAATGGTAGTGAATTTTTAGTACAGTATCGCTTAATAATTTAATGTAGTGAAATTTCATTGCTCTATACGAAAATATGTACCTTGAAAATTTAGTAAGAATGATAATGCACTGTGTACAACTCTACGTACGTATTTTCTCATTATTTGCCTGAGCTGAGCTGGTTAAAATATATTGAGGGGCATTCCATGAAAAGTTACACTTAATTAGTAAAACATAAACTTGAAGTATTCACATTTATAATTTCTATTAACCTAAAAGTTTTCGCATGAGATCAATATTTAAGATATGTAGGATGACTTATTATTTTGCATTCTTGTGTAATATCATTTTGTAACTAATAGTTTAAGATGAATGGTTTCAGGTTTTAATGATTACTAAAATTATTTAGTATGAACTATTATTATATGAATATTTCTATACCGTTAGAACCTATCCAGTCAAAGCTAAATTTTTACAGCCATAAGGCTCATAAAACAAATTAAAATAGATAAACAATGAAAATGATAGCTAAGCAAAAAATCTTTTCTACAGCGATCGGTTTTTAAGTAAAACAATAGATAGTCCGGATTACGCCAGGAATGAGCAAAATAGTGAACATTATAAAGGTGAAGGGCGGTATTTACTTTTAAACAAAGATATTAAAAATAATTTTAAGCAAAGCCAAAAAGTGTAGGTTCATCTCTTTGAGTAAAGATGGCATTTGTGACGACTGTTTTTGCGTGATCGCTTTCGTCACTATAAATAATAGGTCTGTTCGTTGACTGATCTAGATCGATCTAGAGAGATAAAAAAGAAATCAAGATATACGCGTTCAGTGAAGGCTTTCACTCATATAAACTGATCGTGCGCGTTTGAGTCTAATCTAGGTTAAGAATTATCGATCTTTTCTGATCTACAAATTTTTGTAGGAAATTTGAAAATTTATCAGTTTGCGGTAATTAAATATTACAAAGTGATTTAAAAGTATTTTAGAAACTTTTCAAGTAGTAAGGTAAGTATGAATTATGGAAAATAGATAAATTTACCTCTTATTTTAGATGACAAAAGTCTGAATTTTCAATACTACTTGATCTTAATCCGTGTGAGTTCAATTTCTTCAAGCTCGTCACTGGGAAATGCTTCACTTGAAGTATATTCTGAAAATACATAAATGTTCAAAACAAGAACTTGAGAACTCATTCAAAAGTGAAAAAATAATAAAATCCCAAAACGAATTCCCTTATTTTTATATTTACAATAATTTACTTCAGTAATCATTTCTAATTTCTTTTTCCCACAGGTTCGCTTTTACAACTGACACATGATGATCTTTTCTGATCGATTTGTATTCGTTGAGACTTTTGATCTTTTTTGATTTAATCTGATCTGACAATTATTTCACAACTGATTGATCTCCTTTGATCTCATCTGATCGAAGTCACAGCTTAACGAACAGACCTATGGATATCCAAAGCCTTATTTTTTTGGAAGAGCTGCGAAGTGAACCATTTAATGTTCATGTGGCTTCTCTTTCTTACATAAAAGAATATTACAAGTACAACAAAAGGGCACCTGTCTTGTTAATGTTTCGGTTGGCTACTCATTTCTTTCACGTAACATTTACCGAAAGAATGATCGTGTGAAGAAATCCAAGTGGAAAGAACGCAGACAATGCGGTGTTAAAGCTATCAAAAATCATTCTCCATGCCTTTTAGTCAATTTATTCTGTAACCGGCCAAAAAGAATTAAATTCCCGTGGATTTCATCTAGGAGGCGATCATGCAGCACAATACAACAAAATAACAAAATAAAGAGAAAGGAACAGAAGGTTCCGTTGCCACTCCGGGCTAGAACCGTGCCCAGTCTCAGCCACCTATGTATGCATCGGCCCGATAACATCCGAGTTGCCTTGTAGCTATTGCATAATCCCCTGATCGAGGCGCACTCAATTGCACCGCGCGAAAGGATCATTTCGCGAGCAGGCTGGCGGGACTGCTCCATTGAGCGCATTTATTTCCATAGTATCTCTCAGCCGCTTTCGCGCTTTCCATCCTCAACTTCCCGTTTACTTTTCGCCGTGAAAACCTGTTCGCGAAAACAACCTGTGCTCTGGCATTTCGCGAAAGTGCTGGTCTAATCTTCTGGCTAGATACGGACATTCAATGTGCAGCAAAACACGATTATATATATTTATTTCTGCTCCATTGATCATTGCACGATTAAACACCGCGCAAAAAGCCCCTCCGCTTTATGAGAAAATTGCAGACGAGCGGAGGCTCTAGAGGGGCGGTCTGACATTTTTCCACCGGTTGATGGCTTCTGTGGGCTTCTCGCCTTACCTTCTCTTGACATTTCTTCATTTTCTGCGTGTAGATCACGTTGTGGCCCACTTTCGACAACAGCGACTGTTCTTGTGACTCTCTGTCGTTCGTGATCGCTCCTTAAGACGCGCACAGATTTTGACCTTCTTTTTTCTCCGACCACGTACCGATCATCCATCCACGCTGATACTATCGAATTAGAATGTTAACTAGCCGCTCCGCTCAAACATGGGAGATGTTTCGAGGAACCTTTGGGTGTAACACTTTAATAACCGTTAAAATGAAAACTTCCAGAATGTTTCAGGCTTCCGAATGCCAGTAATTAATTGGATATTTGAGTAATTTGTTAATGGATTTAGATGATGGCCCGATTATTTCACCTAACAAAAAAGATTAAATTGATCGATCAACAAACTTGGAATGCAGTCGAGGTTCCAATTAGCCCCGTTTTAACACTAAGAACAAACCCTAAATTAATAGGTATTTAAAATAGCTTAATCTTATTTTCCCATTACTCCAGAAATATAAAGTGTAATGGTATTAGAAGCATTATAATGCTATAAAGTCCAATAGCAAATCAGGATTTATTCAAGTTAGAAAATATATATTATAATTTTAATATCTAATCAGCTGACATTGTAAGCAATGCAAAATCAAATTTTAATGGCTGTTCATAAACCTTATGAAAAACGTAGAGACTGGATAAATGGATTTTATGAAATTCATCAAAATAGGAATGGTTTTTAAATAAAATAAATGGTTGTATGCATATCCGTTTCTGTGACCTCAGATCACTCAAAAAAACAGGACGGATTTAGAGTAAAATATCATAAAATTTATACTTAAGCGCCTGAAAATTGTCTAAATTAAACGTAGAACTTTTAAAATATCATTTATGATATTATTCCAACATAATATAAGGCATACAATACAAATAAGGTCTGCCGACTATAAAGTATATTTGATTAACTTTTGCCCTCGCCTGAAACAAAATATTTCGCTTTCTTGTATACGTTTAACCTAGACTGGTCTGCTTAGAGAGTGCCTTTTCGTCATAAAACTTGTGGGTTATACCAGAAAAGTAATTTTCTTAGAATCATTCAATAAAAATATTGAATTAATATTAATTGTTTAAGCTCAATCCAAAATCGGTGAAAACATTAATTTTTTGGATTGGAGAAGGGAAAAATAATTACGGGATAGTATTTAAGTAACCTGATTTATTATTTATTATTTCATACCCTTATTTCCGAATTTGAAAATAAAACATCAGTGGGAAGCATTTCGTTGGACTAAGTTCATAAATATTGTAACCTTTAATAATTAAGTAGTTGGGACGAGACATAGGGTACTTTTGTCTTTCTTGAATTCGGTCTGTTAAATTTGATTCAGAGAATGACCATAAATTGGCATACCTTAAACATAAAATCAAATAATTATCTAGAGATTTAAATTAGTTTAACACTTCTTCATTTAAAGCTCTTTAGTAGATGGTGACATAATTATAATATTATTAATCCTTTCAACTAAACAAATACGAGGCAGAAAGAACTAAGAAAAGATAAGGCATAATTATAATTTAAAACATGTCGCACCAGCAATTCGAAATTGAAATACTAACTACAAATCCCATAGTAAAACCATTTTAACACCTTTGAACCCTCGTTTTACAGTTAATAAAATTGCACACTGCCGCTGTATCTAACAGTGTGCCACACAATAATTAAAAATTATAAGACTATAAGACTTAATTTGAACCCGTAATTACGAGCATTTGAGGTACGCAATGCTAATTAGCTAAGGAAATGTTAGCACACTCTATCATCTTTGTAATTTTTATTTAACGAACTCTGCGAGTACCTACCGTGTTCTGTCTTCCCATTGGCATAGTGATCTACTTGCATCACGAACCCATTCAAAACAATAGCAGCACGTCGTTATAAATTCATTTTCAATTAAACTGCTCTGGGAAGGGAAATTTGCGGAAAAGTGTACTTTACGCATGTACCTCCCAAGGAACAAGGAGGCAGCGTAATCATTGTTTTGACAAATAATAAGATAGAAAGTATTTTCCACGAATATTTAGCTTTACATGTGAATCATACAACTAACTGACCTATGTTAGAGTATTGAGAAAATATTTCAAAAGATTTTACTTTGTTATGTTATGTGGGTGATTTGTTAAAAGAGCGCAAAAAGTTGAACGATCGCCACCATTCACTTTTGCGTTGTTATTGGCCTGATGGTATCACCTTTGCTAAAAGATTGCCGTGCAGGTGTTAGAGGGTCTTGAGTGCAGAGATTGTGGTCTACTTGCGATTGCAGATCGTAAATAGTCTGCGGCCGCGCACGGACTTCTTATCGCTGCTACTTGGCAGGTACAACGCTGAAAAGAGAGTAAATGGGCACCAAACAGGAAGAAATCTCGCGCAAATTATTCACCGTGTCTGTGAACCTTTCTTGTCAGAATATCTTGCACATGATTAATACTGCTTCAAGGTGAGCTTTAAGAAATATGCTGTTGTCAAACTTGTTTCTTTAGTACCAATTCAACATTAATCGCAAGAAAGTAAAGTGTCTTAAGTTGCTTTCAAGGCGGTCCTGCTTAACGGTCATCTGAATGATGACGCAAACTTAATAAAAATACAATCATCGCCGGAAAAGAATGCATTTAGACATAAGTTAAGGCTTTTTGTCTAAATATCACAACAGAAAAAACTAGCCTAGGTATAAACAGATTACATTACATCTACATAATTAGAGAAAAGAAAAACAGGAATGTAATTTTTGCATCTCGTTTAGATGACCAACTTCATTTCATATGTTAAAAAAAAGTTGCAGAGCTCTATCCAAAGTAGAAACTACACTGAGACCGGACGCTATAGTATCCATTAATTGCTTTCATTGTAATAAGCAACAGATTAATTATTTTGTATAACACTATCAACCGAAAACAATCCTTTTGTTTAGTACTGTCTGAGGGTATTCAAAAAATGTACATTTTCACAACTTCTAAGATTCAGCGCTGATAAATTTTAAAAATACTCATATACCATATATGCCATATATGCCATAAATTCTGTCACAACTTTAAAGAAGCATAAAATCTAAACAATAAAAGATAATATGTTTATTCCAACGAAATTTATTTTAATAAGATATTGTTAATTAATTAATAAAAGGTTTACTCGAAATAACCTTTAGCTTTTATACAAGCTTTTAAACGTTTTGGCCACTGGTCTATAGCGGCACGTACGGTATTCAACGACATTTCATTTGCTGCTTTCACCAAAGATTTTTTCAGACTGTCCAAATTGCGGTGGGGAATTCTACAGGCCTTGTTCTCTAACTCTGTCCATAATGCATAATCCAGCGGATTTAAATCTGGCCTCCCGGATGGCCAATCTTCTTGTGCAATAAAATCAGGAATGTTGTTGCAAAGCCACTCCTGTGTGCTTTTTGCTTTGTGAGCAAGAGCAGAGTCTTGCTGGAAGACCCAATGTTGTCCACCGAAGAGAGTTTGCGATAAAGGTTTCACAACAACTTCCAGCACGTTGGTTTGATAAACTGCCGCACCGGTTTTGACACCTTTTTCGCAAAAATGGAGTGTTGTGACACCTTTACGGGATACACCCCACCAAACCATTACAGAAGCTGGATGATGGCCTCGTTGCACCCTGGAAATCTTTTTTTTAGCTTCTTCTGATGATGCTGCATAAACCTTATCATTTTGTTTATTAAAAACTTGCTCCACAGTAAGAATTTTTTCGTCGGTAAAGAGGATGTTCTCATGACCATTGGTTGCGTGCCAAAGCAAGAGACTCTTGCATCTTTCCAATCTTATTTCCTTTAACAGTGGAGTCAACATGTGGGCTGTTGACCGACGATAAGCCTTCATTTGAAGATCATCTCGAATGGGTCTACTCATCGATCTTGTGGAGATTTTCAACTCCCTCGACAAAATGTTTTGTTTGCGCAGTGGATTTCTACGGATGCGCTCTCGGACAGTTTTGATGGCACTGACTGTTCTAACGGTACGTGGACGACCGGTCCTTGCTCTATCATCTATGCCTAAGGTTTCATTAAATCGTTCTATGGCACGATAAATGAATCTTTTTGTTATTTTTAGCGGTTTCAACAAATTCAAAATTTCAGAAGCATTTTTTCCACACTTATTACAGTGCTATTACAGCGATACGATTTTCTTTCTTTTCCCCACTCCATGATTACGAGTCAAAGACTGTCACCAAACTGATCGGAATATTACGCCGTACAGTTCATTTGTTACAAAGTGCAACATAACGGTACAATTCCAGGCTAATTTCTGAGAAAGCGCGCATTAGAAATTGTGTGACAGAATTTATGGCAAGACTAGGTATATTAAAATCGAATCTGATCTTTAAAGAAATATTTATACCTTCTTTACATGACGCGCAAGTGAAGCTGCGGCATTTTTGAACTTGTAGCCTATAACAGAAGTAAAAAGTGTCCCATTAAGAAAACTGATCCAACCATGAAAGCGCATTTTTACAAATATTTCTCAGAAGACAAAAGACATAAAAAACATTTTCTTTGAAATATCTTAAAAAATTATGTAAGCGGTAGAACGTTAACAATTATAACAGCTTCAAAGGTAAAGAACATGATAGAAATATGATAGCCACTAACCAGCAGAGCAAAGAATATGAAAAGGAGTTAAGCAGTTTTATTTATTCTTCATTCACAAAAAGGTGTTTCTTTCTTATCAAAAAAAGTATTTACCCGATTAACCCGCAATAGATGATAATAGTTTTTGGGCAATATCCTTCTGTTGCTCGTTTAGTCCAAAGAGGCTTCGAATGTGATCACTTCCGAATTCACTTTTTGCGAAAGCATTGCACAACAATTCACCTGAACCTGCCTCTTAAGAGGTGTATCACTTTCTAGCACACGAACAAAGTCCGTGACCAAGCTTTCGATATCTCCAAAAAAACTCACAAAACGCCTGAAGAAGATTTCAGTTGCTGCGTGTAAAATATCGCCAAAAAAAAACCGTTCAAAAAATATGAAATATCTTCCTTCCGAAAAATAATGTTGATCCGCCGATTATTTTCTTCGAATAGCAAGAGAAAAAATATTGAATTTTTCGCCAAATAAATTTTTATTTTTATCTCACCAAGTCAGCGATATCGCATTAACCATAGGTAAACAATTCGCGAAAGATAAAAAAAAAGAGTAAAAAATTTGCGCAATCTGATGAGAGACCGTTAAATTGCTGCCACACCGTTGACACTCTTTAAAACGAACAACTTCCGTGTGCTTCGCGTTGAGATATCACCAGCGTCGTGGGTTCGCGCTTGAAGTTCTCAAAACGAACTGAACTCCGGTGAAAAAGTGGTAAAACAGCCGTCGACGGGCCGCTAACCAGGTTCAAGCCACCGCCATTTCTGCGGGGCGCACCTGGAAAGGTAAATGTTGCGAGGAAATCCAAGGCGGCGCACGGTGGTAGCCCTCTTTTTGGGTTCAGCAACTTCTCGACGAGGCCTAAACTTGGTTGCGCCTGCTTTCTTGGTTTACTTTGCGTGCTTTTGGTGCTTTAGGGAGGACTCGGTGCGGTCACTTTTCGATCCTCAAGAAATTGTTCGAAGTAGTTGCTTCACACATGTTTGAGACGGTCGCCAGGGATTATCTACAACAAACACAAAAGTTAATTTTTGAATCAGCGAAGCAGATAAAATTCATTTTTCGGATTCAATTCTTTAACGAAGAAAAAATTTGTATTTATTTATTAACTAGCTTAGCCGCACTGAAAGAAAAACGTGAAAAAATTAACCAAATACTTTGGTTAAAAGGGCGAATGCCGAGAAATATGGGTTTTTCAACCAAGACATACTTTTTATATCCAGATTTCAATTTAAACACCAAAATCGATTCGTTCCTAACATTTATAACCAATTTCTTTGTCAAAAAACAACTAAGATATAGTAAGAGGAACATTGTTTCTTAACAATTTAAATGTAAATATATTTTTAAATATTATAAATGCCAAAGTTTGTGTGTGCTCAATCAAGTTAAACGGCTCAACGGATTTCAAAAAAATGTGGCACACAACTAGAGTATACGGAAATAGGATGCTTTTTATTCGTAGGCTTCAAATGGTGGCCAACAATTGTAAATTTCAAGTAATTGCTAAGAAAATTGATATTTGGAGGTTTTTGGAGATCGTAATTGCGAACCCACTTTCAAAATCTAAACATTCAATGTTGCAATCAATTTGAATAAAATTTAGTACTCAGTGGACAGTAATTTCGAATGCCTAGATATGTATATATTAAATCTAAAATTTATTTGTTTTTTTGATGTTTGTTGCTTAATCACGCTTAAAGGATTGGTTGGATCTTTTTCAAATTTCGTCTGAAAATGCTACATCGTCCAACTTAACATATAGGCAACTGTGTATGCTTATAAAATATAAAGTTTCAAAATGCCAGACAACAATTGTTAATTTCGAAGAATTGCCATGAGAATTGGTATTTGAGGATTTTTTTAAATTCAAGGAATATTAATGCAAATTAGTGTACTGTCAATTCAATAACAATCCAATGGCTTCTAATTATGAAAGGATTTCATGGGAACAGTAATGCGAGTTATTCACAACTTTAGAAAAAAAATAAAAATTCAAAATAAGGTATTTCTTCCCAATTGAAATTTATCATATACAAAGATTATACTACGAAGAAGGACATAGTATTCTTTTGGTATATACGGCATTAGTTTTAGATACTTAAAAATGATTTATAAAACAAATAAAGGATAATCCTAGATTTCCCGGAATATAAATTCCCTGTTAGAGAAATGTTTAAAGTCCGCATGAATTATATAAATATTTTCTAACTGAAATAAGCAATTATGTAGAATAGTAAAATGAAATTACAATTCGCTATAATTGCAAATCGTCTTTCTACCTAAATACATAACATACCCGGACTAATTATCCAAATAAAAACGAGAATACACTTAAAGAAATTTTATTAAAGGTTCAAGTTTTAGTTGAAAGATAGAATTTAAATAAAATGTGATTCAAGCGGATTTTTAATCAATTTTCTTTACTGTAAAAAATTGCCAAGAATCATTACATGTTAGAGCAAACTGAATTTAAAATGGCATCATCCCTCTACTTCGTTTCCAGGCAGCTCCAGACTTTCTGTTGTGATTTGCTCTACTTGACTTGTTAGCTTCTTTCTTTTGTCGGTTAACAAGGACGTCTTTTTCTTGGCCATGGCCTTTAGGTTTACCAACAACATCCCGACCGCCTCCTCGGTTTCTAAACTTAGCATTCCGTGCAGCTTCGTAGCGTGCCCGAATATCAGCGGGATTTTCCAGATACTCCTTACTTTTATCTCTTTTAGCATTTTCATTGATTTCTTCCTCACTTTCCTCCTCATCCTCTGATTCTTCATCGGCAATTTCATCAACAAGAACATTTTGAGCTGCTTTTGATTTAGCTGTCTTAGCTTCGCTATCTGCTAAGGCTTCATAACTGTCGTCGTATTCGTCATCGTACTCATTATCTTCTGTTACCAAACTGTACTCCTGGTATTTTTCCTTCATCTCCTTAACATACGTTTTGTCGTTTAGAAGCTGTTCCACATTTTTCGCTTGACCAGGAAATCCTTTTCCAGATTTTATGATGCATTTTGGATTATCGTGAGTCATTATGTCATAATCATCTCCATCGAAAATATTGTTTCGTCTAATACCAATGCTTTGGTATAAAGCATCTTTCGGGTCTGATGGAATGTAAATTTCGCTTTGATCAGCTTCAGCAAGATCAGGTGGCAAATTTCCTTCAAGGACCGCTGCTATAGCTTCTTCGGTGTTGTTATATCGATCGAGAAGTTTCCTGATAAATCCATCACCCAGATGCGGGAGGATATCCTGCACTTCAGTTACCTCTTTTCCAATGTCTCGTTCAGGAAGATCAATTTTAAGATCCTTTAATTCATGTTCCAATCCATTTGTAATTGAAACTTCTAAATAAAGGATAAACAATAATTACTCCTCATTAAAACGAGCTGTTAAATGTTTTTACCAGGGTCTTCGTGATCTTCTGTACCATTGCATTCCGCTAAGTCAACCAGGTAAGAACCCTCCTCACTTGTGTAGGCCTTCAGGATAAACTCAACCTTAAATTCATCTCTGTCAGAAATGTTGTTAAGGATCGAATATTTAATTAATTAATGGCTAAAGAATTGTATTTTAAAGGAGCAAACATTGCGCAGTTTAATTGTTCTCATATAAACTTAAATGCCAATGGTTTGCTTGTTTACATTAAAATATCGCTTTTAATTATATAGCAACGCGTCACAAGTTTTGTACATTGCTATAAATACGAAATTTTCTTTAACCAATAACATTTTCTTTACTTTTCTAATAAAAGATTAAAAATTGAGGCAAAAGAAATCAAAATTTGCTGTCCACGAATATAGGGTTTTTTTTAGTATAATAATCTTTAGTTTTAACGACTGCACGATCAATTAATTTTTTTCGAAAATTTTGAATTGGAATTTTCAAAATGTATTTAATATAATGATATGTTAAATACCTATATTATATATATCTATATTGTGAAAAGGATACAAATCTTTGCAAGCCTGTCTGATGATATTGATATCGTTTTCCACAGGGAAAAATTTCTGATAGTCAGCAACGAAAGTTCTGTCTGCTAAGGATTCCGTTAAAATAGCTATGTAGATTTCCGCTGGTAAAATACTTTGATTCCTAAAAAGTAAAGATTTTGTTTAAATTTCATCTTATAATAAAAAGGTGTAAACAAAACTTACGGATGTTGTAAAATCTTCTCCAAAACTAAATTAATTAGAGCTCTAAATGCCTTTAGAAGTTCAACTCTTGATCGATTTAAATGTTGTAAACTTGGCGATAACGGATTTATAGTAAAAATGTTTTTATACAGCAAAGATATTGTATTATCGTAGAAATTCGTTATACTGCAAGCGAAGATTAGACAGAAAGTTTTACTACACTTACTGCTTAAAAAAATTAAAGGGATATTCAAAAACAGGAAAAGTTAAATTTCCACGAAAATTGAGTGGCATTTTAATCCATAACGGCTTATTTAAAAGCTTATACTTTCTAGTTTTCGAATTAAAAGCTTACACTTTCTAGTCAAAAATAGAAAAAATTTAGGAAAAATTTTTGATTTGATTAGGAAAAATTTTTGATTTGATTTGATTTGATTTTTGAATATCCTTACATTTTTTTTAATAGTGTATATATTTTTATGATACCTCTGTTCCAAGTGTATTTCGGAGCACAGAGATCTTGCATCAGGATAAGCCTCTAAAAGAATACTTAAGGTGCATGAGCAATCCATCGTGTATAGTGCCAAGTCCTCAAACGATGACACCGGTTCACTATTGTTTTCCATTCCCTCATTTTCTGTCTTCTTCTGGATTACTTTTAACGCCTTTTGAAGGTACTGTATTCCAATTCGTAAGTCCTCGCTGTACTTTGGCTCAATTTTAAAGATGGTCTGTATAATTTTCGACAAAATGTTTAAATTAGACCGTCCATATGCCGTAATCATATCAAAAATCATTGGGATCGATATAAGAAATTTAGAATAGAGTAGCTCCTTAAGATGTTCCTTAGTGATCCATTCCTCCTCAGACTCCTTATTCGTTATCATCCGGCAGATAACCCTCAGTACAAGCTGCAAAATGTCTGAGTACAGCAAAATTACTTTGGGCTGATGGATCAACGACGGCAAATTCAAGTAGAATGGCGTGGCTTCTTGAAGGAATGAAGTTATCGCTTCTATGCAAGAGGGTTCAAATACTAAATGCGACCAAAACCGAAAGTGGTTAAGCTCTAACAAATATTCCATGTCTATTTTAAACGACTCGGCGTCGATTAGCCATTCTTCTAACTCTACGCCAGAAATAACTTCACCTTCAACATGGATAAGACTGCGGTATTTAATGAAATCTTTTTTTTGCACCCAATGCTCGTTCTGAAATAATAAATCATAAATATTCACATTGGAGTATTAAAAATTACAAATAAAACGAAATACATTTTTCAATTTTTTTTCTGATGGATGGATGAAGGTTTCTATGAATTAAGGAAAGGCAAGAAGGAGAGCAGTAAACCTTTATTACTATAAAGAATGTGTGCTTTTGTATGGAATCGTTCCCAACTAAAGGACAGCATTAAATTTATGTCTAATTGTTTCCTGCGCCTTTAGAAACCCAACATACTAAACTAATATATCGATGTTTTGATTTAAAATATAACGAGCACACGTAAATTTTACTTAAATCATCAGCCGCAGTAGTACACTTAACTGGAATCGTGGGTACAGGAAATATTTATTGTTGTTTTAAGTTAGAGGCTATATAATATTAAGTGATATGAGAATTCGTACTTGTAGATTCTAACACTGCAATCATTTAAAATATCAAAAAAATGTACTTACCAACGCAGCAATCTTCAGCTGAACTCCATCCTCTTTTACATAAAAAAACAGCTCGCTCAAAGGTTTTTTATCGGGATTCTGATTAAAATTGAATTCACTAAAAATAGTGAAATAGGCTTTATCGAACTCACTTACCTCAAAATCGATCTTTTGCGGCATTTTAAACTCTTTACTAAAAACACACTTATGCAAACTAACGAAATTCCGGACATAAACAAATCAATGTCAAATAACAGCTGATTGAGAATTTCCCCTTCAGGTTTCGTTGCAATTTCGAAATTGGGTTCTTAGCTGCGGGCTATGATCTAAATTTGAGAATATTCGTAAATAAAAATCAATATCGTTCTGGCAATCGATATTAGTATTATTAAAAACAGACTATTATAATTACAAAATAAACTGCATACACAAATTTAAGAAATCAATCAGAAAAACATATTTGAAATTTTAATTCGAAACTGCAAATGTCAACATCTTTGAACTGTCAACGTGGGCATTTTCAGTTGTGTTTACGCGTGGCGGAGGTGGTTTTTTTTTGGAGGCTGGACGATTTTTACAATAAATTTAACTTAAATGTTCTAGCTAGGAAACTGACCTAAAATGATAATTCAAAGTAAGATACAGAACTGTAATTCTTTCAGAAATCAAATTTATATTTTCCCATTCACAGGGAATACAAACACCTTAAAATATGTGAGCCTCATCACCCTCACCCTGCAAAATGCCGTTCTGGGGCTCAGCATGCGTTACGCCCGCACCAGACCAGGGGACATTTTTGTTAGTTCCACAGGTACGTACAGAAAGCAGCTTAAATCCTACCGCTTTTAGAAACAAAACTAGAACTTTGAAGTTCTTTAAGACAAAGAAATATTTGGCACCGGCCTGTCCCTTCAGTCCAATTTTAAAAATTATCTTTAATTATAATGTTATAAAAAACTACAGGCTGATAACTTAACAGGAAGTATCCCTCCAGCGACTGAAGTAAAGCTCTTATTTAACATCGTCTAGTCTTATCTGCAAATTTAAAAAGTGAGCAGCCTTTACATGCAATGTAAGCTTAGGTACGAATTAGATTATCTTTATTGTTGCAGGCTGAAATTACACTTGGTGCATGCAAGCGGAAACACAAGAACAATAAAGTGTAGAATGATTACCAGATAACGAGCCGGGTAGTGAAAAATAACTTCAATTCATACCGCATAAATATTGAATTTGACCAATTCGTTCATTTTATTACTATTAATTGTATTGCCACAAAAACGTGAATCAACTGTGTATAACCAGTAAATACAATACAATATAAATTAGACTTTATATGTTATCAGTAATTTGGTAAATTAATTAATATTTAGAAAACTAAATTTTTTGCAGTTCATTGGCGGTATGTAAACGGTTCCATTTGAATATATTCAGGACATTTGCTATAGTTTCCGATTGAGGGTAAATAACGTAAATAAAAAATGAAAACAAGATGATAAATAATAAACTTTACTTAATCCTAACTCATTACGTTTTTTTATTCTAACCGCTTTCTAATGAGATTTAATTGATCAAGGGAAAAATAAGTCTATTTAAATTTGTTCCATCAAATTCCATCATATTCATTGGACAAGAAAAAGTGTTGATGAAATCGTGAATTTTGTAAAATATTTGCTAATGGAAAAGAAAATTAGAGGAGAATAAAAGCATACTTGTACATACCAAAGTCAATACTTTATGTATAACAATATCACAAATATCTAGTTTTCTTGACATTCAAAAACTGGGGTAAGCAAAGAATTTCGCTTTCAATTTTATAAAACAAATTTGCAAAATCAATGCGATTTTTCGCACAGTTGCGATTTTGGTTTTTTTTTTTATTATTGTTTAATTTTACTTATTCTTTTAATGTGAAGTGTTCAAAATAAATCTACTAGGGACGACAAATCGACAGCCAACTGAAAATATTATAGGATACTACGATCTCAAATCGGTCGAAAAACGACCGTTTTTATTCTTCTTAAAATTCAATATTTGAAAAGAAAATGTGTGAGCACATTATTTTTGCAGAGCTCTTTGTTGTTTTGAAATCATTTTGGAATCAAACTTAATTTAATATTTTTGATGTATAAACTAAAATTATTATTTTAATTAATCGGTAATAGTTATTATAATAAAAAATTTAATTACACACAATATTTGAGTAGTGCGATAATTGAATTATTATTAGTTGAAATTGAATTAATCCTTAATATTATTTATTAATTAAACAACATTTAAATTATTTAATTGATCCAGTTTACATCATGGTACTTTTTTGGTGCAATCAGATGATTTTTATTGCTATTGCAAGTTTACAATACCTTAAAAATCATACGCACCGATTTGCTTGTGCACTAACCATGGCAAATGCTGAATTATAACATCATATATTAGAAAAATAATTCTTCGTTTTTCTCTGAATAACCACAAATGATAACTTTCCAAATTTCTAGGGATAATGTTCATAGCACACTGAAAATTATTTTCTAGAATATCAATAATATTATCAGTGACATCGACGTTATTATTGGTTTCATTTGCATTCTGATTTACTCTTTCACGATGTCTAAGTGTGCCTTTTCTTTCCACCTGCCCAATTAAGGTACGCCTTCTTGACATGACAATCGGAGAAAAAGGTCTGAAATTATAATACTTTGTTAAGGCAACAATAACAACAATTTTGCAATTTGGGAATTCAATTACTAAATTCAATATATTCTACAATACGTAAATAGTCTAGTACTAATTTAGCAGTTAATACCTTTATTTTTTTATATACTAAGATAGTTTACACTTAACGAGATACATCAGCTTCTTGCCTTATATCATTCGGAAGCTCGTTAAATAGTTTCAAATCTTTATATATAATAGAAATTTCAATGCTACCGCTGCTACGCTGTTCAATAGACATCCTCTAATCACAGAAATTCTGAAATTATAATTATACACCATATTCATTTTTTTATTTTGTAATACCTGACCTGCAGACAACAAAATGAGCAATAATCAAAAGGAGAGAAATCTAGGTTATTTATAAAGCATCATTGTAAAATATATTTGATTCGTTTACACTTGCTCTATAACCTCATTATACACTTCTAGATTAACTTTGTCATTGGTGGTAATTGCATAACATTTAATTTTACCTTTTTACTTCTTCAACCATTCTACTCAAGTTGTCATTCAGTTCACTTTCTAGTTCTCTTGCTAAACAATACAGAGAATAGAGCTCTAATGTACACCCAGACCCACACATAGGGTTGGGGCAATACTCAGTTTACATATGTATGTTTTTGAGTTCTTCTAGTTGACTATGATTTGAAACAGCCATATTTCTTTCTTTTAATTCAATTTCTTCGATTTTTCTCCAGCAACACGATCCAACGTCTCAAAAGATTGTTTGTAATCCAAGAATACAGCCAATACTATCTCCTTATCAGTGACTCGCTTCCATTCATTTAGCAACCAGACCAAAATATTTTTTTTCCCCGAATTTGGATCTTTTAGGCTCTAAAGTCCAAGGCATTTCTACTTGTATACAAAGATCCATATGAATAGTTTTTTTTTAACTAGTATCTTACAAGAAAAATTCGGTGAAATTTCAAATCCTTTAGTTAGGAACTTCTACAAGTTCCCTTATATAAAATTAGATTGTAGTTATGTTGTTGCCACATTATTATATATATTAACAACGTCCAACTCAGTTACATTAATATGCTACATTTTTATATTTTCGCTTTTCCAGCTGTCTTGATGTCCGAAGTGGTGAAGCTATTTACATGTCTTATACTTGTATTCAACGAAGAGGGAAATGATGTTAATCGATTCCTCCAGTCACTGCACAAAACAATAATACAAAATCCCTATGATACTCTGAAGGTGTGTGTCCCATCATTCGTCTACATCATCCAGAACAATCTGCTCTACGTCTCAGCCTCACATTTGGACGCAGCCACCTACCAAGTGACCTACCAGATGAAGATCCTCACTACAGCCCTTTTTGCTGTGGTCATCCTTCGAAGGAAATTATTGTCTACCCAGTGGCTTTCCCTTCTTCTCCTCGTTTTGGGCGTCATTCTAGTGCAGCTTGCGCAGACAGAGTCGCATGTCTCTTTGCCGCCGGAACTTCCTGCCCAGAATCGACTTTTGGGTCTTTTTGCAGCTTTGGGGGCGTGCTTCCTCTCTGGGTTCGCTGGGATCTACTTTGAGAAAATCTTAAAGGGCGCCGATATTTCAGTTTGGATCCGCAACGTGCAGTTGAGTCTTTTGAGTTTGCCTTTCGGTGCCATCACATGCGCCCTAAACGATGGCAAGGCGATAGCTGACCAAGGGTTCTTTTTCGGATACGATTACTTCATTTGGTATCTAATTCTGCTTCAAGCTGGCGGAGGCCTCATCGTTGCCGTAGTTGTAAAGTACGCGGACAACATTCTCAAAGGATTTGCTACTTCGCTTGCTATTATAATTTCATGCGTTGCATCGATTTATTTATTTAGCTTCAATTTAACGATTCAATTCTCCCTCGGTGCTATGCTAGTCATAGTCTCAATTTTCATGTATGGATATAATCCGAACAAGGGGCAAAAGTTGCCCTCGTACAAGCTCAGCGCAGATTTGGAAGAAAAGGAACTACTACCCAAGGTTTAAGGAGTTGAGAATATTCAAATGCGTCAAGATGATCAATTTCCAGTATTTTGAGCGTATTATGTTTAAGAGTTGATCAGTAAGTGATACTTAAGCCGTGATTGGGGGTATAATTGTTAGCAGGTGCACGATTATACAGGCCAGGTTGCATATATCCTTTTCGAATGAAAATGACAGAAAAAATGGTTTGGGTTCGCACAATTCGACGTATCAACTCTTTCAATAAGTCGACACAACTTATCGCGTCGAATTCAATACGAAAAAAGGAATTTAAAAATATTACCGCTCTAGCATTAATTACGAGGATACCTAACCAATTTTACGCGAAAACATTTTATTTAAAAATCCGGTTTAGAGTAACCAAGATTTGTTAAGAACTATTGAATTAGTTTTCATGACCGTTTCTATATAAAAAGCTTTGTGAAGGAAGAAATTACGATTTTGTTAAATTAAAATATATGTTTATATATATAAATAATTCGATGATAAAGTGGTGCTTGAAAAACAGCTGTAACAACTTAACTTTTTAAAATTTGTAATTAATATTAAAAAATATGTGGAATAGTGTGAAAAACACAAATATAAAAAAATTGCTTATAATTTTGTTAAAAAAATTAAATTTTTTATGCATTAATGAATAGAACATTCCTCAAATATGAACAACCAGACGAGCTGATATAGCAAGTTGTGTCGATAGAAATTCAAAATAAAAAATATAAATTCTAAAATAGCGTTTCCAGACATTTTCTTACTTTTGGACTTCAACAAAGTAGGACGGGAATTTCATTTGATATTAAAAAAATGGCTTATGTGTTTTTATTTGCAGCGATTTCAGTTGAAAATTATATTCTATGTTTTTCTATTTTCAACGATGTGTTATTTTTTGGATACGTCGAATGTCTTCTTAGGTGAGAACTGTAAAAAATGCTAACCATTTTAGATTGCAAATTATTAAATAGTCCATTATTAGAGAGAATGACTGACGTATCTAACTTCCGCATCTAAACAAAGCCGTAACATAATTCTAAGACTTAGCAAGGGTTTCTGCAATCATTAAATATACCCGTTCATAATTATGTATTACTTTCGTAAATTCTTGTTATATTCTATTTTAAACGAAGCCGTATTTGCAGTCGCCACGATACACATACGTCTATAGGTTTTGTATTGCCATAATATGCGATCCAACGAACGTTTTCATTCGTCTTTCCCATTAGATCAGTCATAACAAAAAAGCTTGAAAACTACTCTGCAATTTTTTATTCGCTTTGATTTGACATAGGAGATATGATTTTAGCGAGTATTCGGCAACTGTAATAACGCTAACCAATCAATCAACTAACCATAATAGGGCACTTAATTTTATTTTTGTTTTGCACGGACACTTATTTTCTTTGAACTTTTGAAAATGTGTCTTCGCTTGTCGAGTCTAAGGCGCTCTGTGTTGAATAACATTGCAGGAAAATGATGATTACTCAAAACGCGTTTAGATATTTTTTGGAACAGAAAATATTCTTAAGATATCGTACCACCAGCTGAATTTTTTTTTTTTTTTTGTTCGTAGACCTTAAACAATTTTTTTGTCATTTTCATTCGAAGTGTAAATGCCCGAACAAAACCCTGGCTCAAACTTTGTCGAGTACTCCTTTGGCGAAATAATTTTTACCTTTCAATTAAAATCTCAAATGTAACTGTACTGCTGTAATGTATTATACATTTATGTATAAGACCTGATATATTTTATTAAACTTGTATTTTATATAAAACCGTATTTGAAGTGATTTGTAATCCATTCTGCAAAACTGTTAAAATCAGAGTAAGAACAAACATACGCATTGCGCCGATTTTGTCATTACTAAGCTTCGATATAAATGTCCCTAGAAAATTTTGCAAAAAATTTAAAATTGTTACTTGCCACATAATTTAAGGACTTCAATTGAAAATATCTCACCTTAAAATAAATATCACATACTTAGCTTCTGAGGTATAACAATAGATGAACGATTGGGTGCTTTTACATCTAAATGACTTAGAACGTAGAAATAAATTGAACCAGATTGCCTCCGGACTTTATGCTTTTAAATTCTTGTGTGAAACTTATCATCGGATCTATTCTTCCATAAACTAACACTTAGGAAATTTTGTTTTCTAAATTCTTTATTAAGGTTTTTAAACGCCATTTCAATAGTTCAATATGCTTTAATTTTGTCAACTGTGTAAATATAACATCTTACATTAGTAAAATTATTGTCAAGCTTTTACAACCAACAATTATTCTCCCTCAGGGAGTAAAACTATCTAATTTTTTTCTTATTGCACCTTCTTGGCCTGCTTAACTTTCTTAATAGAGGCTGGCTTCTGGGGGAATACTAAAAACAGTGACAACTGCAACATACTTACAATTACAACAAGAACGTTTTGTACCTTTAAATAAATCATTATAATTTTAAATCCTAATGCTGAAGAGTATTTTGTACTTACTATTATCGTATAATTGCTTATAGCTACGCCATAGACCAGCCAAGCAAGTGATACAATTGTTCCGGATAACATTATTGGTAATGGAAGACTTTGTGTACTCTTCGTCCTAAATACTTCACCCAGGGAGAGGAAAGGTGATCCTACCAACGCCATTAACACGGCGGTGCAGAACATTCCGAATCGGTGTTCTACAATTTCCTCATCTTCGTACTCCGCATAAATCAGACTCGCTGCACAAAATAGGCCAGTTATACCAATTTGTCCCCAAACTTTTGTCTTT
Organism: Philonicus albiceps; assembly: GCA_963969385.1. Classification (NCBI taxonomy): domain Eukaryota; kingdom Metazoa; phylum Arthropoda; class Insecta; order Diptera; family Asilidae; genus Philonicus; species Philonicus albiceps. The sequence goes on along the minus strand of OZ017774.1, from coordinate 27,978,065 downwards.
TTATTTCCTGGAGTATAGTAGTAGTAGATAAATAGGTATATCACATTTAATGCGAATCCGATTAAATTAATTCGGATTGTTGCATCGTCTCTTATTATTGCACCAAATTTAAGGTTGACAAAACTCCTGCAAGGCAAAAAATATATTGTTATGTTATGTTATAGATATGTTATGCCATACGAAAGCGATAAAAATTCAACTGTACGCTTATACACTTAAAAAGTTATACGAAAATTAAACTTATGAGAAAGCAATTTGTGCGCTTCTTCATAAATAAGGCCTCTCATTGCAAAGAATACGCATACAAAAAAGTTGTTGAATTTCTAGAAGAAGTACTAGGGTTAAAAATGTCGACTAGTAATTTTCGTATAAATAGGCATTTTCAGAGCCGCTAAGTTTTAATTTGCTATCGGGATAACAAATTCCAAGCTAACGATGGTGATAGTCTGTAGTATTGGAACATTAATGTTTTTTCCACCGATGCTCAAAAGTTGAGCTGTTAAATTTTCTGCATGAATAGTGATCAAGCAGAAGCTTTTGTACATTAAATTTCTTGGTTGTAGGGCCTTTTGCTTTTGTTGTTGTATGATATGATAACGATAACGACGTAACGTAGAAATTTGAAATTTGATTATAAATATATAGTGCGAAAAAAACATTCGTTTACGTATTTGCTAATTTTTCAGCACAATGTAGGAAAATTCATTAAGTTTTCAGTTGTCTTTGCTTTGGTTTAAATGTAATTTTATTTAAACTCCGCGGATCGAATATTTGTAAATAAAGTCTGGTATGGAATCCTAATTCCGCGAGTCCGAATCGCTCCTGATTTTTTAAATTAAGGGTTGTGTGTCATCAGCAAACATTACATTCATTGATCTTATTCACACTATCATGGGTATGAGAAAATTTCATGCCTATCATTTATTTCAAATCTTGTGCCCAATTCTTAAAATTCAAAATTACGGTCTTTTACCAGATTTAATTAAATTGAATTATTTTTAGGATATAATATTTCTTAGGAACGATACTACATTCCCAATTAGAAAATCCCACAGTTACAAATCTTCAAACATTTTTCGTCAAAAAAAGTTTACCTATAATAATAGGATAGGGTACAATCCGTTTTAATTACTACTTACTTCTAGAAAAATCTTAAAGTGCGGCTAAAACCAACAAAGTCGGTAAAAGATCCTCACGAATGTCGCTTCTTATTATGAATATTCTTTGAATCAAACCCAGAGGCTTATTTGACTTCTTTATTCAATTAATGGTTGCAAATAACCAAATATCAGAGACTACTACGTGGGTATAATCCCACATAGTTTTTAAAATATAAATACAAATACTTAGGGATTATGTCGTGCGTTATTTTGTCCTTGAGACAATTTCATTGGAATTTTGTCTTTTGTAACTTTGAAATTGGGGATTTCGTGCCTAAACCATATTATCTACTGAATTTTAACCCTTTATATTCCAGAGCCTTGGAGCGATGCCATATAAAATTGATTTTCAAACTCGAGGGCTCCGCAATGGAGACAATGGAAATAATTTTCAATTTATAACATAAAGACAAAAACAAAATGTAATAACTTTATCTACTTTTTTATGCGCATATTTATTTGAATATGCGAAATTATATTCCATTGTAATTGCTTTGAATTACTGGTAATACGAAGGAAAGAAAGCTTCGAGTGCACAGTGTTAAAAATTCAATATACTGGATCTTAAATGTGATATAGGCAAGCATCATACGTCTATTAAGTTTTCTTCCAAGATCGATTAAATATTCATGTTAAAATACGTTATTAGTTATTTATAAATTGAAAATATGTGGAATGTTTCAGCGAATGCTATACGAACTTCAATATCTCGTTTGACTTCCGTTGGTGTGAAATTAAAATTAAATTAACGAAACTACATAAATTAATTAATCGTTATTAACAAGTGCCAATTTATTTATATGGATTTTTTCTAATAAAATTGCGCAACTTTGAAAAATTGAGTTAAAAAACACAAAAGATCGCATTTTGGTAATTTTTTGAAAATTAAGTAAAATATGAGTAAAAGTTTTTCTTGGAAGCTTGTAGCTTGAAAGCCTAAATCCTCAATGATCTTCATTCATCATCTATTGTAAGAAATTATTGGTTTATGAAAATAAGTAAATTTTACGCAGTATTCCGAGCATTTTTAAGGTTTTGTATATTTTTATAAAATAGCTAAAGGTTTAAAATTCCACTTTTTGGGATTCTTTAACAATCCGTGATTTTTTTATATTTTATAAATGGTTAAAGTATGATCTTTGTATTTTTAACACAATTTTTTTCGAAAATAAGAGCTGATTTGATGAATTTTTATAAATAAAATCATGTCACTTTTTCGGAAATAAATTCACTGTAGACTACTAATTCTTCCTTGATGAATTTATAATCGATCAGTTGATGGGTTAAAAGACCTGCATAATATTTTTATTATTTTATTATTGTGTTTTAATGTCGTTTTTCTATTTTGACCATTTCTTTGTCGATTTAGATTTTGTATGAAAACACTCACAATAACGGTGGAAAACCCCTGGTCTACACTGAATTTGGGTCCAGATAAGATCGCTGTGATAAGGGGGCGTGAAGATGAATTGTTAAAGAACATTTTTTCTGTAGGCACTAAATGCACAATTATGCGGCAAACTACTTGAGCTGGTGAAGGTCAATCGCAGTCCCCCGGAGAAACGGTCAAAAGTACTCACAAGGCCAATCCGCCGAGAAATGGAATTGCCGGAACCCCGGTGCTGCTCCCCTTTCTCCGAATATCGTTCAAAAGAAATAGCCCGCTGAGGAAGTGAAGAAATGTGATCGTGAGTGCCACTTGGGCTATGATAGGAGTGTAAGGCTTCAAAATATTGGTCCAAAAACCCGTCATCTCGATTCTGCTGAATTTAATCTGAAATTTTATAATTTTTGAGTTTATGACTAGCAACCAATTCTACTTTAAATAATTACGTAGTCTTGGTCGGATTCTTAAACCAGTTATTCAACAGCTCAGACGGAACTGGCCCGAGCAGCACCGCTCACCAGCAATCTAATCTAAGTTTTTATCAGCCGAGAGATTGACATTTTAAAAAACAATTAGTATTGCCATGCCACATAAGCTTATTCAATTATTTTAAAAAAGTTTCGTACGCCAAAAATAATTATCCTGTGTACGCTATGAAATATTTTATTTTAAAGGCATTTTTTGTTTCAGCTGTTTGCGTAAATTGTAATCATTAAATTATAAAAAATATAAAATATTTAAATAGGAATATTTCTGAAAATCATAAAGTATCAATGCTTTTTAGATTTCGTAATTGCCTATACCTTTCAACGAAGTAAGAAGAAGCGAGAAACGTTCAATTTGACAAGTGTTTGTGTTTGTTTCAACTTTGTGTAAAAGTAAATAACGTGAAATTCCACAAAAAAGGGCCGAATAACATCTCTAAATGAGTTCAATCTAATAATGGAAGAAATAAATGATCACAACGCATCACTTTTGTGTAGAATATGTTTTAATTTAGGCGATTACGACATAGCGACCTATCAAGTCCGGATTGAAGAACATAAATACGAGTTAAGGCAAATATTCAATGAAATATCATCTTTAGGGGTATGCTGCGAATAATATTGATTTTTGAAAAAAGTTTGTAATATAAATCTTTTCCAGACCTGGGACGAGGATAGTTTTCCTTCAAAAATATGCAATCAATGTACAGAGGACTTGGGCCAGTGTTATTTTTTTCTGCAAAAAATTAGAAGTGCTGACGATAAAATCAAGAAATTTTTTATTAATGGCAATCCAGAAAGTGTCGATGCAATTTCGGAGACTGATGGCTATGAGTTAATCGAATGCATCGAGAAAGATGATGAGCCCGAAGACGAAGAGAAACGTACAGAATACGACGAGACAGAGGTACTTGATGAGCCGCAAGATCAATGTTCAATCGACTCGAGTGAAATTGTTACTAGACCTCCTAAACGAAAGATCCCGACGAAAAAGCCTCACTTTGTTCTTACTGAAAACGTAACAAACATCCTGTCCAGCGTTCAACGGCTCTCTCCTGAAGAAGCCGAGGAGGAGCACGAGGATGAGTCTATCATAGAGCCTCCAGTTAAAACTAAAAGGCCAGAAGAGCTGAATAGCTTTCTGATAACAAAATTTGTCCCCGCCCAATCCACAATGGTTCAGGACGTGCTAGAGACGAGTCGGGACGATAGTTTGGCGGAAGTGGGATCTGTAAATCAAATTCGAATGCTCGATATGGCTGCTGTTGAGGTGAAAGCTTCTGGGAAGATTGAATTCAGGGACGAGGACGATGAGTCGAACATTGAGAATCCGAACACTATGTACCTGTGTCAGTATTGTCCGCGCGCTTTCTCAACATCGCACCATTTGATCATGCATCAGCGGAAGTCCCACGTTTGTCAGTTTTGTATGAAAGGCTTCACCAAGGTGACCGATTTGTATAAGCATTCTCGCGAGGCGCATAGTCACTTCAACTGTGCCATTTGCAAGAAGGACTTCAGCAGCAACAGCAATCTGAGGCAACATATGAAGAAGATCCATTTCGTTGAGCTGCCTGCACACGTTTCCCTCTTATCTTTTACGAAAAAGGACAACGTGACTGTCCAGGAGTGATATGTAAGTGTTTTGCAGGCGGGACCCCAATCATGCTATACGAAAGTTAAGCGTATTTTCTAGATAAACACATTTTAAAAATGTGCCGTGGCACCCACATAATGCATAAAAGGGGTTCCAAATGTTTGTTAAGGCTTAAATCGATTTTGTATTTCCACTCAATCTACAAAAAAAGAAAAAAAATTATAATTTTCCAATCTAAAATATAAAGTTACTGTAATGTAAAATGTAAAATTGTGTAATGAAGCATCAAGATGTTCAGATATAAAAAAAAGCCGAATCAATGATTGTATAATTAAACTTTATATTTAAAGTTTCCCTGGGTTTTTATATTAAGAAGTAACAGCAGAGCATGGACTGACTCATAATCAGTATGATTGCTTTCTTATTAGATTTAAAGACTTGCGCGTAATTTCCTTAATCTACCCCTTAAAATAAGCACCTAAACCTCGCGACAAGCTTTTAACTCTTTGGGATTAGGTGGGTCAAAAACAGTTCCACTTTTTGGTTAGCCTTTTATGCGTGATGGGATATATTCGGTGTGGGAAAAAGTTCGTGACGTTTTTTTTTTTAGTTGAATTCAACTGGTTTTCTTATAGTGTGAAAATGAATTTATTTATTTATATTTCACAAGCCTGCGCAGCGTTCTTCCCCTTATCATAATAATATTGCAATATATAGCGCAAATTTTCATTATTTATCTCCACTTTCGAACGCAAACAATTTTCCAACCACTGCACCAATATCGATGTTTACGCACTCAAAGTAACGCTCGAACTGTTACCTTTCCAACGAGTGGTGTCACTGCGGTCTGTGTTTCCTTAGTTATTTGGAATTGATGCCATATATCAGGAAGGAAAAACGCCAGGAAAGAGTTAAATCACATAAGAACATAATCATATTAATTATAGATAGTACGTGTCTATTTTATCATACTTTTGTTGCTGGCACTTTTATAGAGCAGCCATATTCAACACTTTTCTTGGTTTGGGGTTTATACAACATTATGGCTTTTATGAACTCCTTGGTTTATTTTTTCCTTTTTGTACAATTTAATAAAAATTTGTATATTTGAAAAATATTTTTTTTTAGTTTTAGTTTTTCCCATTTTAGTCTCTCGATTACCGAAGAAATAACAGTCAACCCTCTCAGAGCTTCGAAGTAAAAGAGCAAGGGCTAATACCCAACATGGTTCGCCTTGGTTCCCAATGATCAATGCTTTCAACGCCAATATCGCGGAACTACATACGGTACAAAGCAAATATCATGAATTACTAGATGGGACACTCGTGACGTAGTCCCTTATCTTTTTTCGACCTTGGTCCCCTTAGCCCACCGACCTTGCAGATTTTGCTAAAAGTGGATATTAATAAAGGGCTCACGCGTGAGAGAAAGACAAAAATTTAGTGGGAGGCGGAACGAAAATTAAAATCATGTTTCACCAGTCAGAGCAGCGCACACGTTCGAATATGTTTGGCCCGCCTTTAAAAATGCACAGTGAAAAAATGTAAGCAGCCCGTATCCGTATATATGCTCTGAGTGTGCTACCTGCCTGTTCCTCATTCTCAATTCAGGATTTCCCTATGCTGGAACATTGCCTGGGGACGGCACTAACACCATGCATGCAGAGGCACACAGCGAGCCCAACAGATTAGCCCGGTATGCGTGATAAAAAACGCTGCATTTTATTGCCTACACTAAGTGCTGTAGATGAGAATTTTTGGCTGCATATTCTTATCTCTTTCGTTCTTATTGGAATTTAGATAAGGCATAGGAAGCAGTAGTTCTTTGCTACTTTCTCTAATGGAAAAATTTTCCCCAGGCAGTTTTAGAAGTTGCATATGGGTTATAACTTTAAGCTTGTATAGAGAGTGTCACATCTAGTAATTCATGATCTTTGGTAGAAAGTCATATTTGGGTTTTGCAAATTTACATGTCCATGCTACTAACCGTTGAGGAGTGCCTTCATAAGGAGACAATTTTGGCTGAAGCATCAAGTTATTCTCATTTTAATGTATTGTCATAAGAACTGAGCAAGCATGCATAATTTTAAAGTCCTAAGTTTAAAGGAAGTGGTTCAAATTTGGCTTGCAAGATTTGAACTAAACAAACATACGTGCATACATATGAAGTTGAATAAAAGCTTGTAAGTTGTAAAAAAAACAAAAAAACAAATTGGAGGTCGCATTCACCGGCGGATTCGGTAGTAGAAAAAAGTGGTTTTACTCTATCTGGCAAGACTGCAAGAGTCAGCTGTGAATGACATTTAACTTATTTACAAAGTGTAAATTCACAGCTGTGCGGTCTGCTTACTTACTGAAATTAACTAAAATACAAATCAAATATTATTATTGGAACATTAAAATCATTCTAGTGGTATTGCTAATGTTCTGATATTTCAATTTGAATTTAAACCAAGCATATTAAAAATGAATTGTGAAATGATTTTTCGAAAAATGTTCCGAGATACGGTGAAGAACTTAAACCTTATGCGGTTATGTGCCTGGTTTGAGAAATAAATAAACTATGAATATAGAAATGAACTGCTTAAATTCTCTATCAGTGAATTAAACGGTAGGATCCAATGACAAACGACGATATGGCTCCTAAAAATTGTAGAGCTGTTACAAAAAGGAAGCGAAATGTAATGACTTTGGGAAGAAAAATTGAGTTATTGGACTATTTAGCTGCAGGTGAAAGTTATGCGAGTGTGGCGAAAAAGTTTAAGGTTAACGAATCAACTGTACGAACAATAAAAAAGGTTGAACAGTCGATTCGGTCTACAGTTTTATACGGCACTAGCACAAGCAATAAAGCCACATTTTCTAGGAGACCCCAAACTATGGTAAAAATGGAAAAAGCTTTGATTATTTGGATTGAAGACTTAACGCAAAGAAATATGCCCGTGAGCGGTCGAATGATCCAAGAAAAAGCCACACAGCTCTTTGATGATCTAAAGTCTAATACAGAAATTGCACATTTTAAAGCGAGTAAAGGATGGCTCGAAAGATTTAAAAAGCGATTTTCTTTACACAATATCAAAATTGGTGGGGATCCCGCTTTACCAGACCAGGAGGCAACTACTCCGCATTCGATTGATCTAAGTGAATTCGTCGTACGTGGGGGATGCACGCCAGAAAATTTATTTAACGATGATGAGGCAGATTTACTGTGGAAAGGAAGGGCGAATCGGGCCATCATTTCACAAGACGAAGAGCCCACACCGGACTTTAAAGAATCGGAGTTTCTTGAAATAATAATAAGTGAATCAAGTGACGAAGACGATATCCAGGAGGCAAAGACAAATACTTCTATGACTTTAAACAGTATAAGACGAATTTTGTCCTCGGGTAAGCAACTTCAAAACCTGGTTTCTAATTTAGATCCATTACATGAAAGGAGTTTAAGGTTTAAAAAGCAATTGGAGGAGTTATTACAACCTTACAAAGAGGCGCAAAAGGAACTAATGAAATAGTAAACCAGCTAAAATAAAGGGCTTATATCAATCCCCTGGACTCTGCGTTCCAAGTAAATAATGGCCTATTAATATACACAAAATATCAATAAGCTTATTAGAGAGATCCTGACATATTTAAGAGAAGAAATTAGGTCGATATACAAGAGAAAAGAAGTCAGACCTACTTCTAAATTGATGAAGATCCTCTCAGAATACATTAAAGGAAACACCGAGATTGAACTTAAAACCACCATAATCTTTACGAATGGCTAACAATATCAAAAACAGCGTTGTACGATACCCTGACGAAATGGGTAATTGCACTAAATTAGTTTTTAAGACACTTTTTCAGAATATTCTTATAATTTGATTTGTTAGGTGATTTGATAAAGTTTCTTAAGAACTCTTCGATAGTTTCTTTTTATGGCCAAATTTCCTTAAGATTATGTAATTTTTGTTCATAAGTGATTACACAATAATTGGATAAATTGATGTTACCTCGTTTAAACTATTTTAAAATAAGTTCATCAAAATTATACAGGGTGGACAAATTTTAGGTTAGCAACTTCCTTAAAAACACTTTTTTTGACAAATTCAGTTTTATTGATACCAATGTAAAGTAGAAATATGGGAATTAATAATGGTGTATAATGTCGGGCAGATGTACACCTCTAGCACGTCGATAGACGTCCGCTCTTTTCGCAAAATTTTGAACCACACTTTGCAACAAAGCTTCGCTTATCTCGTCAATGCAGCGCCGAATTTCATCTTTCAGAGCGTCCGTTGTTTGTGGTTTGTTCACGTAAACCCGATCTTTCAAATGGCCACAGAGAAAGTAGTCCAGCGGCGTCTTTATGCAAAATGTTGCGCAAAGTGCCTCTGATGATGCCCAATTGTTGCGAAAGTCGACGAGTTGATGTACCAGGCTCATTCTCTGTCTAGTGGCCATGTTTGCATCACTACGGCAACTACGAGCGTATTGTTTTGGTCTATTGTCAGCAAGAGTACCGTGAGCCCCAAAATTAGCGGTCAGCGGTCTCAGGAGCCTGATTAAGAGGAAAAGCTGCTCGAATTTTACGAAGTGATACAGTAAAATGTTCACCATTTTGATAGTAATTTTTCACAATTAAAATTCGTTGCTCAAGAGCGTAGTGTTCCATGGTTAAAATTTCCCAAATTTTTACTAAATAAATGTCAAAGGATGACAGTTTAATTCTTAACATTTCATCATTTCACAGCCTTTTTACTTCCTAACCTCAGATTTGCCCACCCTGTATGTGTTGTTAAATGAATGGTAAGTTTCTTCTTTATATTGTCATCCAACAAATTCTCAAAGTCTGTATTTTTTACATCAGTCCCCTGTTGTGTTAGAATTGCAAAATTCAAATAATCAACGTTTATATTCCCTGGTTTTTAATGGAGGGTCCAAACTGTTTAGCTTCATGTGGGTGGTGGAATATTTGTTTTATGAGCCCTTAAGTGCCGTTTTAATTCACCCCATAGATTTTCTATAGGGTTTAGGTCAAGACTCTAAGCTGGTCACGGCAAAACATTAACCATATTGTCTTCGAACCACCTTGAAACTAGCCCTAACGTGTGCTTTGGATCTCAGTCTTACTGAAATGTCCATTCAAGGGGCATTTCCCATTCAGCATGCGTGAACATTAAATTCTCTAAAATGCCTCTACATAAAATTTTCAATGATGCCATAATGGATCCTCCACCATGTTTGACGGTGGAAATATGGTACTTATGGTCATATGCCACCTTTTGGACGCATGTACCTTAATACGTTGTCGCAACGCTTAGAAGTGCGATAACATTTTTTTTTTTATTTATTTATGTTATAACAATTCCAAGCGCACTTCAAAGGTTGAAACTTAGTCGATGCAGGTCTTTAAACATATTGGGGCCAATGTTTCTTGTTTTAAACTTTGATTTTTCACTCCAAAGGATGGTATCCTATTTTGTTTCTGGTATGTTCTTTTGTAAAAGCAAGTCGACTTTTGTTTTTCGTGGAAATCATTAGTATTTTTCAGTATGATGCCCATACAACCTAAAACCGATAAGCCTTCATCTAATAGTCCTCGAACTTACCTTGACATCATGTTTACATAATTATTTCCCTATATCTTCGGCAATTTTTACGGCATCTGCTAGTAAGAGTCGTTTTATAAGGTTGTCAATACGGTCAGTTATCTTTGATCTTCAACTTTTTGAAGTGACCTCAACACTTCCACGATCTTTCCACTTCTTTATAATTTTGCTTACTGTTCCTTTAAAAAGATTAAAATTTTTAGCAATTTCTGTTATTTCTAATCCGTTCTTGAAATCATTTCCTATAAGCAGCTTTAAATCCTTGTTTAAATATTTTTTCGCAGCCATATTTATAAGCTCGTTGAAAATGCACAAATTCTCATTCGACTAGATAACGCTACGAAATAGAAAAATTGCACTGGAAATTAACACTCGCGGTACTAACTTATCGAGTTAACCTTACTTTCATTCATTTAAAAGCGCCCAGGATTTTTCCACGTGATGCGTTCACAGACAGACACGATCACTTCATGGTTTTATTTTACATAATAAGTTAAGGGATAATAAGTAATAGGGATTCTATCGAAATAAAAACATCATTTACTTAACGAATAATTATTTAATCTATTCGCAACCGAGTTGTGAAGCATTTAAAAGTTATAAGTCGTCGGGTGTTCCAGGAAAAATCCACCACTTTTGAAGATCTGTTTAGCTATCTTCACGTGATTTATATCATTGTTAGCATAGGGACCAGACCCAATCTCCTTACTCAATTCTTTAACACGGTTGCTAGCATCGACGCATATTGTGATAGACAAAACTAGCTCATAATCTGAATGTTTATTGCCTATACAATGTGACCTTGAGGCTCTTGATAGAGTGGTAAACATTGCAAAGATCAGAGAAATCATTTCCGCTATTCGAGCGATATCGATATGCTTCTGTATGATTTCAGTTCCATACCTAATGAGCAACATTTCTATGGACATATTTATCCTAGCTATTGACTGCTCGAGAAGCCGAGATGGAATTTCCAAGGACGGGTGAAGCTCCTCGTTAAGGCGCCAATTTACTTTTGGATTGTCCAGCGATTTGTTCTGAAATATTTTTTTCAGCATATAGGCTGGATGCAACAGAGGATTCCTTTCCTTTATAATCGTTTTGTTGATGTTCATCTAGTAAAGGATTTCATGTAGAGCTGAGATAGGAAATTTATATTATTAGAGCCTTTTCAAAAAGCCAATTTCCAGTAGGTAGGACAGCCAGGAAATATTTTTAATTTAAAGATGAAAATGTAATACACTTTATAGTGCAGTGCTGTTCAATTTAAAAACTGCAAAATCTATAAATCAATTTAAATAAAGCTTTTTGCTTGTTTTCTATGATCTAATACTAAAATATTGATGTGATTTGATTTCGGATACGTATTTAGCACCTGAAGAGATACACAAAGCAATTGCTAACACTGATCCCCCTTTTAATAGTAAATGCTAAGAGTTTTTTTTACTATTATAAAAGATGAAGATGATGAAACTGAGTTTTAATATCGAAAGAATTATAAATCCAGGAAAGTAAGCAAAAGGATTTTAGGAAGTCATGTATTAAATAAATCAGTCGGTGATTTAAATGCATGAAACTGGAAGCGGTGTTCTCTAATAAATCAAATTAATAAAGACAAATAACCTAATAATTTACGCAGTAATATTCTTCATTAATTGTGCATGGCTAATGCATATCGATTAAAAAAATTAAATAGTACCCACTAACATTTCTTATAAAATATGATGGAGAAATTTGTTTATCAAACTGAAGTAAACAAAATAAATCCTAATTTACTTTAGAATTCCGAAAATAAAAATTGACTATACATATAATAAAAGAAATTTGAATTTATGTATTATTACCAGAAATCATTACCGTCTAAATAGCTAGGCGCATTTTAATACGAAAACCTAGAAATACAAATGCAAAAAGCTTCATTAAAATTACATTCCGAATTCCGATGTTAAAATCTTATTGTAACAAATAAGTTTTTGCCACTTAATCGACTGAATATTGGCTTTCGGAATAGTCCCTAATGCCTTACCCCTGCATGATGGAGCCCTAGCAAGCCGGTGTACATACTTAAAGAATCTTTCGATTCTCCATGGATAGACAACTGGATTGCATTCGTAATAAATTCATGTATGGGTTGATCTGAAAGCAAAGATTCTGGTTCCATAAAATGTAAAGGGGCTCTAGCAGCAGCATCGAGACATTCTAGAGAAAAAACCTATTTTTGGACGTTAAAACAATACCTGCTCAAGTATATTTGAAAGAAAGACGTACCTTTGCTGCAGCGACTTCTAAGCTGATATCCTGATTATCAAATTCATCAATCAATCCCCCTATATAGTAAACCATCGACTCCAGGGCATATGTCTTACACACCAGTTTAGAAAGGCGTATTCCTGCATTTTCCATATCTCTTAAAAACGTTTAATATTATTTTTTAACGGATGAAAAGAGAAACTCACTTGAGACCCACTGCTCCCTGCTTGGTGGTAATACAGTGTTCGCTAAGATGACTTATTAAATTCTTCATCAATCCCGAAGTGACTAGAGACATTCTGAGGCGTTGAAGCATGAGTAGATTAAAGGCAATTTCAGTCTCTAAATTCACATCACCAATGACACAGTCTAGAAGGATTGAGTTAGATTAAGTAATATAGTACAAGCAGAACCTACTTTCATCCACTTTAACTTTATCGAATGTGATTGTAGAAAATTCTGTTCCTCTACAGCCAAGAGGAAATAGATCGTAACTACGCTTTAGACCAGTCGATTCGCCGTCCACCATGAAGAGCGTCGCCCCAGGGACTTTGTCTCCGGCTTTGTTCAATTTTTCTGTCTCTGCGATAACTAGGAAGAATTTTGCATCTTTCCCGTTTGCTACGAACGACTTCTCACCCTTCAGTATCCACTCGTTACTGAATTCGTCATAGGTTGCTTTCGTATGAAACAGTGCTTTCTGAGGCAGGTTACGCTCGTAAACAGCTTCGGTTGCAGCACCTGTACATGCAAAGAAAACGGTTAAATTGCTTCCCTAAAAGACAGAGGAGAACTACCATTCGCTAGTATTGGTAGGAACTTTTCAATTTGTTCTTGCGTTCCGTATTTTTGTAGAATATCCACCACTAACCGATGGGACGTTAGCATGGTCGAAATATCTGTGGAAATCGTTTCCGGTTCTGTCGCAATTAACGATTCCGAAAAGGTGTAACCTCGGCCTCCGAGGTGCTGCGGTATATTAAATCCATACAAGCCCAAATTTATTAACTCAGCTTTTTCTTTCTCTCCCACAACTTTTGTGGCCCGAATTTTCCCTATATCTAACTGCTCCCTGAAGTACTTTTGAATGTCTCGGATTTCCTCTTGCAGCTTCTTTATATCATCTCTTGAGATTACCTCCGGGAAAGACATCATTGTCGTGTCGACCTTCCCAATAATGAGGTTCTTCAACAGAGGCTCCTGAGCGGGCAGTTTTTTCTGAATTTTCGTAGAAATCTTCACTGTGTCATAACCTGTCACCTTTCCTTCGACCGGCTGATTTTTAAGTTCTGGCTGTTGTTCTTTCCTCAGCGCTTTGTTGCTTAGTAGTCTCACTTTGCTTATAAATTTTTGTCGTGTTGGCTGATTATTTGATACAACAATAGACGTTAAACGATGCATTTTATGAAATTTTCACCGCAAAAGATTAAAAGTTAACCTCAATTGTCCTCAAATGACATTTTAGGTAAATTCCGCTGAACTTCAGAGCCGACGGATTGCACCAATAAATGAAGACGAAGGTATGATATTAGAGCTGACATACAGAGGGAGTTGTTTTCTAATCCGGTTATAATGGAAGTAGGATTTAAAGTACCAAATTTAAACTAGGGGCTCCAGCGGAAATTGAATCAACAACTTGCTGATGGCTCGCAGACAATGCGTTTCGTACCAACTCAGCTATTAAGAATTATGTTATTTACATTTATAGAATAAAAGGTAGAGTATGCATTCAACAAAAATAAATTTTTTGTATTCTTTCATTAAACCTCTAAAAAATGTGGAATACACGCAATCAACCTCAACAACTTATATAGGAAGGTATTTTTTTACTAAACTAAAACCTCCAACTAATTAACTACGAATACGGACAGACAAACGCCGCTACAGCTCGCTCGCGCTTCTTTATTACTTCCAATCTGGTGTGGATAAACCCAAAGATCATCTAATACAAGACGGGATACTCGTGCCGTTTTTCCTTATCTTTTTTCGACCTTGTCTCGTTAGCCCACTGAACTTGCAGATTTTGCTAAAAGTTGATCATAAAGGGCTCACGTGTAAGAGAAAGGCAAAAGTTTAGGGGGCGGCAAGACCAAAAATTGAAACAACGTTTCACCACCCAAAACAGTGCTTTTATCCGCCTTTAAAAATGCACATTGAAGAAATGTAAACAGCCCGCACCCGTCTATATGCTCAGTGCGTGCTGCCTGCCTTTTCCTCATTCTCGATTAAGAATTTCCCTATTTATTTATGTACTAAAAATATGCTCTGTGCCACTTTGCTTTCAATGTAAAATGCAATATTTTTTTATCTTTTATAGTTTTGCTAGACTTTTCAAAAAACTTTGATTTAACATACTATACCTTTTTCTTAATTTGCTCTAAGACGAGGTCTGCTCAAAAAGTATCGCGATTTTTAATTTCCGCGGGCTACGTATATACGATTTTTTTGTGGCGTTATGTTGGTACTCATGTCCTTCACTTATGCTGACTAGCTCGGCTATTCTTAATGTTCAGTTAATTTTTTAAAACTATTTTGCTTGGACGTATTTTGGCTCGTCTTCGATTTTTGCCTATTCCAAAAAATTGAACAAAGAATCTGTATCAAATTTTGATTTCCACGTCATAACCATAAACTCAAATTTGGATCGTCGCAGACAGAGTCCAACAGCTCCTTAGCAATGTTAATGCGATGCTGTTTTTGGTTGAAATTGAGCAATTTTGGAACGAATTTCGCGGCGACCCGCCTTATGCCCAAATCTCCGTTGTTAACGTGCTCGGGCGTCCGGCACGCTCTTCGTTGTTCACATCTTCTCGGCCCTCTGAGAACATTTTGTATCACCGATAAACGTTGCTTTGGTTCAAGGTAGCTTCACCATATGCCACAGCCAACATTCGAAATGTGTTTGCGCACTTAATTTTATTTTTCACACAAAATTTGATACAGATTCTTTGATCCATTTTTGGGAATAGGCAAAAATCGAAGAAAGCCAAAACACGTGCAAGCAAAATAGCTTTCAAAAATTAACTGAACATTCAAAATAGGTGGGCTTGTCAGCATAAGTGAGGGACATGAGTACCAACATAACGAATATACGTAGCTCGCGGAAATTCAAAATTCGCGATGTCCAGTAGCTAAACCAATCGATTTTCGAAATGTACATTTGTCATTCACGTGCGCGATAAGACTCGAGTGAATACCATTCCGAGAAACTGTTTAAGGTGTTCAAAAAATGTACTGGACGTAAAACGACCTCACATTACAGTGACTCAAAAGTATAAAACACGAACAGATCAAAATCAAAATGTAACCATGCTTACAGAGTTCGTTAAAAATTAATGGAGAATTATTTCGATTTGCAGACTGATAATAAATTCTAAGACAAAAAATTAAGAACTACAAAACAAGCTTATGATATAAATAAAATTTCCCTTTAAAAGTACTAAAATTTATTTGATAATCCCATAATTTTTTGAAAAACTCAGGTTAACCTCTTCAGGGATACTGCCACATAAAAATATTAAAATTTGTTACGGGAATTTACATTAGATTATCTTTCACCAATAAAGCCAAAAACTTTGTGGTATATCAGCACAGATAATATTTAATTCTACTTTAAATTTATCGCTTTAAAAATAGTTGCCTCTGATTGTTGTTTTTGGCTTATTGGAAAAATATCATAAATATTTGTTAAATCAATTACCAACTGTGAAAATTTAATTAGTTTTAATTGTTTTATTTGTATAATTAGATTTTTTTATTTTTGTACTAATAGTGCTTTACTGCCAAATGTATGAACTTAATTTATTTTTATAAGCCAATTGTTTTTAAATTTTTTTTTTACATTCTGAATAGCTCTTGATAAAAAATGTGAATATGAAATCAAATACCACACATACATTTTTTCCACCTTTAAAATATTCGTCCCTGAAGCGATTAAACTTTGAGTAGCTAAGCCATCTTGCCTAAATTTAAGGTAAATAAAAGACTGGATTATGCCATGCTTAACATAAAACCTGTTTATTACCGTGATCTTTTTATTCATTTCAACCATAAACAAAGGACAAAATTCCGGCTACATACATGGTTTTATGCTCTTAAAGTGCAGTTATATATATTGAGATTACAAATTACAATACTGAGTAAAATTATTTTGGTGAGATTCTAAATCTGTGCATTTAAGAGATCGTGGCATTCGTTGTTAAAGAGGCAAGATAAATAAAAAAGCAAATCAAGCAAATCTTCTAAATGAGAAGAGCACCTACGTGAATCCTTGATCCTTTATGCTGTTCCAATTAGGGCACATAAAGCTCGCTTGTAATCCCCTGAAGTTTCATTCTGTGAAATACACAAAAATGTTTGTACAATAATGTGATTTAATTTTTTACGACTCACCTTCACTGCACTTAAAAGTGTTCTATCGTAGATGCGCTCGAATTCATCTTTGATATTGCCCAGATCAATCTCAGAACGGCTAACGATAATACGAATCAAGGAGGTATCGTCAGTGCCTGCGCCTTCCATTGCCTTTTGAAGGCGTTTCGCAAAAAATGCGGGTTGCGACTGCACACATTCAACTATTTGTATAAGGAAAAATGTTTTAGTAAGGTTAAAAATAAAGAAATAAGCTCACTAAATTAATAAGTAACGTTATAATTAATATTAGTACTGACGCTTGGATTCGGTGTTGAAAGGATAGAAATACTGGCCCATTATTCTGCAATTGCTACTTAAAATCTGCAAATTAATCATATTCTCTCTCCTATGCTTTCAAATATATGGGAAGCGGCTGGTTGGAATGTCAGTTTAAATTGGTCGATCCCACACTTATTTCAAAATTAATAACTTAAATAAAAACTAATTTCTTCTAATTTTGCGACTTTCTATTAATACGCGATCGACAGATGCCGCATATACGAAAAAGAAATTGATATTTTTGTAGAATAGCCAGCACCCTATTCTATTTGTACTGGTTCGAAAATTAACGCTAGAACCAGCACCAGCACCCACACCACATTTGTATCAGCCTTTAGTAGCGAGACGAAAGGTTATCAAAACGCATATTAGAATTTACGATTCTGAAATAATGCCTTTTACTTTGCGAGTAGTGCAAATAGTGAAGATTACATAAAGTGATCCCATCTTGGGAAGTTCCTCCATCAGTTCGCCTCTATCAAGAGTTTGAATTGGGGACACTTGATTGAGCATGGGCTCTATTCGCAGGATGACCAGGAGAAACGATATGAGTTTGCGTTTTCAACTTCAATAGCTAAATAAAATTTCGCAAAAACTATCCGTATCATTATATAAAGAATTTAGTTTTCGTTCAATTTATTTAACATTTAAAGGTTCATTTTTATAAAAGTTTAACTGCAAGAAAACTAAAGCAGAAGTTGTTTCTAAACATTTTAATTTTTAGCGTCTAACAACTATTTCTTTTTTTGTGAGATCTTTTCTTACAAGCAAAATAAAGAAAGAATGATTCAATTTAAAAATCCTGGGACTGAAGTCTACCCTTTAAAGTGATAAGGCAAACCAAATCAGCATATTAATCTCTGATTTACCGATTGACCTCGTGGTCTGGGAGTTGTTTATTCAGTCTTATCTGCACTGCCTAATGCATTCAATAAGATAACGACTTACCAATAGCCAGCATAGCATCATGCAATTCTCCGCTCATCTCATGCTTAATGGCCTGCTCTAAAGTCATGCCCGAAACATTTTTGTACTCCTCAAAGACCAGCTGAAGCTGCTCGAAGCTGCAGTGTGCCATGATCCTGTTGAAGACCTCCTCATCTGTTCCTAGTTTTGCTTCTCCAGCAGCGAACAAGGCTTCTGCCTGCTCCTTAGCCTTGTCCGGATCAACAGTTCCGACAGGATCACGCACCCCTGTGATAATAAGGGTCAGCAAACGACGAAAGTGTCCTGAGGTTTCACTACAAAGGTGCTCCGCCAAGGGTCGCTCATACATATCCTCGTATGCAGCTACGATCTCCTTGATTTCGTCGTTCGTTTTTGAGCAGATGATCTCGACGAGAGCTTCTTCTTCAGTGCCAACGCCCTTCATTGCCTTGTGCAATTGCTTGCACAAGTACTGGACAGGTGGGGTCATGAGGGCAATGATAACGCTTTCAAAGTTACCCCCAAGTTCACTCTTTAGGTCCTCGATTAGATCCCTGCCGTATTCGCGAAGGAAGTACTCCTTTATTTGTTGGCGCTGATTGTTAGATCTTGCGGTCAGGATATCGATGATTGCTTGTTCGTCTGTCCCGAAGCCCTTCATAGCTGCCCGCAATGCCTGGCCGTCTTCTTCGGCGCTAAAATTGGGACAGGGAACAACTGTCGGTCTTGGCTGAAAAAGGCGGATTTCTTTGATTAGATAAAAATATTTATATTTTGGATAATTGTACTTGCCACGTAATCCATTTTTAAGCAATTATTACTTTAGGAACACTCCGTTACACAAAAGTAAAATTTTCACTGGCCCTAGCATCTACTGGTTGGCAGTAAAAGTTTGACAATTACCTAGAGTAACCGAATTTCGAACTCGAATAACGTTAGTAGTCCTAAAGATTTCTGGTAAGAAAAGGAAAGAAGGAAAAGTACAACACGAACGTCTGAACGTCATTTTGACACTAGCTGCTCCACTCTGAGATTTATTATAAACAACATTTTAATTTGAGAAAAATGTCCGATTTAAGTGAAAAAATTCTTATAGCCCGAACTGCTTTGATGTCTGCTTTAGGAGATAATGACCAAAAGTACTTAAACTGTTTGAATTTGTGGTTTCGATATAAATGGACCTATGACGAGCTTGATCTCGAGTGCCGCAAATTAATGCCTCCGGAAATGATTCACCTGCACAATAAATTTATGACAGCCCTTTTCAACAAAATGGACACATTTTTGAAGCCACAACAACCAATTTCGATACAGGAGACGAATAGCAGCAGCACAAGAAGCCGAAAGAGAAAGCGCGGATCTAAACTTTACGGGGAGCGATTTTCCTTTGAACCATTCGATCTCTGGGAGAACCTCACGGAGGAGAACTTGGACATGATAAAACCGCCCAATTCAACGGATGATAACCCACCTTCAGTCGTGCAACAAAGGTACTGCGTCCAGGAGCTGTTCCTGCCGGATGCAAGCTTCATCATGGGCAGACTTCTGGTGGGTGCCTGGGAAAACGGCCTGGTGAATGTGGACGATGTTGTTGCTGATTATTTAGCCACGGCTGTGCATATGCTGCTCAAAAATCTTATCACGGAGATTATTCTTAAAAGGAAACACTATCGTGTCACCGGGGAGGGGGCTTTTTACTACGATATCGGACACCCCATCAAAAACCCTTTCATCAGAAACACTGTGACCAGGCAGAAGATCGATGATAGCCCTCTTGATTTGGATAAGGAAATAACCTCATTGCAAATGAATATTCCTAAAAGAAGTAACGACGACTCTGTATTTTTATCAGCCTGCGAAGAACTGTAAGTAAGGCAGATGATTAAATTATTATTATTACTAGTTTCTAACCCGGCTTCATTCTCATTTATTTTTTTAAATTCATCTCAAAACAATTTTGTGAGAAATAGGAAAACAATTGTTCGGCTATTCGAGAAACTAAAAATTACTTTTGAGCTGTCCGGGTATATCATAAATTTATTATAATGCGAAGCTTTATAATTAATAACCCCATAATGTGAAATGGTCAACATCGAAATCCTTGTCCCATGCCTTAGGTCACCGCTAGATTTCTTCTCAGATCTCGGTGTAGCGATATGGGTCATCCGAACCGATTTTTTCCAAAAATTTCTCTGGCGCCCAAAGCCAACAACTCAATCCCTAACGTTGCAGACTTTGAAACATCATGACCTAATCCTTTTGTTACGTTTCTCATATATCGCGAAATATATTAGAACTATTATTATAAACTATAAAGATAGAATCTTCTATAGATCAGCCGTCAAAGAACCGTCGCGGATAGAACAACGCAATTAAAATCAGAAAACTGTTGTGTTGTAATCAAAGAAAGTGTTCGTTTTAGCTATAATATACCACAGATACAGTGATTATGAGATGTAATATATACATTTTCGACCAAAACAAGGTTAAAATCTGAAAACATCGACAATTTATATATTTTTTAAAATTTGTAAAAAATTAATAGAATAACACAGTAGCCCCGAATGTAAATCAAATTAAAGCTGGAGTCATATACTATAAAATATCAATTAGAAATCAAAACCATTTTTGTGTCTTGCATATGATAATTATAAACGTTTTCCTTAAAATACTCCGTGAGTTCACTTATTTGGACGCACAAATATCAAATTTTGTTGCAGATAAAACGTTAAAGTACATTGAATTTATCGGCTACTCTGCATACAATCATTACTTAATTAATTTGAACTTCAGTCCAAAATAAGCCAATTGTACAAACAGTAAAGGTGTGATAATAGCTTAAACTAAGTTTTATCAACAAATGCATTAAACTGCATCCATATATTTATATCACAAAACCATCACAAATATATAATATAAAGGATATATAAAGGAAAATCTTCCATTATTTGATTTTCATTTAATTGTGGTAATAGCAAAATTTGTAAAAATCTTATTTAAGCTCTTATTTCGATATTCTGCATAATTTTCATTTCAATTGAGCAATTTCCGCAAACGCATCAAAGTCTAAAAAACTATGCGATAATGAAAAGGTTACATTCAAATTATTGCTAGTATTTCAAATTTATAGTTTCTTCACGCCTAGGCATTGTAATAAAACTCATGTTAAGGCATAGAATATATATGAAAAGACAAATTTTGTTACTTTTTATTTGAATTGAAATTGGACTGAAGAGATAACATTATTTGAACGTTACCAAACTGGAATTTAACCGGTTAAGCGTAAGATAAACTGTGGTTTTGTTTTAAGCTGAATTTAACATATTAAATTGTGTCTAAAATTTCATACAATTATTCATTTAATCAATAAACCATTTTTCTCCTACTCTACGTTTAAATATTTCAAATGCGAATTCGAAAGGATTCAATCTTTTAATAAATTTTGTATGTTTTGGATCATTATTATGTTGAAACACTCATCAAAATATTGCTTCCCATTTACCGAAGGGAAGCATCAAGTTTTCTATGCATAATGTTTTTATAGACGAAAAATTTCATAGTACATTTTATTTTATAAAAGTAAGTATAATGCATATGATCCGAAATGCAGGTCGAAATCATGGCATATAACTTCCATATGTTCTTGACTATTGCCATATGAATACATAAGTTAAAAGTATACTCATTGCTAAGTTGAACTGATCTTAATTTATTTTCTTATTATCATTTACTTAGTTATTCCATTTGTCTTGCTTAAGGGTTTTTTTTTCAATCTCGAATAACTTATGAAATTATTATTTGTAACTTGCCTTCGCACTGTGGTAGTACATACACTCAAATTTAAAGTTGCAATTATTTTTATTTTTAAGAAGAGGTAAATTTCAATTTTCTTGTCAGTTCGAAGATTTCCCTATAGCGCAATCGTCTATCTACATTCACGTTATAATTCTGAGTTATGTTTGTTTTATGCCTTTATTAATCGGAAAAAAAAATTTATTTTATTCATTTTATGTCTTTACTATGCGATTCACCATTTTTATAATTTGCAATTATTTTTAATATAAAGTTATTATCATATTTAGTCCCTTCCATCATGTATTACTTTGACCGGTGAAAACTTAACTGAACTACATTTTTCTGCCTCCTATAATCTAAATACAAAGAATTAGAAATTCGATTAAATGGCCAAAAGCATGATATATATATATTTCAATGAGTAAAGAAAAGGCAAATTTGGAATTTGTTTCATTTGTACGCCGCGCAAAATTTTGGTGGCAGGAGAGCTCAGAAGAGGCAAGCGAGAATATTGTAAAACGCATGTACGATAAAAAATCTTGCGCGCTAACAAAAATGTTTTGTAATCTTTACTTTTAGTAATGCTATTATTTTCATTGCAGGTATCCGCAAAGAAAAAGGATCATCAATATAAGGGATGTCTATAAAGCTCTGCAGGACAAGAACATTATTTCGTCGCATTCAGTTTATTCGATCAACATGGAACGGATTTCGCAAATGCTACATTGAGGCAATCATAGGAGAATTATTTTTCCTACTCCTTTAAGGTGTTAAAGCGTCCATAAGAAAATATATTTTCGAAAAAAGAAGATATTGTAAATGCTTTGTCTGTTCTTTTAAAAGTTCGTTCAAGGAGTACGCAGCTTAACATAAAACTACGTTTATTTATTTCTAATGATTTCTTATGATATTCTGTATTAAACAAAAGCATATATTATATTTTTAACTTTATAATGTGCACGTTTTTGTTAAGAAAACAAAATTATTTTTATAAAGCGGCAACGTCTATAGAAAAGGATCAACCAAATATATATCAGAATCATTTAAACAAGTATAATCGTGCTCTTACAATTCCGAAAATGTTAAACTTGTTTTCTTATCACATATTATCACTTCAATTTCCTTAGACATCGACATTCTAAAACTATATTTGATTTCATTTTAAATTTGATAGTTTTTGATATAAGAAAAATGTGCTAAATTTGAGTTTTCCTTTTAAAATTTTTTAAAAAGGACAGAGAGTCTTGTAAAGATTACATGAAAAATTAAAAAAAAATTATACTGAAAAAGTTTGTCCAAAAAACTACTGAAGTGCGAGTAGTGTTTTTGATTTGATAGGGAGCATTTTCTTTTCTTCGTTATCTCTAATAAATAACGATGAATATTTCGCGAATTGTATTTCATGGAATACTCGTATCTTTCGCACTTGACTGCTTTCAGTACGTCAAGGATGGAGCGTTGTTGTTAAATAACAATTTGATTTATTTATATAAAAATAAACTTTATTCGATGGTAAAAACAACAAATAAAATATAAATTAACCAAATATGCTCCTGGATTTCTTCTTCGGCTTACTTCGAAAGCTATTTCTATTAGACAGCCAGCTGGGCAAGGGTCTAAGTTTGTGATTTGGCTTCATTTCCTCTTCATCGCTGCTGCTATCAGCATACTGGAAATCGCTGACGATACGGGCGAATTTCCGTTTTGCAGAGTTACCAATAGACTCCTGGGAGCTCTTCGATTCCTGTGATTTTTGCAGTTCATGTGAATCTTGTGAAGTTTTACTTTCTGCGGGGCTTCTGAATATTGATTTTTGATCCTTTGACCGAATGTTCTTCTGAAAGAATGGACTAACTGTCTCGTCGTCCTCGCTATCACTAATTACCAAGCATGTGGTAGCGCCATCGTTTGGGCATTGATACTTGTATTTTGAATTTAATTCCTGAACTTTCTGCAGTATTGTTTTTTCTCCAGCATCTTTTTTAATTTCCATTATAAATAGGTCAAGATCATCGTGCGGAATATGTCCCTCCTTTTGAGGGTTATTCTCGGATAACTTGTTTGGCCCTTCCGAAGGATTGTTTTGTGATTGTGTGGACTTTTCATGTTTATACAGATCGTCTTCGACTTGACTCAAATCGAAGTCACCGTCTGACCCCCATGCATCCTCTTCACAGTTCGTTACAATTGAATACTTCTTGATTTTGGTGTTCTCTTTGTCGGTTTTTTCAGCAGACTCATCTGGATCTATAAAGGGTAAATTCATCCTTTTCATGTGGTCTCGGATCTGATGGTATGCGAGGACACACTTGATCATATCGTAAGTAATTAAAGAATCGCAAACGTTTTTGATATCTTTAAGCTTAACATTTTGAAGATCACTCGGTAACTTTTCAGAAATTACCTTGAAATGAAAATCGGTAATTCCTAATTTTCGTAAATCGCTTTTGCTGCTGAGCACACCACCTTTAATCAATTCGGTTATGTATCCGAAAACAGTTGAAGGAGCTATACCCTTAATTTGGGCAATTTGTTCAATACTTTTGCCCGTCTGCCATAGTTCGTATGTAGTCCAGTGTGTATTCGAAATTTTTGAATTTGGTAGTGGATGGTCCTTTAGGACATTTCTTATTTCTAAGGGATTTTCACTGCTTGGCGGTATGAGCTTTTTCTTTTCTAAAATACATTCGATAAACTCAAGGCCAAATTTTTCAATTTTTGCTTCAGAGAAGCCATCAATCCGAGCAGCTCTCATTTCGTCGAGGTTCAAAGGCTTCGTTTGAGCAATCTGGTACAATGCCTTATTCGTTGCGATTACGTACGGCATTACATTATACTTACTAGCTTCAGATGCTCGGACTTTTATAAGGAGTTTCACTATTTCTTGTATGTCAGAAGCGTTTTGCGCCTTCGGCGTTAAAGCAAGGTTCTGCTGCTTAGCCAAGTTTGTAGTGTCCAAAAGGAATTGGGTTTTAGTTTTAGTTAGATAGCGGAACATGTCTTGCTGTGGTTTAAATTTTAAAGGCTGACGGTTAGAATTTTTCATCCATTCGTTTGCTTTTTGTGAAAGAGCTACCCTGTATCCCCTGTAGTTAATTTTGGTAAATTGGTTTTTTATGGCATGCTTTTCTAGAAAGCCATTTCTTTCCAAGATATCAGCCAAAGATTTATACCAATCATCGTGCTTACCCTTTCCTGTTCCGTAGAGTGGATGGGTGTAATACCTCTGGGCGAGTTTTTGATCTTTTGAACCTTTTAGTAGTAAAAGTGGTATGGTCAGGCCTGTGTAACCATTAAAAGCGTCTATAGCTTTAATTAGAAGTAGGGCATCTTTTGTGAAGTCGAACAGACCATTATCATCTAGATCTTCGTACTTCTTCGTCATTGACTGGTTATTGAGGCTATTCCTACAATTATCACAACATACCTTTCTTTTCAAGATTTTTACTGATGGTCCCTCGAAGTATTGCAGCAAAAATTTCCTTCTGCACTCGGTGGTATCTACAAATTCTCTCATTTTAAACGATAACACTTCTAAATTTTTTAGTACTTCCGCTGAATTTCTAGAGTTATCTCTCAAACGTTTGTGGATTTGGAAATCGCCTCTATTATAGAACATTACGCATTTTGCTAACATTCCGTCACGGCCAGCACGACCTACCTCCTGGTAATAGCTCTCAATATCCTTTGAGACTCCGTAGTGAAGTACTACCCGAACATCTGGCTTATCGATTCCCATCCCAAATGCGATAGTTGCGACGATCACTTGAATTTTATCACGAACAAAATCCTCGTGGACGGTTTTCCGCTGATTAATGCTGAGCCCTGCGTGGTACGCGGCACAGCTTATGCCGTTCGATTTCAAAGTAATTGCAATTTGCTCTGTGTCTGATCGCGTTATGCAATAAATTATAACACTGCCCACGGTGATTGAATTTAGAATTCTTGAAATATCAGACCAAACTCCTTGATTGCCTTTGAGGTAAACGTTAAATTCTAAATTTGGTCTATCGAATCCGGTGCATAGCATTTGAGGATTTCTAAGTTTCAAAGATTGTACGATATCAGTCCTTACCTGGTTTGTAGCAGTTGCGGTCATTGCAAGGATCGGAGTCTCTGGGACAGTTTCTCTCAAAATCGATAGGTTTCGGAAGGCTGGCCTAAAATCATGGCCCCATTTACTGATACAATGCGCCTCATCCACGGCGATTAAAGTCAGCTTCTGTTTTATCTTTTTCAAA
The DNA here is from genome assembly GCA_963969385.1 of Philonicus albiceps. Classification (NCBI taxonomy): domain Eukaryota; kingdom Metazoa; phylum Arthropoda; class Insecta; order Diptera; family Asilidae; genus Philonicus; species Philonicus albiceps. The sequence goes on along the minus strand of OZ017774.1, from coordinate 27,951,941 downwards.
AGTTCTTCACCTAAATCGGAAGTTATAAATTCTGGGGTTACATACACAATGTTGAATTCAAAGGCGAAAATTCTGGACAACACAGATTTATCCTTCTGAGCTGTGCCTAAAAGGCAGGCCTTTATATTCGACACGGTCAGGGAGAGGACTTGGTCCTCCATCAGGGATATCAGGGGCGATACGACAAGCGTTACTGTGTCCAGGTAAACTGAGGGGAACTGATAGCACAGGGACTTTCCGTACCCTGTGGCCATCACTACGCAATTGTCTTGCTTTCTGTCCAGGATTGACGAAATCACCTTCCATTGATATGGTCGAAAGGCGGAGTGTCCAAAGCGTTCTTTAAGACAGTTTATAATAACGTCCGGAGCTTGATCTCGGGGTGTACCCACCTCAGCCGCATAAAAGTCGGTCTGAATTTCATCCCAGAAGTCTTTAAAATCCTCTTGGGGTTGCATCATGTGAAATTAACTAAAAGCAGACTACAGAGTGCGGTGAACAGAAAATATTAAAGCCATTAACTTACTTTTCGTCAGTAATTTTAATATTCTACAAAAACTCTATTTTCTTCGTTGCCGCACGGGCCAAAAATATAACTAACCCAAATTGTTTATCTTCTGCAGCTTCCATTCAAAACATTGTGTGAGTGCCATAATTTATCCGATGCCTAAATATCCTATAAAATTCGTGATGTCACTGACAAATTGACATTTCGCGCAAATCAGCTGGTTTTGGTATGGATGTAAACAAGAAGTGGCATGCTCGATTTTCTTCAGTTTTGATCTGTTTTTCAACAGTTTTGATGAAACAATTGCGGGAAAACTAATTGTGTTTGTGTTTAGGGAAAGAAGAACGAAATGGCAGGAATGGAGTGGAAAAAAGGGCACGGCCCACTGCCCTTGGTGATTGCGGAGGAGATTGCTCTCGATGGCCTGGAGGGACTTACTCTTGATGGTAATTGCGTTTTATACTAACGAAACTATGTTCCAAAATGCTTAAAGAATTGTCGAATCATAACTGATCTAAGTACCCGCTGTTTGCTGAGCTGAAGAGGCTTTTGCGCTCTTCAACATGGACAAGATTGAACCTTCTGCCAATAACCGAGTACCCTTGATGAACTAATTTTGTAAAATTTTCCAATTTTAATTTTTAAAAATAATTTTTAGCTAGAAGATCCATCCTAAATGTAATTTAAAGTAGATTTATGTTTTCGCATATTTTTTTACACAATTCAGATATATTTAATAAGTATCAAAGTCAATAGTGCGTTGGTTGAATATCCTGGTACCCGGGTAGCCGCAGACATATTGTTATATTAAAAGTATTAAAATGAATATTTAATATTGCGGAAATGAATAACTAAAGTAGCTGGTCGGCCAAGCTGTGCTCAGGACGTTTATCTAGATATATTTTGTATCAGTTATTGTTCTTTTATTAGTTAGTAGCACAAAGTTTGTTGTTTACGTACCAAAATCATTAGACCTCCTTTTAAGTAGGTAGGTTTTTTAAAATATCCCAACGTTGCGAACATAATGAAATCAAACTTTGGTCGGGGAATGATCTTTAGAAGAATAAAATTCAATTACTTTGAGAATCGTTGTTTGTATTAGAGGTACATTAAATTCCTTATCTATTGCACAATTATTAAAATTTTAAGTATTAGGTACTAATCCACAATCTTCTAGAGTTTCTAAAAAAATGGTCTTCAACGAGATCTGCATCTACAGCAATTGTGTTGTTTAGAAGCCCTTTCCATAGTATATTTCGGGTGTGCCATGATTATAACTGTTTATTACAGCTCTAAAACATAAATTGCAAATTATGAAAATTATGATCTCTGTTATCTATCGCCTATGCTCTGTATTCAAAGTGAAATAAAATCGAAAAGAGCTTACAAGGCTCATTTTGAATTGAAATTCCTTTACCCTATCATCCAAATAAATTGCGTTAATGGTATCATGGGTGAAATTTTACCCCAGTATATGCTTATAAATGTTTTAAGTATAATGAAGTCCATAAAATGTAATTAAATATATTATTAGTATTATTAACTCGGTAAGCATGTGGGAATAAAAGTATCATTATGAATGTGACAGGGTATCGTCTACCCAGACTTTAATGCGCTTTTTTATAATGTTATATTTATATATTTAAAATTATTAATTTTTTACATTTGGAATATTATAATAAATTTTTTTTACGCACGCATTTAACAAAATGTATGCAGTACACTGCTACATTTTGTCTGAATAACAAAATTAAGTGCGCGGACACATTTCGAATGTTGACTGTGGCATATGGTGAAGTTACCTTGGACCAAAGCAACGTTTATCGGTGGTACAGATGGCCGCGAAGATGTGAACAACAAAGAGCGAATCAATCAATCATCGAATCACCGTTAGAGAAGTTGCTGAGGACCTAAACATATCGATTGGCTCGTGCCATTCGATTCTTACCAATGATTTGGGAATTAGACGGGTCGCCGCGAAATTCGTGCCAAAATTGCATTTGCTATGGAAAACGTTGCAGAGGTAGACGTTACAGTCTTCGACAAAGTCGCTCACAAAATTATCATTTTAAAACTAAGCTATTTAGACTTTCCTCCTCGACTCATTTTATGGATTTCTTCTTATCTCTATAACCGCCATTTCAAAGGCCGTTTTGACTCCTCGATTTCTAACCCCTTCACATCCTATTCCGGTGTCCCCCGAGGCAGCCACCTCGGTCCTTTAATTTTCATATTTTCCATCAACAATGATGAGAACGTAATTAATCACTCTGAAATTCTAATTTATGCTGATGATATGAAAATCCTTCAATATGACCTAAACAACTTTTACATCTGGTGTAAATGCCAAACGATAAATTTTTCCCGTAAGGGCACCTCCACATCTCATAGGATCCTCTCTGGCGAACCCATTCCTTCTGTCACTTTCCTTCGCGATATCGGTGTTATATGCGATAGTAAGTCCAACTTCCGTTCACACTTAGATCATTCAAATATCAAGGCCAATTCTGCTTTGCACTTCGTTAAACATTGATCACTAAATCACTCTTCATCTTCTTTGTCAGACCACTTCTTGAATATGTCTGTCAGGGCTGGTCACCCTCACAATCCACACTCATTAAGAGGATTGAATCTGTCCAGCGCAGACTCATTCATTTTGTCCTGCGTGACCTTGGACGGACCACCATAATCTTCCCGCTTATGAAAAGCGCCTAAAACTAATCAACTTATAGTCGCCCTACGTCGAGATGTTGCCAAAATCCTTGCCGGTTCCATTGATTGCCCTGACCTCCTTCGCAGCATATCCCTTAAATTAATTTAGTTAATTAGCTTATTTTTATTATTTTATTATTATTAATTTTGCAGCTTATATTAAGCGAAAGAAATAAATAAAAGAAAGTGCAGAACCTCACCCGTTTGACCAATTATTTACATTTTAAAATTCTACTAAGATATTGACTTCATTAATACATAAATAAAGTTTGATCAAGGGAGCAGACTCTCTTTCCGAGGAGTTTTTGTTCGAATGACCAAATTGAAATATACCGCTGCCGCCAAAAATCTTTCATATCTAGGAATCGCAGACAGTGTTTCTTGTATCCAATATTTTCTTTACATATAAAACTTCATAAATCGTAACTATTTTTATAATTTGGTTTAGGTGATATCAGTATCACAGTTTGAAGTTAGCAGTCGAGACGAAGTTGTAGCATTAAAATCGATAGATGAGAATTTAGTCGATAGTAGGCAATTATGTCGATAGTTATCGTTTAAGTCAACAATCAATTAATGAATTGACAATTAAGATTTAGTTGATAACTAGCTGTTTAGTCGACTTAAGAGTTATGTAAAGATAATTTAACGTATGGGACATGTTATGGGACATTTTTCCTAAATTCTCTTCGGTTGAATCGACGACCGGAACTGCATTATTTTTACAATGTTTCAATAAAGGAAATGAAACTCACCAATTGACAATTTTAATAAAGCGCAACGGTACGCGCTATATACTATATCACTTAATTTATGCTGCTATTAAAATATTTCTGACATTTGTCGATAAATTTGAATGCGGATTGACCTTGAAACACATTTTCAAAAAATAGCATATGACTTTTTCAGGTTTATGGAAACGTCTATCACCCGTTTTGCAAATTGAGCTACCTTTTCTGGAGAACTTTCAGGTTCAAATATGGAACTTTATAAAAAAATCGAACTCGCTTTTTCAATGTTTTGAGCTCCCAGAACCAAGAGAAAAACTCAAAATTGGAAATCGAATGGATTACAGGGATGCCGATATTGGAGAGTACATCTTACCGGTAAATTATTGTATTTAAACTATTCCCAGCACAACTAATTGTGTTTACGAAAACTAGGAAGAATGTCCCTTTCCAAAATATCCATTAAATCCTGTCGAAGATGGAGAAATTAAAGGCTCATGTCAGCACTACAAAAAAAGAAAGCAGATTGAGCACAATGTGCTCAAGGATATGACTTTAGATGAAGTTCTTGGGCGGTGAGTTTTTTAAATAATTTTATATGGTTTTTAATTATTTATAATTTCGATTGCTAAGATGGGGCGACAAATTTATTATTGTTGCAAGTCAAAGTCTTCGGGAGCGCTTTTTAATACCAGAAACAGCACACTTACCAAAGGATTTCAGCGTAAATCACTACTGTATTTTGGAGGCAATTGGCAGAAGTCGGTACAATGGTGAAGTCACCTCTGGAAGGTTTAGTATGGTTCATATGTTCAAGGATAGTGCTTTGCTCTTTTATGTAAAGTCAGTATTTGGTTTTGCGTTAGTGGAATAGAATAAAATAATTTTTGTTTTTTTAAATTAGAAGTAAACTTTTTGAACATAAGTTTGTACTAAAGCAGCCATATTATGAGAAGATCGGCACCCGTATCTACAGTGGGCAAATAATAACTTTGCCGAAATTTTACACAGAATTAAAATCGAAACCAATGTGTCTTATTGAGACCATATTTAAGCTTATAAAATCACAACAGAGTGGATTTATGTCGTCCTCTGATGTAGTGCAACATATCTCAGCAGAGAGTCGAGTTAATCTGAAGAAACTAAAACATTTAGCCATTTTTAGAAAGTTTTTTGATGCAGTGGTATGCTTTTCTTCTATGGGACTTCGTTTGGTTACTATTAAGTGGCGCTAATTACAGAAGGTTTCCCATCGTGAAGTATATCCCAATTCAAATCCTTCGGAGTATATGCAAAAGAACAAAGTAAAGGAAAAAATAATCGCTGGATGGAAGCTTAAGAATCCAAATATGAAAATTGAGGACTTGTGGACGGATGATGACAATAAAGAGGAAGAAGAAACCGGTAATTGTTATAGATTTATCATAGTATTAAAATTTCCTTTAAATTCCTTCATTTTTCAGAATTTTCGTATCCCGACTCCTACTACTTGGATATGCCACTGCAGAATCAGATTTATAAGCTTATAGAAGATAGCGGAACTAATGGTGTGAGTCAAACCATGCTCACAAAATCAACTGGAATAAGTAGATACACTATTCGAGCCATTATTAAAAAATTTGTACAAGAAGGCACTTTGAAAACATTCCTGGAAGATTTTGGCCGGCAAAGAACTGGGATGTAAGGAAAAATTTATATGTATATGAGGGAATATTGGTCTTATGGTTACTTTTAGGTTCATTACAGCACAAAACAGTAAGCTGAGAGAGGCCAATATACTACCAGAAGTAAATGAGAAGTTGTCAGTTTTTGAGGAGACCCTAAATGAAGTGGTGGATCAACCAGACAAGATTACGGAAGAGGTAAGTTTCTGTAATGCTTAAATAGAGAATCATAGTCTAAAAGAAATGATGTTGGAAATAATTGGTACAATCTACTCAATTGAAAGTGTTATGCATAGTTTTTTGCAAACATTTTTATTTAGTGATTAATTTTAAACGATTTTGCTATTGAAAGTTAATTGGAAATAATTTTTCCATAAAATACGTTCTTTTAGCTACAGGAAATGTGAATAAATTAACACACAGGATATTTTAATATTACTGGTTTCAAATGTAGTGCCTTATTAAAAAAGAACGATACTGAATTGAATTTTGAAAAATATTTCTTAGTGTGTGTCTACAAAAAAAAGTAAATCTACTCACTAAATTTCGTGTTTTTATATGATTAGCGGTTTGGACTAGTCGTTGATGGTCAGTCAGGGCTTCGTCTTTCATATTTAATGTAAATAGATGAATAAATGAAATAAAGCACACTTTCAATAAGTTCAGTAGACCTTTTATTCCTTCCGCAGGCAATAAATACTTCGACGCCGGACGATGAAACGATAACGGGCACAATCGATATGAAAGAAGCCCGCAACACGGAAGATTTTCTTTTGATTGAGGCGAAAATTCGAGACCTATCTGAACCAGTTTATAAAATTGATCCATCTAGAGAGAAGAAACGATTGACCAGCAGATATCTGGACCGTAAAAATCTCTGTTTAGCTATTATTAAACGCAAGGGCTTAGTTGATACAGCAAATCTGTATAGAGTTATTCGTAGCACCGAATTAAAACGGGGATTTAAAGGTGAGCTTTGTAGAAAGTCACTAATGCGTATCGTCCATTTACTGATTCATACGAAAGAATGCCGAGGATATGAGATAGTTCTTTCAAAAGCAGATCACGCAAGAGTTTATAAATATGTGACATTGCCTACTTTGGCGCTGAACGATGATTTATTCCAAGAAGAATTAAAAAAGATCAAAACACTTTTCTATTTAACGCTCTTGGACAAGAAATCGAGAAGTAAGGATGCAGGGAAACAGGTAGCTGAGGCAGATGAGGAAATTAAGGGAATGAAGAAAGAATTATTAAAACCGAAAGTTCCAAAGGCTAAGGTTTCTAAAGATCTCCCCAAGCAACCAAAATTTTTGCGTGCGCAATCACATCATGAGTTTCTGGTTTATATTGCGTATGAACTACCACGAAAATCAGAACCCATCCCTCTTACAGAGGACATTTTGAAAAAATTGAAAAGAGACAACGTGGAAGTGGACGATGACCTTTTAGCGGACATGCCGCCCATGTACTCAAAAGAAATTTCTTGGAAAATGTTTATACCTCCATTATCAGAATACAAAGAGGTGTCGAATGGATGGATCCTTTTCCAGGACATTATTGCCCGGTTTCCACTTTCGCTGATTGCAAAATCAAGTTGGGTTCACCGTTCGCCTGACAATTTAATTGAAAAATATTTGAGTCATCCGATTCGACAGCATTATTTGATTCACAATCTTCCTGACGTTGCTTCAGAGCTCTATGCGCAAAATGTGCAATTTGGTCAGATTGACGATGTTATTAGAAATCTTGGAGCAATGGGACTTGTGCAGGTTGGTCATCGGGTTCATAAAGAACTGATTAAATCTTGGGTTTATGTATGCAAGCACGGTAAACTGATGGATACTTCAACCTCTGAAGCCGCATATCATACGGTTACACCAAAGGAGTATCCTACACAGATCTTTGAATTCAACAGCACTCAAGACACAATTAACTACTGGAATATTCTGTATAAGATCGTGTCTACAACAAAGTTGGGATACAATAAAAAAAGCGTTACAGGCATAAAAAGGAAAAGATATTTCAATGAGTTAGTTCCGGTAAAGTTTGAAGAAGCGGTAGAAAAAGATGTTGGATATGTTCCTGGAAATAATTTGGGTGCAGCTGGTCTAGACTCCAATATGTTCGCTCATCTCAAAAGAAACTGGTCTTGGAGGATAAAACAGTCATCGCCTCAAAAACAAATATGTAGACCAATGGTAACATCATCGAAAATCAAAAAGATTAAGAGAGGTGAAATTCAGGCTCCAAAAAAGGTAATTAAATTGAAAGTGGGAGCAAAAAGAGTAGTTGGGAAACGGCGAGAAATATTAGATACTAAATTAAAGAAGATTCGTAAAGAATACGATGAAATTGATAAAGAAGCTTTGAAGAAGATGAAGAGTCTTCGAGTAAATTGGTCGCCAGAAGAAGATAGAATGCTAAAAATGTGTCGAGCTGTTTTTCTTTACTTACAAGATCCGCATTCAATTCGTGTCGTAAAATATACCACCGTAAGAGACATTCTTCAATGGTCCATAGCGGCTCTAAATAAAACAACAAGGGCTTGCCACAGGCGAACGATATTCCTATCCAGGTATAAAAGGGATCTACCAGACACACCTGCTTGGCTCCATGAGCTTCGGCATAACCAATACATTACAAAATTATACGGTCCCAAATTTATAAGGGATCTTAGAACCCTATACCCTGACGATGCGGAATATGCACTAGCTCTTAGGGTCCACTTTGTGAAGTTGGTCTCATACCTTATCAAAATTTTAAATCATGCCAGCCTCTCGACTGAGAATGAAATAATTCTGCCAGATACTTTAAGCCAATTCAACATGCTCTATCAGTGTAGCCCATCGAATGTGTCGGAGGAAAGGTTGAAACACTTACAACCAAAAACTTGGAAAGAAATTGAAATGTACACTATAAATGGACTTATTCACAGTTCTGTTTGTTGTGTTAAAGATAAAACGCTTTACAATATTCAGCTCTTTGAGATATACAAGGCCTACACAGAAGACACCCTTGCAACCGCATTTAATAAAGCTCGAACTGATCAACTTGTGGTTGCAACTAAGGCGAAAGATGTACCTTCGTATTCCCAGAAGCTTGTTCCTATGGGACCGTCTCTTGTACTTTCAGTTAAATATCGCCAACAGCTTACATTCATTCACATACCTTACACTTCTATGTCGGAGTTATTCACAACCTATGAAACATTTCTTTACAAAAATTTTATCGAAAATGATTCATTCGATTTCAACGCTGTGGATACTGGTTCTTATATATTTCTTTCCGAGCTATGCCTGCACCCTAACTTATCGGTAGAGTTTCACCTTCCACCAAGAATACTCACTCTTGATCCCCATCAAGAAAAATGTAAAGACTCAGAAAGAATTTTAGAGCACTTTCGTCGATTGTTTGAAAACGCACCTAAGACTGAATACATTAGACACTATGAGGAGAAATGCAAAACCGGCGAACATCAACCAAATGTTCGTTTCAACATTGTGAACGAAAGTTATAAGCTGACATACAACCCATATGATACCCTTGTCAATCTTAGCGACGACTACATTCATTTCTTTTGCCTTCTACAAAACCTCGATAAAGAGGTATACCTTAAATATGAGACAACAGAAGATGGACTCTGTGCATTTGATTGCATTTTAAAGAACGGATTCCACGTTTCTACCATTGAAGAAATCATATCTGAGAAGCAAAAATACTTCAACATGCTTGCTTTGAAGAATGATGATCAGCCAATGGAGGATAGAATTCGTGTCACTCCCCAGAATTTAATGGATGTATTCTGCAAACAGTTTAATATTGCCAAATTGAAGTCAAAAGGTATGAACTCGAAAGACTTTGGCAGGATAAATCTTCAACCTCACACTGTCGATATTATAACATTAGCAAAGGAATTGAGCGAGTATTTGGATCAGGACTTTTCTATCACTGACGGTGAATATATTCCCACGCTAAATAAGGAGGACAAAATTATTAAGGCACAAGATATATTTGTGGTTAATCTGCCGAAAGTAAAGCTGAGATATTGTCCTAATGACGACGAAGAAAAGGTTAAATACAAGAATTTGGTTGTTCCCAGTAATTTAATGAAAATGTCAATGGATCCGGAAAAAGTTATCGAGAAAGTAATGCGGTAAGTGTTTTTTTCCTTTTACGCTTTAAAATAGAACTATCTATTTTTCTTGCCGGCTCGCCATTTGAAATTCCTTAACCGATTTTAATGAAATCGTGTATTGTGTAGACAGTTCACAAGTTCACATATATAGAACATTATTTGTCAAATTATAGGCTATGATGGACTATTATTACAAATAAAAAAATGTGTATATGCATATGTATATGTATTTCTATATTTGTTTTTTGAAAGTATATAAAATCCTTTTAAAGCACCTTTTTAAACTCAAATTCGCTAAACATGATGATGGGATAACTTCGTATAATACATTACGATACGCGGACAGAAAGGAGCTGATTCCACACGAACGTAGCATTTGCTCATCTGCCCGAATGTGTAATCGGCTAAGTACCGTGTTTTATTTACCATTTACCAAACGGAAAAGTTTGGGGTAAGTTAGTACTTTCTCTGTATGCGTGATATATGTATATATAAATTTACTAAAATAACCTGCATTGGTCAGAAAAACAATGAAATATTGATATTACTGGTGTACGATGCGCAATGTATTCATAAAAAGATTTTTATATCTTTCACACTTTCCTCTTAACTTTTTATTTTACTTTTTTTTGGGTCTTAGTTGTGCTTCTCCTTAAGTTTCCAAAAATATTGTACCCACTTTATTTAATTCCAAAAGTTTTGCAACACAACAATAAACCAGTAAAATATAAGGTGTACCGGAAAGTTTTGTCCGATAATTTCGTTTCAAGTTTGAATATATTTGGATATGTTCTTTTGAGTTATATGTGGCTGTATATCTTTATAATTGAATTTATTATGTGCCCTTCGAAATTAACTACAACAAAGATAATTCATGTCATTGTCAACGTGTCGAAATTTGTTAAAAGTTTTTGGTGAAGATGCTGTTACGAACAGAACGTGCAGGAGATGGTTCGAAAAATTTAAAGCAGGTGATTTCGGCCTTAGTGATAAGCTCTGGGCGGCCATTTGTGGTTGATGACGATATTTTTAAGGCCATGATAGATCAAATGATGAAAAATGGATTACATATGGAAACATCGTAAGGAAAACAGCGTGAACCTGGAAAACATGCCTTCTTCACCTCTACACCGAGCTTGAGCCTTAAAAAGGACATACTGTGTATATGGTAGGACATGCAAGGTCCAATCCATTATGAATTTTTGAAACCCAAGAAAAAGCTAAATCGGAGAAATACAGTCAATAAATGGACGAGTTAACAAAGTACTCCAAGAAAGAAGCCTGACAATATTCAATAGGAAGGAAATCATACTGCATCACGATAATGCAAGACCACATGCTGCTTTGGCGACTCGCCAGAAAATCTCAGAGCTAGGATGGGAAATTTTTTCGCATCGACCATACTCTCCAGACCTAAACCATCAGAATTTCACCTATTCCTTTCCTTACAAAATTATTTGATGAGAAAAAAATTAAAAAATTAAGAAAACGTTTACGTTTACAGTACTGCTGCTGTAGTTTTTCGCATCCAAAGATTTTCTTCAAAAATAGGTTTTATAAATTGCCATCCTGTTGGGAAGAAGTCATAAGGAACGATGGAAATTATATCGTACAATAAATCTAGTTAAATATGTTAAGAATTGTATCATTTTCGTCCTCTTCAAAAACGGACAGAATTTTCCGGTATACCTAATATATTCGATTGAGTTTCAATTTGAGAAATTGTTTGTTACTAATAGTTTTTTGATAGATTTAAAATCAGAAGTTTCGAAACCTTTTCTGTAATAATTTCCATTAAAATCCTAAAAACTTGAAAAATCTTGGGTCCTATTTTGGGTCAGCTATTTGGAGTGTTTAAACCTAAAATTCGCAATTACCGTTTCAAAAAAAAAAAAACAAATTGTTTTTTTGATAATTATCTTAAGGAATGCTTCTCGGCAGGACAAAAATTACAATTAAGGCAAACTCATGAAGTAGCTGCTATATTAATAAAACAATGAATCTTTACAGTGAATATATCATACCCTCGCAAACTAGTACAATACGCGATCTTATAGCTGATATGGATAAAGACGGCCTTACAGCTGAAGAAAAAACATTTACCTGCGAAGTGCTAGACTTTATAGATACCAACCATCTTGGAGTGACCAATCATCGTTTATTGGTAATAGTTTAACGGGTTTTGTTTAAATGATTCCTCTATAAAGTATAAAATGTAGGAGCACTTTAAGGATGAAAAAATCCTAACTAAGAGCATTGCAATATTACGAAAACACGGCATGGTCATGCGGGCAGGAGTCGAAATACATACGTACGTTCACAAGAACCACATACGACCTTGGGTCATACACACTTATCATATCAAGAGATTAGAAAGAGTGAGATGATCGGAATAAGAAGCTCAATTTAAATTTAACTATTTGCATATTTTTAAGGAAACCATTCGTCCTGATAAATTAGAACTACTTGGAAAGAAAGTCGCCTGTGATTCGGACGATGAAAAGCAACCTTTGTCGAAAAAACCAAAACTTGATGTACCGGAAAAGGAAGAAGTAGCAGAAAGTAGTTCATCGAAAGCAAAGAGGTTTGTAGTTTTAATAATAAATTATGCTTAAAGACTTGGAACCCAATTTTAGGTATGACGATAAAGATGCAGAAATCCCATCTAAAAAACGAAAATGCGAGAGCGAAATAGAACAGAAGGTACAAGATACTTCTGGTCGCGAGAAATATCATAAGTATTTCAACAATATAAAAAGAATTACCTTTTCAAAAACACGATACGATTTTAGGGAGAGAGAGATTATTGTGATGCGCCCATGTCCCTGGATGCGTGTGAATGGATCTCTTAATAGACGGGTTCTTGACAAATGGATGGGATCTATTTTGCTGGAGTGCATATCTTTAAACGGCGTGGAAGTTCTAGCTCTATGCATTCGTTTCAATATGCTACAGCCTGTGAATATTTTGTTTCTATTAGAAATCTTGAAAGATATTGGGTGCATTGAGCTAAACTCGAAAATTGTACAAAAACCTACGCTACTTTCATCATATAAGGACCCAGTAATAGGTAAACCTTTTTGAAAACTATGTCTTTAAATTAAGGTATAAATCCCTTTTATTTCAAAGGTAAAGCTAATGAATTTACTAACATGGAAGATATGTTTGTCACCGTTCAACCGGACGCTTTGACGAAATATGGCATTTTTATAAGCGATAGGAAATATAAAACCGATTTTATCTGAGCTTACTAATTGCCTCTTTATAATATGTGTGAAACTTAAAAAGAGGTTGACAAAATATTGCATTTGTATAAATGAGTTAAGTAATAAACAAGAATAATATTGCAATATTGCTGTTTGTTAGTAATTCAATTGTATTCCTCAAATTATTTCTCACAATGTTTGGATAGAGGGTAGGGAATTTTCTATTTTGAAAGACAAAATGACATAAAAAAATCAAATTAAATTGCAATGTCATTACCTACTAGTCCTTAATGGAGTATAAAGTTAAAAAATTGTGCGTTCCTCGAAAAAGATGGGGTTAAAGAATGGTGAATGGAATTCTAAAAAATAAAGGGGTAGAAAACACATTCTTAAGCACATTTTGCGCCCAGATCGATATAAATCGGAACAGTACTTTTCTTTGCCAATTGATTTTAAACCCCTAATTTCGAGAAAAACAAGTTTGGGAAAGGTGGTCCGAGCTTTAGACGTAGGTTAGACATTCACGGGAATAAGAAATCGATTAGCACTTAACATTCAAGTTTAGAAAGTTTCACATGTAGTAGATATTCGTTTAACATGTTCATACCGGCGTTCCAATTTATGTTTCCCAGGGGGCTTACTCTCAAAGCGCTGTGTTCTATCTGGTGGGCTGAAATAAAGCGCAAGATGAAAGTTTTCCGCAAGAATACCTCCTTCAGGGCTTTAATCTTTTAGTTGAAATAAATTTTTTTTTCTATTTATATACGTACAATTTCCATTATTTTAATTTTCAACTATATGGTAATATTTCTAGTTACTAAACAATTTATATTTTTGGTAGTACACCTGATAGAACATTTAAATGTGAGCCACTGATGGTACGCGTCGCCTTACCATGTTAACTGATGAGGCTCTCTTGCATTAGACACCGATGGTATGCGCCGGCGTGAACGCGTTAAAGATGTTCATTTTATCGACATAAATTAGTATTTATAATTGTTTAAATACCACCTCAAAGTGGTTTAAGTAAAGTATGTAGGTTAATGGACCAATGTCACTGCCATGAGGGATTCCAACAGTAGAAATTTGCTGAATCAAAAATAACCCGACTGCCGATTGTCGAAGTAAGATTTGATCCAGGAAATAAAAAGAAGTCCAAATCCAACGATACTTAAGCTTGAGAATAATAATCTATCTGAATTGCAGATTTTCCCTTTTTTAAAGCTAATTTAACCAAATGACAAACGTTACTTTAAAATAAAAATAATTTTACTAAGGCAAAGTATTTTGTTTTATTTTTGAAGCGAACGAACTTTTTGCTTTGTTTGTTATTTTGGTTTAAAAAAAAAATATTGTTAAACTTAATTAAATCTTGTTTACATTAAAATGTGTATATAATAAGCTTATAACTGAGTATAATATTTGGTTCTTCATTAACCCAGAAAAGCAACTAATTTGTTAATTTTTTACAAGTACTCATTCAAAAAAGAGTGGGCAATCGTTGTGTATCGGAATAATATTAAAACAGATTCATTTCATTATGACCAGGTTTACAGAAATTTAGAATTTTTCGCCTCGAATACTCTGCCTAGTGGATAATCCGGTGCTGATTTTAAGCTTGGTATATTTCTACCAAAATTTACCTTTTGTTGACCAATTTGATGAATTCAATTCATCTACCAATTGTTTCGTTTGTTGATCAGTGTAATTTAAATATATGTAATTCAAAGTGTCTATAGATTTTTCGTGTGCATACTCGTGAGACTAGACTGACAAGTGGCACAATACATTCCTGCAAGAATTCCAGTGGTTTTAATTAAACAGAGGATACAATTAAGGTAAGTCTGCAGTAAAACAAACCAGTTGCTGTTTGCACTTGCAGCTCTAAACCTGAGGAAGAAGAATTCTTCGGAAATGGGATAGTTGTCCATTGCATTACACAGAGCAAACAACTGCCCACAAAGGACACTCCGGACAGTAGTGTGGACAAGTTTTCTTATTCATTAGAAGATAAGTGACTAGAACAGCTTCAGTACGACATCTTTCCTTCTACTGGCTGAACGGAGGTGGGGTGGGCTGAAGCTCGCGAATTATCGATGTAATTCGGCATTTATCATTCTGGCAGCAAACAACCTTCACTGGATCCGGCTGAATTTTGGATGACCTTGTGATCGAACGGTGTTGCATTGTGACCCCGCCGTCTTTCTCCCTCCAATTCCTTATTTTGCGAGTATGTTGCTAAGAGCCTGTGCACTAGCAATTGCCATCGATTGGAAGCTTTTACCATCATTTCATGGTTATTGCTGCAGAAAATTGTGCGATTCTTTTTTCCCTCCTCCTATAAATATATGAGCGATTAAGGGCCAAAACTGAAATCCTTTACATATCGCAGCAACGTTCATATCCTGCCAAGTAGGCAACCGGGTTGGGGGCGTTACGCAACTATTCAACCTCAGCTATGCTCGGGGCGATTCTGAGGCTCTCCCAGCAGCCCTCCGATGGCCCCGGATACATAAAATATTATTGTAGAAAGGGCACTTGATGTTTATTGCATCTCTAGCCATGTTTGTACAGGGAATCCATGATAGACATTAATAGTCATTTTTTGTTGAAAAGCATCCAGAGACCGATATTTTGGATTATTGGGAACCTTTTGAGCCACTGCCAAACAAGTTATCAAGTTTTGCCCAATTGGGGATTCAAGAGCTCCTCGATGGGCTTCTTGGCATGTATAATGCAGCGATGATTGCATGAAATTCTGTTTCTGAATCATTGTTAACAACATCTCCTTGTATCGCTTTGGGGATTCACCAAGAGGCAAACTCATTTTGATTACAGTTGCAATTTATTTGTGCACGGATTTCCTTAGTCCCAGACATCCCTTCCTGCTCTTTTGCTGCTCAGCTGGATCTCGGCTAGTTCTTTCGCATTCATAATTGAATGCGACTCGTAGTTGACCCCCTGCAAACAGGCGCTCAAATTTCGCTCAGCGAATTTTAATTTTTGGTATTTCACTGGCGATGCAATTAAAGAAGATTTAACCAAACGAGAAATAAAAGAAAATGTTCGTAGTTTCCAATACCCGATTAGATAAAGATGCCTGAACATAATCAGGACCTGGTCAGCAATGAAAGGCATTACATATCTTAGAATATTGCTCATTTCCTGATCAAGATTACCTGATATTTGGAACTATGGTAATCAGAATCATCTCATTAGTTATGATATAATTCATGCGGTACTAATAAGGTATTTCTGATCGGAAATAATAAAATTCCAGATTTAACAAAAAGATTTCAACTGATTACAAAATTATAATAATTATTTATCTTATTGTTATAAACAAGTTATGCATTTCTTAATTGTTATAATATTTAAGTAATACATGCTCGTAACTATAGATAATAACAATGACAGGTAATAGTTATAATTTAGTAATTTCTTTTCAAATATAGATTTAACTTATATGTTTCCATTTTGTCTTTCGAAATAAAAGATGCGGTGACCATCCCAACTTTTTTTTATTATTTAAAAGAAATTATAATCTTCAGAATGGTTTTATCCCCCTTGCTGTTGCTTACTTTTGTCGCCAGTTTTTTAAACAATGGAAATATAATACTTTGGTCTTATCGTGTTTTTAAGCAGGAAATACTGATGCAACTTAATATTTTCAATAGTCTGAATATTCTATTTTGGCCCATACCCGGAACTAAGTGGAAAAACCTTATGATGCTAAATCAAAGACGAGTTGGACGCGTTGGATCGCAAAACTTTAATTTTCGCAATACAGCATTTTTATAGTTGGTGGACAAGCTATTTCAAAAATGAATCCATCGATCATTCTGAAATTTTGCACACTACTTTTAACTTGTGATTGAACAGAAGATTTTTATTTTCGTTGACCGCAACTAATTTTACAAACCCTACTTGATCAAATTTTTACCAAAAATCGAAATTGTTGCACGAAACTTTGCCGAACATTAAAATTTTATTATTTTTCAAAATACTTCGTTTAATTGCAGCTAATACTATCTACTAACAGAAAACGATCGGGTTTTTGTTTTAGATAAGTCCTTTACAAGCTATCCCGTCTAGCGCGAGCGTATTTTTTCTGAACGCGCTTCCGCAGATCAACTCTAATCATTTTCATTGAAAAATTGATTAAATGTTACTCTTTCGTATGCTATAAGTTAAAAAAAAAATAATTCATTTAGTTTGTTCAAAAACAATTATATAAATATACTTTTTTTGGCCTTTAAAACCTATGTAACCCCTTAAAAAGATGAGAGCATCGCTGGGAGAAGTTACAGCGCGACTATGTAGAAAAATAAAAATAAATTTGAAAAAAAATGTCTTGTGGCTTTGTAAAGGTCGGAAATTTTTTGTTACAATACATGTTCAAATGTTACTTTAATGGTTATTTTTATTATGAATTCTTAAAAGTTACTATACTATGCTTTGAGATTTGCCTGAGAAAGTAAATAAGATCTATAAAACAACAAAATCAACTAGTTCAATTACTTTTAAAATTTAATTTTGAAACAGGAAAAAAAATATTTGTAAAACTATGTACTTTGTCTTCTTAATAGAATTTTTCCAGTTTCATCGAATCAATAGGCAAAACAAATGAGACATAATTGGATAGTAAAATTTAGCTGCTTGTGTTACATAGGTATATTAAAAAGATTATTTTGAAGAATTAAATTTAAATGAATGGTTTGTTAATTGATAATTTATTAAACAATTTGCACATTTTTAAAATTTTATTTTTAGAGTGTCCATTGACATATTTCTTCATCAACATGTGCATTAGGGTAGATAATTTTTATTTGTTTTCACCATTCAGTCATACTCACCGTCATGTTCACTAAATTAAACGGGGACCTTAAAATAAGTGCGGATTAAATAGTATTTTTACTAAATAACAACACTATACCATTTACCACATCCAATGTTTAAGAGTTTTACAGTTCCAGAAGTTAACTAACATTTTAGGCTTAATACTCGGAACATTCAGTATCACAAAGATGTTGACTCTACATTAGAAAGACTATCGCTGCTTTGCAACTCTGTTATATTTCTCTTTCTTCTACGAATTAACATAATGATACCTATAACTGCTATAGACAAAACTACAGCTAGACCAACACTAGCACCAATTATTGTTGCAAGGCTCGTTGCTAGAAAAAAACCATAATAAATACATGGAACGATGACGATAATGACATGGTATGTTGCTAAAACTTACGCGATTCTTGCACTTGTATGCTAAGAAGATTTTTTGTTTTTGGTCCAGAAAATTGACAAATCCATTTTCCGAATTCAGACTTATTTATGTCTTTAATTTTTAGGCCGCAATATCCATTTTGCAGCCCTTGACCGAAATATGATATACGTCTAGAAAAACAATGATAAAAATCCTTGAATCTGAATCCCAAAATTCTTTTGTCTATGTACATACAAATCATCAAATTCTTGCAATTGATTGGAAAGAAAGTAAACTTTACCCTTGGGGTCAGTAAAAGCGCATTGGGTAATTGGTTCTGCCATAGCAGTTCGACAAAGTAAAGTAATAGTATCACCTGATAATGTTGTGATTTTATCGTCTATAACTTGTCCTTCTTTTGGTGTGATTTTTACCTAAAATGTATATATTCAAGGAATGTTAAAACAAAATATAATAAATACAAAAATTACCCTACCTCATACTCTTGAATTATTTCTTTTCCATAATCAGAGCCATAGAGTCCACAAATCCAGCGCCCATGAATTTTTGGTAAATTCCGAAAAGTACACATTCCTAATGTTTTGCTGTATTTGAATTCAAATTCGTTTTGAAAATGCACTCTTCCGGAAGGATCTCGTAGATAACAGTGGTCGAGAATAAAAGGCACTTTACATGTTAGAGAAAATGTGTCATCAAATTGGTCATTTTTATCAGGGTCATTGGAATTGACTACTTCAAGCGTTCTTAGTTTGCCTGTCTTTTCATCTAAAGATTTTTGTATGAGGCTTTTCTGATCCCCTAGATAAAGGATGCAACCTTTTAAAACAGACGGCGTCGTTGAGGTGTCTAGTTGGTATATTTTCCAAATTCCTTTTTCTTTATTTGCAATAGGCTTTTTAATTGAAAGAACACAGTACCCATTTTGTAACCTGAAATAATAGTGGAAAAATTAAGTAATAATTTTATATAGGTATGTGATATTATTTATTGATAAGTGCTTGTAGAGATCCACACTAAAATTTGTATGTTTCTGATAACTCTCAGAAAAATCCTGTAAATTTTGTAATCCTGATTTTAAAGTACGAAGACGTAGTTTTTTTGTCAAATTACTCAAAATATCATTAGTTTAGTAAATATAAAAATTCGCAAATTACTAAATGCATTTGTTAACGTGAAAATAATAGGGGTTTTTATATTCTGTAGTTATATTGACAATTTAGCCTCATTATTATTAGTAAAGGAATTAGTTAAAACTGATGATGATGAAGATGATCGATATTTAAACCGCTTATTTTGAAAGAAAGTTAATTTTTTGTTGCAGTTGAGGGGATCGTATTAAATCGCATTTTTTTTCATTAAATTAACTTTTTAATAGTTATCCTACTTTCTAAATACTCGTAAAGGGAATGAATTTCTATGGGACTTATACTAATGCGTAGCTTTAATTTCGATTTAAATCTGCACCTAGATTTTCGTCATCCCTGATATCAAATACAATCGAAAGTTTTGAATTACGAAAATTTGAACTGAGGCAGCCTTAAGATATCACATTTTGAATTTGTAATTTAAAATTTCAGAATCACGATGGTGAACCAAGATGGCAACTAGTATATTTTGTGATCTGGGTAAAATTCCAGGTAAATTAAAGATCTCGGAGTTTGTATGATACCCAGAATATTTTAACTTATATGTATATTGTATATAGTCCTAGCTCCAGAGTTTATATAATGATAAAACCTAATATATACTCGTATTGTACGTAGATTTGTGCAAATGATTCCAAAAAGTTAATGTTTTCTCCTTCTTTAGGAATGTTAACAAAAATATTCAAGATAATGGTGAATTATTACTATTGAAAAAGAATTTGTGTGTGAAATAAAAGTTTTTGTAAGGAAAAATAATTTATTTAAAGAAGGTTTATCGTGTCAGACTTACTCAGTTCCCGCTGTTGAGTATCGTTCATGATGTAAGTTACCTCCAATATAAAGCTGATTTATTTCATCGGGGTATTCTGCTCTGCATCCATGAATTTTTTGTTGTGGTAGCTGACATCTAAGTGTGACATCCATAGCAGTTTCCTCAACAGTACCAATACTGGATAACACATTTTTTTCGATCCAGACGTGAATGGTTTCCTTAGATTCCTCCATAGTACCCCAATTCATAGTACGACAATACCAAGTCGAAGGTTCACGAAAAATCACGGTCGCCTCGCATCTTTCGAAGGATAAATCTTTATCATTACTAATCCGACAAGATTTTGCTGATTCCGAATTAGAACATTTTAATGTGCCCAATCCGATATTTTTTGTGAGATTTGTCACAATAACGGGATCAGGATTAGAAATCACGTTAACTTCGAAAATTTCAATAATCTCTTTGTTTGTTTTATTGTACATTTTCAAATACCATTTCCCTTGAGATGCGGACGAAATTTTCAAAATTCGAAATCCGCATTGAGTAGAAGAGTACGGTGATATAATTTCACCCCTTGGGGTCGTAATTTGTTGTTCACTACCAGTTTTCATATCGATTACATATTCTTGAGAATCTTCACCAAAATAAAAGAGAATATTATTAAAACGCAATCACCACAAAAATATTTGTCTTAACAAACCTTTTTCAAATAACACCTTGCACAGTTCAATTGTACCAAAATCGTGAGTAATATTTAAAAAGGCCACAAAACCTTGCCCATCAGCAACAGGGAGTTTTTGGAGGGCACTTGTTTTGTAAATAACAAAATAGTAAATAAGTGTAGATATAATTAGCAGTGGTCCCATTTTTTAATGCACTTCTTTTCCAGTTCTTGAACTCACTAAATTAACTGATACTACTTTCAGTAAAATTGCTATATTTATTTATCAAAGGACAAGTGAGATAACAATTGATCACATTTTTAAGTATTGTCATAAATAGCAACCAGTTCTACAAATGGCGTTTACATTATTCAATAATGTTTATGGAGAATTATCAATTATTATCATTAGATGGTGCAGATATGAAATGTAATTTTTATAATGCCATAATTCACTTTAAGATCAGAGAGATAGGGTAGATTATCCGAAGAAGCAAATGAAAATAATTTAATCTAATAATGCAGTTTTGATAAATGCAATGTCATAGAGTTTACATTCCAGGTATCATAGTAGAAGATTTTTACAATGCAAGTACACATCGCTCATTTGCTGCAACAATGTTATTCTTCGAAGTACTTTGTTATGTAAGTTATGCCGTTATTGTAGCATTTGTGAGATATATTTTTATAGCTTAAGGAATCTTTATGAAAGGGGTCACTTGAGGGTTGTTGGAGTCGTTGATTTTAAGTTTTCGTTTGAATTTTTTAAATCTAATATGACAGATCCGATATACTAAAATTGTTTGTGTCATGTGACGTGTCATGTCATGTCAGTTATCACGTTATGTGTCATGTAATGTGCTATGTCATGTGTCATTAGTCATATTATTACTCATATCATGTGTCATGTTATGAGCCAATATTCATTTCATGAAAGGCACTAATTGTGTACTTAGTTAAAGTGAACAACAAAAATATTGATTGCGTTTGAAATTTGCGGAAATTGTTCATACCTTTTATTAACCTTAAATCATCTCGTCTTCGAAACGTATACTGGCTCAATTTGAGTTCAATTGGCTTAGTAGTTTCGGAGTCTATACAATTCAGACAAACAACAATTACTTTTTATACATTTATAGACAAGTATACTTTTCAAATGTTCAAAAATAGTGGTTTAGCTGGTAGGGGTGGGACACGTACATACTTTTGACAAAAATGACCCTTTTGAAGTGCAATATTTCGTAAAAGCTGTGTCGAAAGCGATGTTGCATGTGAATTTAAAAAAAATTGATCTCTGCTTTATATGTAGGTGAAGTACACTAAAAATATTTTTAAAAATTAGGTACATTATTTCGAAACATTATACATATCTAGCACAATTGATGATAATCGTAAATTAGCTTGTAAAAGAGATTATTATTAAATTTGTTTTTTTTATAATTGTTAAGTACACTTCTTTTCTTACAAATTAATAAGATTACATTTAAATATTTTGTCTAGGAAGCTGTGATTAAAACTGATATTTTCCAGGACTGGAAATGATTTTTGCTCTTTGTAGAGGAACTTATTAACGTTTCCTTCATTCAATTCAATATGTGTATTATTACGAAAGTATGAAAAGACCTTATACGAATAGTATCCTCGTTGCTTGCGGAAAGTGCGCAGTAATTAACTAGTACTCTTTCAAATGTTGAATGAAACATTAACGCAATTTTGAGCATTTCCAAGCAATATTCATCCGAGTGAATAGCGAAAAATAGCAAAGCAATCCGAAAGGCCCTTAAAAATTCTGGGCCTGCAAATGAACGTCACAAATAAAACTGTAGCGCCTGGTTCATGCAAAAGGCTGATCCGCTTAACAAAATTCCATCCGAAATTCGGCCAGAATTACGGCAGACGTCGCGCCGCCAAGCCATTTCCAACGGATCTGCGGCGCTTTAACTATTTTATAAATATGATGGATTTAAAGACTGGCCCGATGGCCGTACGGTCCCACAGGGCATACTGCAATTTTATCTGGAGTGGTACTTAATTACCATCTGCATTTCAAAGTTCATGAAGGGATGAAATGAATTTTCTGAATAATGCGAGAACCTTTTTACCTTTGAGCCAGCCAAGTTAAATTTTAGGGCCATATTTCACGGTGCACCCACTTTGGCGCAATTAATGTTCTCATAAATCGTGTTCCGGAACTAGTGGGGAGAACTCGGTTATAAATTTAAGTCACTCATATACAAGGTTCCTTGCTCGGCTGCAAGCACTATCATAAATACGACAAAGTAGAAAAGATTTTCCACGTGTTTTCGCAGGGGTTGTGCCGCTCTGTTCTACACTTGGCTTGATTTACAAGCGCCTGTCATCGTTCTGTTTAGCTAGGCTCCCTCAGCTCTAAATCCTTTAGCTGGAAGCAGTTTTAAAGGACTGCGGTTCGAGGCATTAACACCGGGTTAATCAGTATCGAAGTGCCTTAGATGTACATCAGTTAGGGAAATATGACCCTTGACTGCTATTGGACCGCTGCTGACGAGTTATTTGCCACTTGAGTACGCCTATCTCGATTATTATTAACAGGGCAGTTTTAGGACCTCTTTGGCCCTCGTTATGGCGTCTCTTACAGTACGGTACGTATGGCCATTTACCACTTATGAAATATGTTGTCAAAAGAGATAGATAGAAAAAAAAACAAGAATATAATGATTTTATGGTTTACGTACCTATGTGGAGTAGTTTCTTTATTTCACTATACTTCTAAGTGTTGAATCGATTTTTATATGTGTAGTACAGCTAGAATCTTTACGTTAACACGGGTAATATCTCAGCGGGAAAAAGCAGAAGCAATTTCCATACTAAGCAAATTAGAAGCGCTTCAACTAATTTTAAGGAACATTTGATATCTGCATCAGTTCTTAAATCTTTCTTTGTATCACGTGTTTATCTTGTATAGTGAAATTCTATTCGATGCTGTAAACTTTTAGTTTTCTGCTTAGAACTAACAAAATCGAATTTAGTAAATTTATTTCCACATATATTCGTATATTGCTGTCGAGAAACCTATACGAAAAATCTTATATTGAAGTGACAAAGGAAATCTTCTATATTGCTTATAGTGGAAGCAATAAAATCTCACCATTCTTCATTCTCACCAAATCATTTGAGAAGAAAAATTGCAAAAACTCAAATTCTGTTTCTTTCCAATGATATGCTCATGTTATGAAAGGTATGTGACTACTTCTTTGAAAGATAGCTTTTTTATGTTTTTTGTATGATCGCTGAGTTATCACTGAGGAATGCCAGGTAACGTTTAAAAAATTAATGGGATAGTTATGGTATACAAATCAATAAACAAATAAAAGGTTGAACCTAAGCAGATTATGCTTATGATCGGTCGTTGTTAAAGTGTTGTAACGTATATCGGGGGACTAGGGTTAGCAGGTAAAACTCAGCGGGAATTTTAGGGTCAGTAAAGAGTACAAATACGTTTTACATAACTTTTAATAATTTGTAATTAATCGTACCAAATATAATATACTTAATTTACAAAAAGGGTGAGGAGTAAAGAACCGAACAAACGAAAGAGCGGATCGGTTCAAACGGAGTGAGGGACATTGCTACAACCAAACCAGAAAATAATATATATTTGTCTAGAATTAAGAGGAAAGAGTCACCACCTCGATCGGTAAGGTAATATTCGAACGGAAGTATACTTTATTGAAAATTCGGTTGGAGGGATTATGCTAACTTAAAACAACAGGCCTGAAAAAGAAACCGGAGTCCGAAAGAGTTAATCTCTTGATCGGTAAGTGGGCGGAAGGATATTGAACTACTAGCAGAAGATGGACTGGTTCTTTTTTTCCGAAATGTGCATGCTTATATAGTTTGAATCAATCCCCAGAACGTGTTCGCAACAATAAAATTTTTCACTATCAGGAATCCTTGTAGTTACCGTCTCTATAGTTCCTAGTAACGGTCGAATTTCAGTGTTATCGGCGCGGTTCGTTACATAGTAAATTCTAAAAACATACAATACGATACCAGTTTTTAATTTGATTTATTCAATCGTTTCAAATAACATTTCAAATGCTCGTCATCGGCACACTGAGATGGGACCGGGATACTATTTGACTAATGATATTACTAAACATTTGAGAATTTCTAAAAAGATTTTAATGGAAATTGTTGAGAAGCAAGTACTGTGTATGTGTCTTGCTTAAATGTTTAAAAGCACCCAAAATCGTTATATTTTGGTATATTCGGATCGAAATCAAGATCAGTTTCCTAGTATGGAGTTACAATAGCAACACGTAACCCATAGTTTTATCCGGATGAGGAGCAAGATCTCAAGTGTTAAGCAATATTCTACAAGGGACGTTTGTGTAAATTTGTCGTCTTCCTACTTCTACTTCTTTCGCCAACCTAGGCAGTATAAAGAATATACAGCTGGTGGTTGCTCCTTTTAGTGGCCTTAAATGTTTTTAATTTTTGAGTTCTTGGATCAAGACGAGTGGGTTGTAATGCCAAAAATCTTTTAGCATGCTATGCTGCTATGAAAGCGGAATTTTAAAATAAATTTTTTAACTATAAGTTTTCGAACTACCTTAATTAACATTTTTATATATTCAATTGTTGTAATTTATATAAACTAACTTTTGAAAATTTATAAATGCTGGTTTGGATCAATTTTTTTATTAATTATTATTATTTTATTAGCATCACTCGCAGACACATGTAATACGCAAATAGCTGGTGCCAGCATAAACGCAACGGTCCTTTAGGGACTGACTGATTTTCATCATCTGGAAATGGGACTAGAAATTCAATTGTTATCAAGGCGTATTGCTTAGATTTTCCGACCATTTGATGGAAGCTAATGAGTCGAAGCTAAACCTGAAATCAGCAATGATTTTGTTCTACTGTTAGTTATTATAAAACGTTAAAGGCATTTTATAGTACCGCCACAGCCAGGAAACAGAAATAGGATGTCTCGGAAAAAAAGGAGGAACTGAAGGAATTCTTTATAACCTATCCGGCATTTTCACAGAGCCTTTCTCTACGCTGGAATTACTCTACCAGGATCTTTAAGTAATTCTATAGAGTTTTCTGTCGGATGCTGAGCATAATAATTCGCAATTTGATCCGTAGAAAAGGAAAAAACCCTGCATCTTGCCGCCTTTACTCGTACATAGCTCCTCTAATGTGAACTCCAAAAGTTCGCCTACATCAGAGCAACCAAACACAAGTACGAATTTAATATTTTCGCTATTATTTTGAAAGTTCCCCCTTTCGGCGGGAGGTGGTAAACCTGCAAGAATTCTTCTCCGCTCTTTGTTGCCCGCCAGTGAAATAGGTATCGTCACGTTTGGAGTATCCTTAAGGGCTTTTGGATTCAAGTCACGATGTATCGATACGTGGCAATATATGGGCAACTATGATGCGCATATATGCATACAAAAATTCTCTATTATTTTATTGTTTCCCTGTTGCCCGAGGAAATTGGAATCCGTTTGTGGTATAATATCGGGATCTTTTCAAGCCCAGCGCACGGTCGCTCGTCAGGCTGCACCATTTTGCATAGTTTCAGTTTTAAAAGGGTGTCTTGTTTGGCTGCCTTAATAATTTTCATATATTTTAACTGCAGCAAAAATTGTTGCGGGTGGCTCTGTACTTCGCAACTTTGCCAAGTAATTTCGGCAAAAACTTTTGGATAGAACGAATGGTTTGGGCTGAATGGGCGGAAGTATTAAGAAAAATCAAAACCTCATGTGCTTGTAGCCTCGTCACGCCACTACTAGTTTACTTTACTTACAATTAGCCCAAATGTGAATTGTCCGATGGGTGAATGCTATTAAAACTTTGCAATTCTCCGTCTACTTAGCGCACGAATTGCAATTGTGCTAATTGTGAAATGTTGCCGACTGGCTTATGAAAGTAATTACGGGACAGAAAATTCTCCTTAATGTTATTTTATAAAAACATTTAGGTGGGAGAAATTAGGGAAGAAATTCATGAGCTTTCTTACTGAATCCTCTATTATGCTTCTTTTTAAGTTTTGCGTAGTCGGGTTTTAGTTTTTAAACTCTTGTTTTATTTAAAAAGTTTTATTGGTAAGAAAATCATTATAATTTAGAATTAATGTAACGTATTTATAATATATATAGATTTGGAATATACTCATCAAGATCTTTCATTTGATTCTAAACACGATACATTTATCTATTTTGCGAGCCATAGATTTAGTGAGATACGCGGAGTAATAAAATGCATTAAATTACACTGTATTTGCCTTATTTGCCAAAATACGATAAGTAGTTTAGGAGTTATAAGGGAACAAAATTTGGATACCCATATATGTATGCTCATGCATACATACATACAAATATAGACTGCATAAGTAATAATCCTTCTTTAACTTTGCCGTAGTTCGGTAAAAGAAGGTATATTTATAAAATAATGTTACTTTTTCAATTAATTTTGCTCTAAATTGCGCATATGATAATTTTTAATAAAGCTGAAAAACTGATTTTGTTGTGAATAATCGAACGTAATGCGTAAAATCATAAGTACTCTGAACAACAATAAAAACTCATTTTCGATTCTTAGATAAACTGAGCTAGTTAGATCTCAAAATGTAGCTCAATTTTTCTGTATAAGAGTCAAGATTGAGTGTTTGCTTATATTTTTAAAATATGAACCACTCCTTGTTGTTGCTGTTGTAATAAAACTGCCGGGTTTTGTAATCTTTTAATAAAATATTTTAGTAGACGATAAAATGAAAGGCTGACACAGAGAAGTACACTTTTCAGGAATATACCCTTAACGGTGCAAGTTCTTATTACTATTATGGAAGGTATGATCATAAAAGTATAGTTGCGGACGAAGTTGATGCCTGTCTACGAATTTACAACTAACGAGAACATTTTCTCCATGTTTCAACAAAGTCTTGTTAAAAATTGTGGAAAAACCTTCACCTAAAAATATTTTCCCCTAATCTATGTAAAACTTTACTTCGATTTGCAATTTCATGAGACATGCATGCTCGACACCCTCGGTAAATTAAAAATTATAAATATTTTTCTTTAATTCGTTAATTTTAAAACTGCTTTTAACTTTTTATAGTAAAAAGAGGAAACATTATTTAAAAATAAATATGTACTTACAGAATTTGCAAAAAATATGCAGAAATTCGTGATGGAAAGATTTCACTTTTTGATATTTTAAAGTTTTCATAGTTAAGTTCTTGAGTACGCTAGTCTGGTCTGGTCACCTTCCCAATCTACAATCATCAACAGAATTGAATCACGTCAATGCAGATTCATTCGTTTCGCGTTGCGTTACCTTCCCTGGACAGACCAGCTCAACCTCCCTCCATACGAAAGACGTCTTCAACTTATCAACCTTCAGCCCCTTTCCTTACGTCGTGATGTCGCCGATATTACCTTCGTCCATCAAGTCCTCTCTGGTTCCATTGACTGTCCCGAGACTCCACACAGCATATCCCTTAAAACTAACTCTCGGAATGTTAGATCTTTCCCCACATTTCGCCTCGAAAATCATCGCACTAATTATGGTCACTCCGAACCCTTCACTAGAATGCTGCGCAAGGCCAACAGCTCTACTGTTTTTGACTTCCATATGGACAAAACATCCCTCAAGGAAGCTCTTTATTCACCGAACCCACCCCCAAACTAACCCTTCCTGCATCCCCCCTAATATTTGTCTGTTTTCGTTGCTTAGTTTAGTCTAGTTTTAGTTTTAGTTTTTAATCACATACTGTAGCTTGCATTAAGCGAACTGAATAAATAAATAAATAAATATCCGCGAGGAAATCTTAAACTCAATCTGTTCTGTGGATTAATATCTTGGATTTTTGCAACGATTTCAAAAATTTAGTAAACCTTTAAGTATGGATGTGGAGTCTCACAACTTTTTCGATTTCTTACTTACACGACTTTGTTCCACTCTCTCTCTTTTGAGAAAACGCCCAGAGTGTTATTAGTGTAGACTTATAATATAATATCGGCAAAATTTTGAAGCAATTACTATTAAATTTCTTAAAAAAAATTGCATTTGAATATAGAAGTCTGTGAGACTCCACGTTGAACAAAGTGCTAATAAATAAAGACGTACATACTTACTACATAGGTTAACACTAGAACTACCAAAACCAGTCAATTTGACTGGTACTCAATTCCTTCCTTCATTTAATTGTACAATTTTTGTCATTGTAATGGAATTGATAATTACGACATATTCAAAAACCTTTTTCCATTAATAATTATTTATTCAAATTTGAAAGGGTATTAAATTAAAGGTGTTGTTAAAATTACAGACTTGCGCGCCGGTAGTTCTAGTGTTAAATTTTAGCATTCAAAGTTGAAAGTAGTACCATAGGATTTTTAAGTGAAATTATTTAATAGTGCTTGAGATTTTTTTGAGGTGGTTACATATCTTTCAAGGAAAAGTTTATCGCAAGACTGCTTTGCATTATGACATCATTGACTCTAATTTGTCTTTAGCGCAATTGAAGATTTTTTGACTTGACCTTGACCTAGAGTAAAGAGAGATTACTTCCAGAGAGGTAGGCTGGGAATAGTATGGAAGTTTTTCGAATTCCATAGAAGCTAAGTGGAAGCTGTATAAAAGCTTTCTAATTGTTTCTTTCTGCGGATATGCAATTTTAAAAAGAAATGAAGTATCCAATGTAGGGCCATGCATCCGCTCCTACTAAAGAATAGTTTCCGCTTGCATCTAGTATTGTTTCTTTTCCCTTTGCGATAAGTTTGATGTGTTAAATCGGATTAGAAGATTCTTCTGATTACAGTCCCCGGTTCGAACGAACTTCCTCGATGGCATAGTGGAAGGTCGGAGTTAATCAGCTTTATCAGCTTGTTGTATTTTCGTACGAAGGATCTTGTCGATATTAAAAGACACACAGTTACGGAATGCGCAATAAATTCGCGCCCGCATGTTTTAAAGATTTCTGTACAAACTCAACCATCCCAGTGGCACAGAGTCCTTGCGCAATTTATTTACTCCCCATTTTCCACGCGAAGGAGCCACTTGTGTGCTGGTGAAGCATATCTTTCTAGCGGAAAATTCTCTGACAGAAAATTAAACGATTGCCGCTTCTACCTTTCTTGCATTTTTTTCTAATCATATGTCATGGACAAAAAGACAACTGAATTATGTGAAGCACGAAATCACCTCCTGGCTTTTTTTCTTTTGACATACATAAGTGGAACTCTCTGGCAGCGAAGATGTTTGTGTATTAATCAAGTCGCTATGCCATTCAAGAAGATGCCGCCGCTCCCGGTCTACCCTGCGCCTTGGAATGTAGATATTTTTTTTTGTCCCGGTTTCCCTGGAATCCGGAAGTAGATTCCTTCTTGTCACTTCTTTTACTCTACCGGCTTCATTCTACTGGCGGCGTGGCGCTCACATGGCCCCATCCTCGGGGCTTGTCTTTCAGGAGCATACACCACCAGCAGGCAAATCGGATCGAAACAGAGGGCCAAACACAAATTGATTTATCTTCTCGAAATGCATTCCTCTGCCGGGGAGCGAACTTGTGCGATTTAATTCCTCCTCAGTAGCAAGGAATACTTCCTATAATTACGTTAGTAGCTAATGTAGAATTGATCGAAGTGTGATTACCTGCGAGATTCAGTTATTGCGCCCAAAGCCGCCCGTCTGCCGCTGACGATGGTCTGGTTTTTTTTTTTGGGATGCTAGAAATATTCTCATTACGAGCCCTTCCTACCGCCAATGTGCGAACAATATTGGAGAGTACTTCAACTATCCCCAGTAGCTCCAGGCGTCGCCTGTTGAAATGCAAGAAAATTACCTGAAAGGCGATTAGATGGAAATTCAGGGAGAATTTCGAAACGATTTTCCCGAACAAATCAGAGGACCTAACCAAATGCACGTTATATACACATACATAAATAGGTATGCAAATATGCTTTATGTGGGAAAGTCCCAGAGTCACGCAAAACAATTTCATTGAGTAATTTATTCATACATAAAGTATTCATTTCATCAAGAGTTTTTTACTAAAAATGTAATTTAAAGTGTTAGGGTAAGAGCCCGAGTAACGAGCACCTGTAAGAATTTAAAATACGAAAATAACGAGTGAAACAAATTTAAGATTTACAAAATCAGGGATGTTAAGCAAACTGGTATAATGTAAAAGTTATCAATTAAAAGGAACTAAAATAAATAGGACAACCCCAAATAAAAAAAAAACGAGTGTGCTTATGACCACACGACTGAAGTGAAACTTCTTTCGCTCCATCTGTATGTATATATATATATATGTGTGTACAATATATACATGTATACACATATACATATATTAATTTTCTACAAATATTTAAATTTATTTCATGTTTTCATTGGTAAATTAATATTTTTGCATAGATCTTCTATTTTTATTCATCATTTTCATTATTGGATACATCAGTAATTACTGTGGTTGATTGTAAAACCGAGACAATAGGCTTATGGTATGAGAAATAAGATACATAAATTTTCGAATTAAAATTAGACAGATATCTAGAAAAAACTGCATCGATTGTTGTTCCATGTCTTGTAGTTGGCTCATTACGGTTATTATTCATTTGTAGTTCTAATTTATCTCGTAGAAAGTTTACCAAGAGTTGTCCATCTTCAGACGCGAAATTAATATTGAAATCTCCTGCTAAAATTAGTGGCAACGTATGATAGTTTTCTCCTAATTCTTCAGAACCTACTCGACCGTAAATCATAAGTCTTCTGTATATAAACTTTATGATATTATTAACTGTGTTATTGGGCGAAATGTAAACGGAACGTATTTGGCTATGAGAGGAAGAGAGAAAGAAAATGTGCGTGCGCACTGCTGTCTCTTGCTTATATCCCCCACTTAACTTCCGTTCGCCTTGCCCGATCACACTTTTCGTAACGCTTACGTCACGCGTTCGCCAGCTTACTCCCCAAGTCAAGCGTGCGTAAAGAAGTTTCACTTCAAAAACAAAAAAAATTATTTGACCTGGGAATCTAATCTAATCTAATAGTAATTTGGCCCTTTGAATTCAACTCCTCTGTCCAAATAAGACCAGCACATCTCAGTTTCTTGTAAAAAGCAAAAAATATGAAATCAAGCAAACATGCCATAATCTATTAATCCAAAATCCGAATATTGCAAACTCCAACGTGTATTTACTTAAAAGCCTATTACACTCAAACACGTTAAGTCCGAAATTCATGACCTAATAACTATACCGCAATAAAATCCACAAGGTAAAGATCTTAAAGACCATATAATTCTAAAGCAGCCTATCAAACATTAACAATTGCATAACCTTCAATTCATACATGGAGCCTTACATAACCCAAAGCGCTGCGAGTACAATTTCTACTACTAAAATTTTTAATATTAATTTGTTCAAGTAGCATTAATAAGAAAAATTATAAAAGCCTCAAAAAACAAATCATTTGGGGAAAGATAACTTTGATGTGCACTTTTTATAGAATGTTATGTAACGAATTGTTCCGCTATGGTATCTAAATTTTCATATAATATTATGGCACCAAATCTAAAAAATCAATCCACAATATTTATGTATGAAAATTGGACATACTGAATTTGAAATAAGTGACTCCAAAAGCCCATGCCATTGCCACAAAATAAACACGTAACAGAATTTCATGATTTGGTTGGTCGTGGCGGATAATTTTACGACATCTATGAAGCAGGCTCTTTAGCATAGTTTGATACGAGATGTTTCTTATATGTCGTAAATGGTACTTAGCCAAATGCAAATAGAGATTAGATTTGTACCGTCAATTTTTGTACACACCGTTTTTGTGGAAGCACATCATATTCAAGTAAAATCTTCGAAATTTATTTACTTACATAGTCGTTTCTGGTTGTACTCTTGTTATTGTTTATGTCAACATGTATGTAAATGTAGAGATGGACACACATCCTTTATTTTCGTGTACTATCATTTAATTACTATTAAAACCAAAGTCTAATTCTCGAGATTACGATTGGTAGTCAAAATAATAAAATGCAAGTGTGTAACTGCTGAATAATGTCGGGATTGCTGCGAAAACAGGCGTGTTATTATCAAAATAAACCAACTAGACTACTCGACTACTAAACGCCCATGTAATTAGATAAACTCAATCCCACAAGAAGACGGAATTGGCATGCCCAGAAACCAACTCTATTTGCAAATTTACAGCAGCTCTTGAAGTGAAAATGCTAGATAAAACCTGAGTGCATACAGAGTGCGCCGAATGTGTGTTGCCAGCAACGAATGTATGTATGTATGTGTAGTGCTAACAAAATGTAATTTTCTAAAAGCATGGTCTTATCGTGAGATTGCATCCAAACACAAAGGGGTGAGCAGCATCATGCTGGGCCTTAGTCCTGATGCACGATAGCACTTTAAACAGTGGTCTCGCAGCACATCTTCATTAAGTGAAAAATTTTATTTTCTGAGAAATTAATTTTCACATCACGACAACGGTCTTATCCCAAATGTAATTATCGTTGAGCATCTCGCTCTCGCTACAGAACAGTGCTCCTGGGTTTAAAAGGATAAAAGGGCTCAGGATTTCATGAGTAAATGCTGCTTCGTTAAATATGTATTTACAAATTGTGATGGACTGTCGTCTTGCCTTCCAGAAGATCAAAGAAATTTTAGGGAATCATCGCAGGTAAGTGTGATCGGTTTATAATTCATTTCCGAGTCTCTTAAGCCCTTGAATGAATTCTGGAATTTCTGTAAAATTTCCAAATTCATTTTATTCAAGTAAACTATGTACCACACACAGCCAGTATCAAATCCTTTAAGTGCTTTCAGACGAATCATATTTCGCTCTTCGTTGTAAAAATATTTTACGTTGATTCATCTGCTCCATCAGGAATAAATCTATATCAGCTTTCTCTGCATATGGTGTACACCGTTCCTGGTCTCATCTTGTCCTTTATTCTATCTGAATCCTCTTCCCCGGTAGACATGCATCCTTACTTAAGCTCAAAAGCTTTTGGGTATATTTTTCAGTTTGAAAAGAAAGAAATGAAAAAAAAGCAAAAATCTCTCTTAAGAAGCTTTAAGTGCTAAGAATACACTTGACTTGCGGTTTAAGTTTCAATCAATTCCCAAACAAAACTACTATCGGATTTGCTTCGGAAATTTTCTTGATTTCTACATCTGTTCCGATCAGATTCAGCTGTAAAGTGTATATCCGATGCAGTGGAGCTGCCTCAAATGGCATTTTGATTTTGAATATTTTATCACATCATTATGGAAATAGTTGAGCTTGCTGTAGTGCTCAAATCGTCCAGAAATTTCCTTGGATAGCTATGGGACGAGCACAAATCCAATCGGAAGGGAATTAAAATTTTTAACATAAGCTAAAATCATATTATTTCTTTACTGGACCAATATAATAAAATTGCCTTGAACCTTCCCATAACTTCTCCTTTACAATCTTTTAAGGATTCGAAAAACTTTTAAAGAATCGATTTCCATTTTTGCGGGACACCCTGCACATACATGGATAAGTTGAATCCATTTGGATAAAATTCAGGAAATTATGTGATACCAGGCAGAATTTTGATGACTTTTAGTTGTTTTGAAAATTGTGACAATTACGAATATTAATCTAAATAATAATTGTGTAGTTTATGATGGTGTCTACAAATCTTTCGTCAGATTAGGTATGACAGTTATTTGTTTGAGTTATTATAAACAATAATTTTATAAGTATTTCAGTTACCGTAAAATTTGAATTTGAATCGAAATCATTTCCGAGTATTTTATAGGTAAATTGAAATTTTTGTTGATTCTGCGTTAAATAAACACAAAATTTATCATTTGAATTAATGCAGGAAGGAAGCGAAATGGGATTGGTGAATATATTAATTCGAAGATAAAATTAGTTAATGTGACGAATGTACAAACAGAGGGAAACAAATTTTGGGCGATCTGTAGCTTGAAGGCTGTTTGCTTGCTTGCTTCAGTCTCTATTTTAACATCCTTTTATTAGCAATGTCAGCTTTCAGCATAGTTGTGACAAATGAAAAATTCATTTCGATTTCTAAATATCATCGATAAAATATTTAATGAATATAAAGTGATATAGATATAGATTTTCAATAAAATTTCGATATATCCAATACCTATTATATTATATGCTTTAAAACTCGGCAATATAAAAAAAACCACCCTTACTTTTAATATTTTTAATAAGCGTATGTATTGTATTTCTTTAATACGTAGAATTTTGGAATTCAAAACTTTTAAATTTTAGGATATTCCAGAAAGTTTGAGTTTATATTAGTGATGAGCTAAAATAACCAAAACTAACGTTTATTATCCTTAGATTAGACCTTAGACCGGACCAAGATTAAAGTCTATTATCTTGGTTTTTATACACTAGGTATATAAAGGATATTGCATTAATAGTTTTTGTCTCGTTTGCACCATAAAGTTTTGATTTCCTTTGAAAGATATTTGTAGTCTTGTACAATATTTTCATGCTCAATTATTGTTTTTTAACATAATAACTATTAAACTCTTATACAGGGTGAAATTATAATTTAGAATTTGACTTTACTATAAATAAAACACGCATAAATTTTTTTCAATCGAAAGTATAATTCTTCCGGTGACTTATTCATTTCAGTCAAATAGCTTCCTCGGCTGACCTTGTCCTTCAGTACATATTCTATTGTATGGAGCTCTATTTGACCGATGGCTGCATTCACTTCATTTCCTTAAGAGCCTCGATCGTTACTGGATGGTAATTGTAACACTTATCTTTACCGGTTCCCAATAAATGATAGTCCAACGGAGTCAAATCGTAGCTTCGCTGTGGCTAATACACATCACCAAAATGGCTAATAATACGATTTTCAAATTTTCCATGCAAAAAATCGATTGTTACATGGCTTGTGTGACACGGGGTGCCATCATATTGAAACCAAATCCATATCTACGAAAATACCACAAATAATCAATTTTCATGGTGCGATAGTATTCATCGTTCAATGTAACACTTCTTTCTTGCTAATTTTCGAAGAAAAATGGCCATATAATACCGCCGATCTTACAACTAAGCAGCTATTCGTTGAAGCTGCATTGGTTTCTCAACAACCATGTGTGGATTTTCTGTACCCCGATACGATAATTTTACTCAACTTAACCACCAAGGTTAAAATGAGCTTCGTCAGAAAAGATAATTTTTCGGTAAAAATGCTCATCATTTTCTAAGCGTTCTAGAGCCCAATTACCGAACCGAAAACATTGCGGAGTCCTGTATCAACTAAACTTTTTAGAGCATCATACCGAGATTGTTATGCAAAATTCACATCGAAGAAGTGCGTGAAATGTTCAATTCCTGTGAACGAGGGTGAGTTGACGTGTTTGGTTCTTCGTGCACACTTTGAGTAACAGAAGCAATGCAATTCGGTTATGCGCACTGCACGATTACGAGGACGTGCTGTTTTATCCAATAAAGATCCAATTTCACGCATACGTTTCAAAAATTGATCCACAAATTACGTGGAAGGCACTTCTTTTCTACCGACATTTTGAACGTA
Source organism: Philonicus albiceps (assembly GCA_963969385.1). NCBI lineage: Eukaryota > Metazoa > Arthropoda > Insecta > Diptera > Asilidae > Philonicus > Philonicus albiceps. The sequence continues at coordinate 27,915,585 of OZ017774.1, read as the reverse complement.
ATTTTCCATAGTTTCGGTATTTTTAGTATTTCCCAACATTGTTCAAGCATACTCTCGTATATCGACACAGGAAGAAATTTTGTGCAGGAACCGAACTTGGAACTAAATCTCTGTGCCAGGATTAATTTTTTTTTTTTACATTTTGATATGTAGGGATGTTAGAGGGGGTGTGCAATGCGTAGTGCAGATAGAGCTTTCCGAAAATATAATAAAACATGTTTTCATGTAAAATGCCGCCAATGTGACAATTGACCTGTATGAAATTAGGTTAAGAACTAACGCTAATGGAAAAGCGAACCGCAATTTAAAAATTTAATATCGTTCTAAGTCTAACTTCATAACGATAATCAATCAAAAACTACAGATTTACCAGCTTCTGTAAATTTCTTTGGAAGTTACTCCAAGGACCCCTATACTTACTGAAGTCACTGCCAAGTGCCGGGGCACATACAATCGTCTGTCACGTTGCCAACTCGAACGGAGCTGTCTGTCAGGAGGCGGAAGTTTTAACAATTGACAAAATGGCATTTACCACAATGAATTCAGTAGAATAGCGTGGTACTGGGTACCTCCACTAGTAATCTTGAGCTCCATAGGTACGGCGGCGAAGACAAAACAATCTTCCAAAATCAGAGCCCGATTGTTCCCAAGTGTACTTGGGCCGAGACGAGCTGCAATTTTGCAGGAACCTCCAACCATTCTGGTGAAGCTCCTTGCTCTTGGAGTTATGCAGCCGAATTTATTGTCTTTGCAATTTAATTATATATCGGGGGAAAATATAATGGCGTACAGGTCCGGAATCCATGTGGCCATGTCGAGCATGCATTAACTCCCTCAATGGCCGAGTAGCAGGAGGCGGGAATTGTTCCATCCGGGCATATGCTCCACTTATGGTGTTGCATGCCATACGCCCCCTCATATGCACAGGCACATTTGTCCAATTGCATGCAATATTTCCGCTTTAGAGGGAATTCAGCTTTAATCACTAATGATGGACAGCCGACTGGACAAAGCCTTGGATTTATTGTACATCGGCTTCTCGCCGAACGTAAATATTTTTGATAGAATCATGTGCCAGTTTGAAACTCACCGCAAAAATGTATATTCATCATCGGCTACACAATTAATTGGCGTGGCAGATTAAGTCGTAATAATTAATATTGGAACACTGATGTATAGTAGTGTAGGATATTAAGGGATATCTTGCTTATGACAGAATCTCTCATGTAAGACAGGGGATGATTGCTGGTCCCTTGAGAGAAGAAATGAATTGGTGACGTTTGAAGTAATATTAATTAATTTTTGTATATCTGCTGGAACAAAGTCTTCTAGATGTGTAAAAGTACAACTACGGCGATTCTATACAACCTTGGCCCTGGCGGTATTTCTGACACCTTCCTCGAAAAATGTTCTGCCTACCTGATTTAGCTCCTTTCTATCTTCTTCTGGCTTTTTCTTTCAAAAAGTATTTTTCATATTGCATGTTACAAAAAAGGTTGTAGAAGTGATGACTTAAATTACTTTTCCATAGTTAAACTCTCTCGCATTCCCAAACTTTTCGTAAGCCCATTCACGACTCTCTGTCCTTAGCGCGAAGTGGTTTTTTCAAATGTTTCCAGCTACAAATCTGGCGGGAAAATGGCGAAGAGTTCGACGTTGTTGCTGCTGATTTTAGTAAAGGTTTTAACTAAATCTCCCATTAAATCTTTATTCTCAAACTTAAAATCTGCGGCTTCCAATTTTTGGATCAAATCTTACTTCGATAATCGCCTACAACGCATTCGTTTTGATTCAGCAATTTCTAATCCCTTTGCAACTGCAAGTAACTTTGATCCTTTGGTCTTTATACTGTCCGTAAACGATGTTGAGGTGGCAATTAAAGACTTAGATGTACTAATTTATGTCGATATGAAGATCTTTAAAAGTATTTCTAGCACATATTATTTTGACATTTTTTAACCTGAATATCTTCAAGTATCAATTGATCATCTATTTCCGGAAAAGTCTTCCTAATACCACTCGGACCTGCTTTCTCTGAAGAATTCATTCATTCCTCTCTTAATTTTCTACGTGATTTTAACGACATCGAACTCCGTTCTTATATCAGTCACATCGTAAGCAAAGCTTAGGCTTACGTTTTAGTCTAAAGAATTCTCTAACCCAGATCATTAAAGCTCTCTACTTCTGTTTTGTTAGGTTCCTAATAGAATACGTTTGTCGGTGCTGATTGCCTTCTCAGGCAACACTCATAAACGGATTTCTATGTAATATTGCTTTAAATACCAATCCCCGCAACGTTAGATCCTTACCGCTCTTTCGTAATTTTGAAACGTTTTATTTCATACACATAAAAGGTATCTCCTTTATATTAACTTGGTAGCACCTTTAATTATAATTCTACAGTGACTCAAACAATTGTCCCAACGTTAGGAAGTTAAAAGTTTTCTTCAATGTAACTCACCCTTGGTCTATAACTAGTGCAAATTTTTGGAGCAAGTTCTTTTATTCTGTTCTGTTCTGTTTTATTCTATCAAAAATAGCCTGCGCAAGGTAGAATTAAAATGTAGAGTAAAAAATAAAATAATTCTTGCTAACGGAATCGCATAAAATATTACGTTTCGGAATACGCAAATTCGGTAAAAGACTGGACTTTGGACAACTGGAGTAACATCATATTTACAGATGAATGTAAAATTAATAAATATGGCTCAGATGGCAGGCAAAGGGCTTGACGGAAGTCAAATGAAAAACCCCCCAGAACGATGCATAACCAAAACGATAAAATTTGGAGGCAACAACATAATGGTATAGGTATGATACCATGATGGGCTACTACTTCACTAGGAAAGTTGCACCGGATTACTTCTCGTATGGATTCCGCAGGCTATGTTGATATTCTGCGAAACAATTTTGTGGAAAGATTGAAGATGTTTGGGTTAGTAAAAGAAGTAATCATCTTCCTGCAAGATAATGACCCCAAACATAAATCCAAAAAGGCAATGGAATGGTTCAAAGAAAACAATATTATTATGTTGGATTAGCATTTGCAATCCTCAGACTTAGAATATAATTGAGCATTGTCAAAAGGAATTTGCATTGAAGAAGATGAAATTCAGAAAGTTTTTAATAGTTTATCTAGGAGAATAGTAGCCTGTATTAATGCAAAAGCTGGGAGTACAAAATATTAAATATTAAGCTTAATATTAGTATAAGATAAGACAAACAAAATATTGTCCTAACAAGGTTCTCTTGCTTATCGTATATAAATTTATATACTTTGAATTAAAATTGGATTTTCTTATACCAAATTGTTAGTTTTTTTTGGATAATATAGAAACATTGGGACAATTGTTTGATCGAAATAAAGAGAATCTGACAATTGTTTGAGTTACTGTACATATTAAGTTGGAATATGTACTACCTTTAACTCAAAAATTATCGAACCAGTCGTTTAGCGTGATCAAATTAGAAAAATGAAAGTAAATTCTATAAATTAAAAAAAATAATAGATACAGTAACAAATTTAATGGCCACAAAGGAGAAAAGAAGCAGGAACGAAAATTTCATTGGGATGCTCGATTCCTATTTTCTAAAGTTACCAGAAGAGATGCATGACTCGCTAAAAATGGAATTACTTAATTTTGTATACGCTCGTACGGAAAATATATGGTATGTATGGTATAAACAAAAATCCAAATTAATTCTTTTATTGACGAGCGGTGTAAAATCTTAATATTACTCTATGTCCTCGCTGGATATATGGAATCCGTGTAGTAGTTGTAGTAACTCTTCAGTTGGTCCCTCAACTTGAAGGCATTTTTTGAAGTGCTCTTTCTCCATATTTATCCAGCTTTCCTTAGAGGATGGACGTTTATATACTCCATGAATTATTTCTTCTCAATGGAGCAAGTAAATTCTCCAACGAGAAACTAGGATGCCAAACGCGTCACAATAGGCTGTCTTGCTCGAGACAGCAATTTTAATTATGCAACCAAGAATTATGAGAGATTCCGCTTCTATAACCGTGACCCCGACGTGATAGTTTTTTTTTTTTTTTTTTAAAGGAATTAAATTTTTTTTCCTTTTGTTTTAAAATAAGTAACTTAGTTCGGCAAATGGGGCCTACCGTAGATCAGTTGTTAACGCGCTGGCCTATCGTCCTGGGTTCGAATCCCACGATAACCATGGTATTCTACTCTACGAACAAAATGGGTCAATGAGTGCAATGGACAAAATGTCTGAGCGCTCGAGGCTACACGTCTCGCCCACTCCAATAATAATAATAATAATAGTTCGGCAAATAAAATTATTGTGGTCAGTGAAATGTGAACTAATCCCAGTTACCGGATCGAATACGGTAAGTATGAGAGCATAAGAGTAGAAATTCTGCACCAAATAAAATGCACTGGCTTGTTGAATAATGCGTGATTGAATTCTTAAGATAGATTTTCCAATTTTCAGATTAATACAGTCTGGTCTGGAAAAGGCAGATAGATAATATTTTATTACCACTGTTCTTGTGCGAAGGTGAAGAAGTTTTTCAAGACATTTTTGGTCATCCGAATGATTGGTAATATGAAGGGGAAGTTGAGAAAAACACTGTTTATTCAGGCTCTATTAATGTGAATTGAAAGGATTGCTCATTGTCGTCTTTTAGAACTTAATATTTGAATGATGATGATTGAAGTTGTTATTGGGCTTGTTTTAAAAGTTAAAAGATATATCTTCCGACGTACTGAAGGTGTCTTGAATGATTGAGTAGCGTTAAGTATTCCCGCATAGATAATTCCATCTCCTTCTAGGGGCGATTTCTCTTAGTCGTCCTAGTCGTTAAATGAACCACGTCGGGATAACCAGTAATGGGGGTTCGAAGTTAAGACTATTGATTTTCCTAATTTTATACGGTCGAAATTATAGTACTGAATGATTTAAACCAAAAACTATGTTTTTTAAAAAGTCATCAAAATTATAAAGCTGAGGTGATAATAATAAATATTTCTTCGAAGACGTGATGAAATAAAAATACTGAGTTAGCAGTCGTATTATTCCCTTTCCAGTAATCGTCTAAGGAGAACGAAATAATGGGAGAAGGAATTGCTGTGTGATGATGATGAAATTTAGTTAGACGTATCCTATGGTGACTGGTGACTGGTGACCTTGACGTGATATTTTTCTAAACAGGGAATGAAATCTTTTTTCTTATGCTTTAAAATTGTTTCGGCAAACAAAATTATTGTGTGTAGTGTTAAGTGCCACAATATTATTATCATATTACTCTTGAAGAATCCAAAAAAGTGTTTGCTTATATGGGACATCCGCTGCAACACGATCAGAAGTCTAATAGCGTGCAGTCTTAAAAACGCAAAAGTAGCTCAATTTGAAAAACCACGTTTGTTTAAATCTACATTTTATTTATAATTAGTTTCTATATAAATAGAGCGAAAATGTTTTAAAATTTAAAAATTTGCAATGCATTTCAACACCACAGCATCGACTGCCTGCTAGTGTATCTATTCCGAAAAAAGCTTAGTAGGTAAATTTCTTGCTTAAATGGTAAAAAATGTTTTTCTGGATCAGGATGCACGATTACTCGACCTGCCCTTTTATATAATCATTTTATTCTTTTAAATTAATTTAAATCGCTTACTATTTTCAGTTGAGAATCAGCACTGACTTAAAAGAGACGTCGTATAAGTGCTGATTAGTCAGAAAAAAGAAAAAAAAAGCACACTTCAGAAGGTGCTTACACGAGGTAGAGTCAGCGTGAGTGTAAAAGCCTGGTAAGAATCAGAATTTTCTAATCTCTACAAGCAAAAGAGATATATTGCATTATGTAAGGGTTAATATATTTCCATCTACTTTCTAGTAACTATGACGATGATGCTAGCCGAAGTTACTTGCTTTTTTAAAAGTTTATGCTGCAAAAAGACGGAAACCTTCTTTATTGATACTTTTTTAACCAATTTATTTGAATCTAAATTATAATTTGTTCGTTTCAACTTTTGGTTATCTAGAATTTAAGAATAATTATCCCTGTGCTCATTAAGTTTCACCGTCAAAGCTAAAAATTCTAATCGTATTCAGTTCATATTACGACAAAGCCTTTGCGGGATGCTTGCTACTGCTGCAGATGAGTCCACTAATTACTGGTCCTAATTCAAACATCCTCCACAGGAAATTTGCAAGATATTTCTGGAATTTATCTTAAAAACTTGTGTTATCTATGGCGAGTATCTTGGAGGTGGGAAAACTTAAAGTGAAGCTATTCCCAACATAGGTAGGTTGCCAAGATCCATACGAATAGAATAGATACAAGTCCGAAAAAGTACACAAGCACAATTTTATCAGCGGCTCTTTGGTAGCAGAACAGCAAGAGTTTAAGCCTGAAAACTTTTAAAAAATTCGAAAATTACGTAATTAGACGAAGACCACTTTTATACAGTCCGACACCTGAATAAAAGTTTTGGCGCTTCTGTAAATTAGGGACTCCGGCTGGGTGGTGGGTGGCCGAATCACTGCTATAATTAGAAGGTCTACCTGATTGCAGGCTTATTTATTTATACGTGGGTATATAGTGGGCCTGGTTTTACAGCTCGTTGCATTGGGACACCACATGGGTAATGGCCTTTTTTTCCGGTTCCCCATCGGTGGATAGTGCAGAAAGTAAATCCCAAACAAATTACAGTTCATATGGGGGAATTTCGCAACAATTGTATTCTCTTTGATCACGTGAAGTTTGAACTTTTATGCGCCCCACAGCAGTGGTCCATTCCACACTAAAGGCATTTGAATGCTCCAGGCAGATATTAATTTTATCCCCAGCAATAAATTTCGGACGTTCCTTTTTCCTGTTCTTGAAAATTGAGGGACTTAAGGGTTTTGGTTACAATCCTATACCCCCTCCCGACGTACCTGTGACTGGCTTTTTCCTGTGTGCGGAGTTATTTAAAACGTGGTGGTGGTAGTTGCATTGAATGCACTCGAAATTTAAAAAGTCATAAACCTGCTGCAGGGACTTTCGTTTTTTGCACCCGCAACCATCACGCTCTCATGTGGAAAATTGTGAACTGCTGACTGTGGGATGTGGCAAAAATGAAAGATTATATTCGGTGGAGTCATTGATCGAAGCTGTTTCGCATATTTGCTCGCGTTCTGAGTAAGGGCCTCTATTGATTCTGTGGGTGAAGGTATAACGCGTAATTATTGTATATTGCTTTCGCGTGTACCTCTTTTTTTTTCTCTTTTTGCTTATTATCGAAAGTGCAAAAGTTTTCTTTTTTTCTTAATTAAAAAAGTAATTGCAGCTCTGATATTCCTTCAGATAAGATTATGTTTCAATGTAATCTTAACCGAGTTGTATGCAACTGAAGATATTAAGTTAGGCTTTAGCCATTTAATTTTACCGATAAATGACTAAACTGTTTTAAGGTAGATAACGTTGTTATTTGAGAAAAACAAAATTATAAGTGTTTATTGCATGCATTACATTAAGCATTTATGTATTTTGCTACAGAACGCTTTGCTTAAAACTAACATTAATACTAAAAATAACGTTGTTCTCCGAACGATGATCGAGAGACCATATACAATAGATTAGCATACCATCGTTCAGACTTTCCGCAATATCCTGTATACTATACATATATTGACGATTTTGGAATAACAATGCAACAACACAACAATAATATTTTATGATAGGAAACACCATAATACATGCCACCAACGTTTAAAGTGCTGAAAGCTTTACTTTTATTTATTTCGCTTAATACAAGCTACAAACTATAAAAAAATGCAAATAAAGGGAATTTGGAAAAAAAATATCATAAACTGGCAAAAGGGTGATGGGTTAAGCTAGTGTGTGGGGAGGTTGGGCAGGTAGACAGCGAGTATCATTTATTCATTTCTCTTACTGTAAGCTATAAAACAATTAATGGAATACTTAAATTAAACTAGACTAAGATATTAAATAGAGGTTAATACGGGACAGGGACAAATTATATACGAGTAGGGTTAGTGAAGGTGATAAGAAAGAGAACAAAAGAAGCCCAGGGGGGAAAATGGAAGGTGAAATTGGTCGAGAGAAGATGAGAGTTCCTAGCGACAATCGAGTTAACGGGATCCGACAAGAAAATCAAGTCTAGTGGTCTGCCAAGGTAGTTGGTAATGCCACTGAGATACCAGAGTCAGAGAGGCTATCTTTAACGGAGAAAACGTTGGAAGGCACATCCATTGAAGGCGAAGAGGATTAAAGTCACCGAGAAGAATAACTTCATCATTAGGTGTATATTAAATGGAGAATCAATGGCATTAGCGGCTAGTTTATAGGCCTCAAACGATTGGCAGCGACGAATATATACACCAATATATGAAAAGTAATTAACAGGGTAGGGTAATTTCGATGCAGACCAAATTACAGCTACAGGGGAGTTAGAACTTGAAAAGAGGCTGGCGCCGAAACAATTATGAACAGTGACGAGGACACCGCGATTTGTGGGATATAAGACATTATCGCAGGCGCCAGCATGAAAAACAGAGAAATCCGTATAGAATAATTCATTACTATTGTAACTTGGAATTAGATTAGTTTCAGTAAGGGCAAAAATGTCGTATGGAAAAATAAGAGAATTTTGGAAAACTACACAGGATTTAGTATGTAAGCCTATCACATTTTGATAATACAGGAAAAGACAGCTGGGGCGAGGAACAAGATCGGAAGAGGTTGAGACGCGGGATGGTGAAGCAAAATCAGCAGGAATGCCAGCAGGGTTAGGAATTAAAATAATTTCTGTGATCGCTGCGAGCTTTTTAAAGATAGGGGACGCGCCGAGAGTTGACATAGGAGGCGAAGGTAGTAAGATCGGTTGATACTTTATTGGGAGTAATGCAGAATTCGTTATGATACCTAAAAAAGATCATGAAGAGGAGAAAGGTCGGTAGGGCGACCTTACTGATGTATTGAAAGCAGCACGTTTGGCTTGGTTTTGTCATCGATAAAGAAAGAACCAGGTTTATCGTGAAGGTAGGGGAGAAGAAGACGGGCATTGTCGTAGATTCTGTGGTCGCGCAATCGGGAAAGACGATAACGCCCTTTTGTAGACCCAGTAGATTACGACGTAAGCTTGATAACAAATGGGAGAAGGGGGTCGACAAATGGAGGCCTAGAGTAATTAGCGGACGAAGCGGGAGAGGATGGGCTCAAGTTGGAAGGTGGTTGGTCCAGGGAGGGTGAAGAAGAGGGAATGGAGGACGAGAAAGGAATATATAGGCGTTAGGAGAAATTTATGTAGGAAAATTTGTATAGGGTGAAGTTTAATGCAAATATCGATATAAGCTGTTTTGCCTAGATCAGCTGCCTGTTTTATATTGCCTTCCTTTAATATGTTAAGGGATAATATCCAAGATCCTTTTTATTATGGCGCGCTCCTTTCTTCGAATTATGGCGTACCATTTTTTCAAATGAATCCTTTGGGTTTCTGTTCGAGAAGCCAATCTGTATTTAACATAGAAAATTCAAATTTCGCATAAACATTATATCAAATGAATACTTGTAAAAGCAGAACTTCAAAAATAAATACATATATATGATGTTATATATGCACAAACTTTATTTCTTATTAATTCAACAAAATGACTAAATATCAATGTGGCTTACCTTATGCAAAAAAGAACATCTCAAACAAAACTCTACAAGATTCTCCATAACAAGTAAATTGAATAAAAATTGTAACGAATAAACCCCTCTGTGAAAACTTACCTGATATATGTATAAACAAATTTTGTTAGCAATTACAAAGAAATTTGCTTAGGAATGCTACCTTTTAATTTTCGAAAACTCATATGGGATGTATTTTGTGAAGTCACTTATCGTTTTATACTTCTGTAATAAAATTATTATATTAAAATCACGGTTCGAAATTGTAAAAGTCCGACTTGCACTTGGCTAGTTCTTAAGCTCGATGTTAAGGGTATAAAGTGATTTTTATTCTTTGGAAAGTATGCATTTGTTTTATATTTAAAGGCGTATGGAGAATTTCAACTCATCCCAAAAATAGTTTAATCGAAAAACTTTGATTAATCACGAAGAAATTGAAGTTACCGCGGCGTTAAAGTCAGCCACTAAAGCAAACATGATGGAACGCCTTAAATTAATATAAGTTTTGTTTTCCGAGCAAATTGCCTGGAGTAAGCCAATCAATTGCCTCCGAATATCTCAAAATTAAACGAGGCGCTCCGAAGAAGGTTCGAAGATTACAGCAAAGGACGGAGAAACAGCCAGGCATAGAGGCACTCGGCTGCATGCTTCCTAGAAGCCATCAGCTCCTTAAAGACGATCTTTTCAGGACGGATGTAGTCGTAATTACGGCATCAAAGGATATAACCCTAATGAAATATGAAGTACCCTCACGACGTCATCCCGTCGGCTCTGAACTAATTAAAATAACTCTGAGTTGAAAGCAATTATGGCGTATATTAACGCTGAGCGTCGCATGGCACGTATGATGTTATTGCAATCATATTTGCTCCCCGAATGAGTTTCATTTTAATTTCGTATATTAGAGGGAAGGTCAGAAATAAGCGGGAGTCGTTCGAATCGATTCAACGGAGGGTTGGGACAAAAATTGAAATATTTATGGGGGATCATTTCGCGGTACTGTGGTTTCTTGTGATATAAGACGGCGGCAACAGCCATAAGTAATGCCCGACAAGTATTACTCTAATCGATTTTTTTTCGGTTGTGTAATTTTCGTATCCAGAAATGATTTTATTTTCGTCGTGTTCAGAAAGAGGGTGCTAAATCGATAGCACGTTGTGTGATATTCAGGTTCCCATAAATTTTGAATGTTATTTAATTGATTTGCGGAACTAATTTAAAAATTATAAGTTAATGAGTCAATTCTTGCCGTCGAATAATATTGCTTTTATTTTTAGTAATGGATAATGAATTCATATATACTTTGTAAAGTAATATTTCAAAAAAAATATAGTCTTGGAAAAAACTAAAGCAACTCAACACAAGAAGGTAGTTTTTAAGAAAAAAAAAAGATATGTTCGCTTTATTTTAAAATTTAATATATTCAAATTAATCCTCTTCAATCCTTCTATACCTAGTCTTGCCATAAATTCTGTCACACAATTTCTAATGCGCGCTTTCTCAGAAATTAGCCTGGAATTGTACCGTTATGTTGCACTTTGTAACAAATGAACTGTACGGCGTAATATTCCGATCAGTTTGGTGACAGTCTTTGACTCGTAATCATGGAGTGGGGAGTAAAAGAAAATCGTATCGCTGTAATAGCACTGTAATAAGTGTGGAAAAAATGCTTCTGAAATTTTGAATTTGTTGAAACCGCTAAAAATAACAAAAAGATTCATTTATCGTGCCATAGAACGATTTAATGAAACCTTAGGCATAGATGATAGAGCAAGGACCGGTCGTCCACGTACCGTTAGAACAGTCAGTGCCATCAAAACTGTCCGAGAGCACATCCGTAGAAATCCACTGCGCAAACAAAAAATTTTGTTGAGGGAGTTGGAAATCTCCACAAGATCGATGAGCAGACTCATTCGAGATGATCTTCATATGAAGGCTTATCGTCGGTCAACAGCCCACATGTTGACTCCACGGTTAAAGGAAATAAGATTGGAAAGATGCAAGAGTCTCTTGTTTTGGCACGCAACCAATGGTCCTCTTTACCGACGAAACAATTTTTACCGTGGAGCAAGTTTTTAATAAACAAAATGATAAGGTTTATGCAACATCATCAGAAGAAGGTAAAAAAACGGTTCCCAGGGTGCAACGAGGCCATCATTTAGCTTCTGTAATGGTTTGGTGGGGTGTATCCCATAAAGGTGTCAAAACCGGTGCGGCGGTTTATCAAACCAACGTGCTGGAAGGTGTTGTGAAACCTTTATCGCAAACTCTCTTCGGTGGACAACATTGGGTCTTCCAGCAATACTCTGCTCCTGCTCATAAAGCAAAAAGCACACAGGAGTGGCTTCACAACAACATTCCTGATTTTATTGCACAAGAAGATTGGCCATCCGGGAGCCCAGATTTAAATCCGCTGGATTATGCATTATGGACAGAGTTAGAGAACAAGGCCTGTAGAATTCCCCACTGCAATTTGGACAGTCTGAAAAAATCGTTGGTGAAAGCAGCAAATGAAATGTCGTTGAATACCGTACGTGACGCTATAGACCAGTGGCCACAACGTTTAAAAGCTTGTATAAAAGCTAAAGGAGGTCATTTCGAGTAAAGCTTTTATTAATTAATTAACAATATCTTATTAAAATAAATTTCGTTGGAATAAACATATTATCTTTTATTGTTTAGATTTTATGCTTCTTTAAAGTTGTGACAGAATTTATGGCACGACTAGGTATAATGACAAAATAATATTATAGCAAAATATCACAGTGAGAGTCATATATATTTGCTTTCGGCTTTTATTTGAAGAGTACTACATAGTTATCGGGCAAAGTGTTTATTTAATTGAATTTAATGAGCATGACCAGGAATAAGTACAACGAGTTTGTAATATAAGTGATATAAGTAATAAGTGATTTTAAAAAGAGTTTAACTCAAAAGGCCTTATATGAAAAGTACAATATAAGCAAATCTATGGTAAAGTCTTTTAAAAGAGTTTAAAGCGACTGGTAATGTGAAAACTATCCATAAAGGTGGATGTCCGAGTAAGACGCCAGAACGAGCGGATGCCCTCTTTATATGAAAAATAAAAATAAATCCATTTGTATCATCAGCCGGAATTGTGAGGCAGATTCCGGTGAACGTTATTGATAGAAGACCTTTAGAAATCGACCCATTGAAGCCAAACTTCCTGCAAGAACATCAGCGTTTAAGCCAGCAATATCGAAAAAAACCGACAATTGCAAATTCAAATCGCTGAAAAACTGGAAGAACTGGATCCAAGAACAGTGGAAAACAGTTTTATTTAGATGAATCAAAATTTAATTTGATTCAATCTGATGGCATGACAAGTGTTACACGTCCTAATGGAATAAGACTCTTTTTTAAAAATTCTAATCATTCAATGGAATTTGATTAAAATGTAAAATTTTCCTTTTCTAAATCGATTTTGTTAAAGGAAGGCCAATTTCTAATATACAGAGTAACAGTATTATAAGTACTATTTGATTACAAATTTTTAAACACAGGTTTGTTATTTCACTCAGGTGAGAAGTTTTAATAAAATCTGTGGCTGTAGTATAGAATTACACTTCAAAATTCATGTCACTACCACGGTCCACATATAAAGGGTTTTTGTTTCTTCTTTACTAAGGCGTTTTTATGTTACATGTAAGGATAAGGATATTCACTCTTTTATTTTTGTATTTGCTATTATATCGTTGCATTATGCATTATGAAAAAATATAATGAGAGGAAAGTTTGTTTTAAAGTGAACCTCGTCAGAGCTTACACCTAGGACCAATACCGGGACTGTTATTTTATTAGATGCATAATGCTGCTGTAAACGTGTTAAATGAGTCGTGTATATTGAATGCGATCCAAGTCCAAAATTTCATAAAGAAGCTTTTTTTATATTCTTTTAAGATAAAACCAGTCGTATGACATTTTGGATCTGGATCACTTTCAAAAGAAACGGCTCAAGTAATGTATGTATATATTAATTTCAAGGTATCAGTTTTAAAATTCAATATATGATGATTTATTATGTAGAAATAAATGTTGAAATTAAAGGAAACAAATATTAAAATTAAAGAACAAGAAAATAAGATTGAAAGACTTCTCTAATAATTTTGATTTTGGATTAAACTCCATCAGGTCTCTTGTAAGACTGTTACGTACCAGAATTTTATCTAGATAAATAGTAAGTCTTATTCAGGACATAAAAATATAACATTAATCGACTTTGTGGTACTTACCATATAAGGCTCTGTTTAAGTCTTCAGTTAGATCTATTAAGTATTGCTTATTTCAGTTGTTATTACTTGCAAAGTTTTACTTTTAATCTTAATAAGATCCTTTCTGAAAGAATTAGAAGGAAGTAAGAAAAAATTTATGCTTGTGGGTTTTATGGCGTAACGATACAGCGAATTTTTTGTCAAAACATGATTAAAATAGTGAGGACTAATTTTTTCTTGGATCAGTGATTAAGTCCATGTGAGTGATGTTCGCATTACAAGTAAAGCTCATCTCAAAACTATTTTGGTACTGTGAAGTACTTTTTTCCTCGCATTCGTACTGTTAATTACATGTTTTTGTTTAAAATAATAAAAGTAGTTTATTTTTAGAATGGATGTATCGCAATAAACGAAATTAAGACAGGAAAAATTCGGAGGCTAACTAGAGGAAACACTTTAGGACGTTTTATCAGTATGATTCGTAATTTCACTGAATATAAAGATTTTATGATTAATAAGGTTTTGATTCTTTAGAGTAATGTATGCTATTGCACAATTGATTTCTTAATAACATTAGAAACATTTTTTTTTTAAATTTCGTAAAGGTTTGAGGCCATGAATCCGACAAAGCCCCGCCGATTGTTTCTTGTTTTCAATTGGAGAAAGTGTAATACCCCTTAAATATTTGAATGTTATTTGAATTAAAATTTTCCTTTTACAAATTTTGTCTGTTGTTTGAGAATTTTCCTTATTGAAATGTAGTAATTATGCAGTCAAATTCTAGAGGGAATAGCTATTTATAGATGAACTATGGAGCTTGGGTTTATAGCAATAGCTTTACCAAGGGCTTTATATACAAGACTGAAATCAGTCAATAAGCTCTGGCATTTTCAAGATGATGCACTTTTCCGCCGATGCGAGCAACTTGTCCTGGGAAAACGAAAACGTTACGGTCCCTCGTGACGATGGCGCCTGCTCGAAGACGGCGTGCAGCCCTTTCAAGAAATCGCATGAGCTCGACAAATTTAATTCAACATCTATTCTGAAAAAAAAAACATTTCTCGAGTTAAGTGTCTGCAGCCCCACGTTTGCCACTCAAACGAGGTGCTCCGGCTCGACTTGAACGATAGCCTGGCAGCCCAAACGCAGGGCCTCAGGGCCCCACAACAGCTTGCTGCCAGAGCGAGTACACATGTACAGTACACGGCTGTATTAAAGGTTAACAAGCTTTTAATGGAGCAGACACTAAATGGATAAAATGCCCCGCTTATATCGGCCCTAATGTGTGGTTCATAAAGCAACATCTGTTCGGTCCCGAATTAAAGTCTTATCTTCTTGTGATTTCGATTGCCGGGGAGGGCCGGCAGTTATCCTTCTTCTGGGCCAGGACTGAGACGGGAGCGGAGCGAAGAATTTATCTTCGGAACCGAATGTATCATCTTTTTATTATTTTTTTTTTTTATTCCAGCCAGCACAATGGCCTCGGTATATCATATCACGCTGGAGCGACTCGAGCCGCGTTCGAAGGATATCAAATTTTGAATTTGCGCTTTTTATCGGGGAACAGCTCCTTTAAAAATTTGCATTTTTGCATAAGTGCTAATGCGACCGTTCCAATGGGAGAGGGAGGGGATTAAATAAATTTCGCTGAGTCTCTGGCTGCCACGTCTCACATAAATAAGATCCAATTTCACACCTACCTATGTACGTGTGTACATACCGCGACTTATAAAAATGGATCTGCTGGCAGAGAAATGAAACGACAGTCTCAGTGTGTCTGGAAGTTATTAGGATGAAAAATATTAATGGCTTTCAGCAATTTTATACTGCAACAAATGCAATTCGACTGGGCGTCACGGAACTGGTGATGGTTGTATTATGCCGTATTCTGCAGGAAGTTTTAATAACCGGCAAGTGAACGGGAACTCAATTTTGGTCGCCTTTAAGAGGTGGTGGCCCGAGACTTCCCGTGGAAGACCCAACACACCCTTTACGGGCGCACCGCTACGCCACCGTCGTCGTCATCATCGTCGTGCACTTGACTCGTGGTAATTTATGAAAAATTTTCAATACCATTTCCGAAGTCAGGTAGGTAAGAAGTTTCTCTGGCCCATGAGCCCTCATTCTCATTCAAAAGGGATTCGAAGAGCTCCTCTAAAATCGATTCGAATCACTTGAATCCGTTAGCACTGTGTGCAATTGTGTGGCGGGCACACTATCTGCAAAAGTAAATGTTGAAAATGCAAGGGAATTATTAGACTAATGACTTCTGATGTAGCCGACTTGCAGTACTCTTTAGATTTCCGATGGATATGCAGGCTGGTAAAGGAATGGAAAATCGAATCCATTTATTAATGAAAATTTACAATGGGACAATTGCCCCTTAAGGAATAGAGGCGGTTTTATGTTTCCAATTAATAACTTTCCTTAAAATTCGAAGATTTTCTTACAGAAGAAATTTAAAGTCATTTCTCACATACTTCAGATATAGTCTCTGACCATATTAGTAGACGCACATTTAAATCCATACAGCATATTCCCTAAATTTAGCCCCCCTGTGATTATTTCCTGTTTCTAAACCTGAAGAAATGGTTGGGCGGTAAGAGATATGAGTCGAATGAAGAGGTCATCTCTTAAACAAACGCCTATTTTGAGGCCCTCGACAAAGCCTATTATTTGGAAGGAATAAGCAATTTTGAAAAACTCAGGACTAAATATATAGAGCTAAACGGGGACTATGTTGAGAAATAGAATGCTTATTTGTCGAAAAAAATACTAATAATTATAAAACTGCCCTCGTAGCTTCCTTTTCAAAGAATTTATCACTCGTCACTCTGTGTGAACCAAAGGAAGTTGTCATTAATAAATCACTGTCCAAATAATCAAACCTTTTCAGAATCTATGAAATCCTTAGCTTTTCAGTATCTAAAAGGGTCTGCGTAGGTCTTATTACCATTAACATTGAGACCTATTCTAGATTTCTTATTTCCAAATTCAACATCTATAAGGTTGTAACCAGGTTTTCCTTTAGTATGGTATTAATTTAATTCGTGATTCGTAATTCGTTATTTCTAAATAGTCTAAAATAAAGTCGAAAAATATTCGCGCTAGCCTGTATAATCGCTTATACTTTTAAACCAATTGATGATTTTTGTTGCGGTTTTGTGGTTAGTTCAAAGAATTTCTTGGAAAATATTTAGGCATATACACATTTTTATTTAATGTAAGCATAGTAGAAAAATTTCGACATTTTGAAATCAAATCTACCTACTCAAGTTTACCTTAATAATTTGGTTTACATTAAGTTTATTCTTTACACACATTAAAATTAATGTCTTACATAGTGTGAAAAATCACGATAATACGAATATCTGTTCTTGCTTTTATTGAACTCTCCAATTGGATAATTTTAAGGAGGTTTTAGCAACATTCAACTGTTGAAACATCATTAAAATATATAATATTCATACAAGTGGTAACTTGAGTTGTAATCGGCAAATCTTGCAGATATATGAATTAAATGAAAAATTTTCTCCGCTCTCCGTTCAATTGCGATTATTTAAACCTTTTAATAATATCACTACTATTATAATAAACTGCATCAATAGTAGTCGATGAGAAAGTTTTATCGACACCTAAGTCAACGTTACCATAATTTTAGCGTAGTGCTAAACATTTAGGAATGTACTCGTATATTTTTTGCTTAACCCGCCTTGGCTAATGCAAAAAAATAGTAATAATGCTACCGAAATTTTTCTATTGGTTTCTTATCAATATAGCAGAGATCAGATTTTACGCCATTTGAAAACTGCAGCCAAAACCTTTTCGAAAGATGTAATGCTGTCATTTTGATAACAGCAAGAAAATAAAAATAAATAAATAAATTTGTAAAAGCTAAAATTATGAATAAACATTATCCAATATCCAAAAATTCCATAGATATTAAATCAACCATTCTTTAAAAAAAAAATTATAAATAAGAAATAGGCTTATTTTCGTTAAAGGTACCTTCCCTCTTACTGTACTAAAAAAGAGGATATATTTTATCCTTGCCCGAATTGCGGTTCTGACGAAGAACACCTGTAACAATTTACTTCAAGTTTTGTAACAACATACTCCACACACAAGTTAAATTGTCACAGTTGATTATGTTGAACTAAAACTCCAAGATGCAGCAAATAGGTACAAAGGTTTATTCGGTGTTAAGTTCAATAGTTACAAATAAGTTGAAAATTATTCTAAGTGGACTGTGGACTCTTTGGATCATGAATATATCCAAAACAATAGGAATTCAGTTAGAGGTGCATTAATATATAACGATGAATTTCCTACTAGATTAATGCTAGAATATTATTATGAAAATATTTTGTCCGATTATAGAAGACGACAAGAAGAAGTAATAGAATAGAATAGAATAGAATAAGAATTTATTAATATAATATACAATAAGTAACGACAATTCATGGATATATCCAGAGGTTAGAGACTGCATATGTTTTTTATAAACTGAGATGTGATAACGGACAATGAGAAAAGAGATAATTAATATAATGATAAAAACGAGTAGGTGAAGAGGAAATTTAACAACAGCAAAAACCCTCACTAAGGTTTAGAACTACATATGTCGAAATACACCTAATTATTGCAGTATATATTCAGTATCTTGGAAATTAATTAATAATTTTTATAAGTCATAGAACCTTTTATAAAAAAATTAAGCAAATTACAAACTTCGACAGAAATAAGATCAATGTTGGCTTTATCATGTAATTAACACGATAAGAAAAACCACGTAAGATTGAGCATAATCTTTAGAATTTTGTTTTGCATTCTTTGAGGCTTGTTTATATGGTTTTTTACACAGTTTACAAGTACTCTAAGAATTGTTTTATGTAACTATAATCAACTTAGTTTCCTCGTTATAAAAGGTCCAAAGACTTAATAAAATTAGTATTAGTATTTTATCTGAATATGCTTAGGCTAGGTTAGGTTGGTGTAGTTGCCTAGAAAAGCGCACTTAGTCCATTTTTTAGCTCATTATGTTACCACGTAGTGCAGAAGACAATAGTTATTCGTGGGATTCGAACCCGCAACCTCTGGGACGCTACACCAGCGCGCTAACAACTGAAATACCAATGGGTCCAAAAAAAGTCTCCAAATGTTTTACTTTTTTATTTTTGCATACTAATGATGAGGAAGAATGTAAGTTATATCCAAATAAATCATACTTTTTT
This sequence comes from Philonicus albiceps, assembly GCA_963969385.1. Taxonomy (NCBI): domain Eukaryota; kingdom Metazoa; phylum Arthropoda; class Insecta; order Diptera; family Asilidae; genus Philonicus; species Philonicus albiceps. Next base: position 27,896,467 of record OZ017774.1, on the reverse strand, counting down.
CTTTTACTTAAGCCAATAAAATTAAGACCGCAAGCTATTTGCTTGTGAAGAAGCGTGGTCGGCCAGTTTGTACTCGTATATACGCTGGACTCCAGATAAATATGGTTGGAAAAAGAATTTATTTTATCGCTACCTAAATTACTATTCTGATGAAGATAAAGACATGCGAATCTTAGTACTTATTACCGTTACAACATACTCTATACATACCTTGTACCCTACATTCTCCAAATATAGAAGACTAAAATTATTAACTTAAAAAAAATTCAATTTTTAAAATGTTAGTAAGTAGTAGTTCTGATTAGATATGTTAGAAAGTTGAATTAGTAAAGTTTAACGAAGGCATAAATTTATAAAATTATTTATTTAAACATATTATCTAGAGCCAACATGTTGGCATCTTAAAAATTGTATTGTTTAAAGTTACATGGTTACCTTAACAATATTTTGCCTATCAATTGTTATATTTTCTGATTTTTGATGAAAAAGTAAAACATTAAAAGCCGTAAATTGAATACCACGAAAATCTAAATATACCACGAGGGACTTGTAAATAATACCACTTTTTAATGTAGGCCAAGCGAAGAGCTTACAAAATTTTAAAGGCGATTACTTATAGTCCCTTCATTTAGCACCATCATACCCCGTCTTCATCGTTTTTTGATTTCTCAAATCTAATGAGCCGTAAAAATAAACAGATTTTCCAGCAACAAAGAAGAAATTCCGCAATGAAACTCGCTGTGCTGTGTGTGTAGACAAAAGCAGATTTTCCAGGAAAGTCTGCATTAACTGCAAATAGGAAATCATAATGAACCTAAACAAGGAGCACATCAACAATTTCTTTTAATGCCACTTTGTTAGTGCCTCCCTTCACTGGGGATTTCCAGAGGCCCTTCTGAGGTCCCTTGCAAGTGATCCGTTCTCGTGCCAGCTGCGCTCCTTACGCTTTCATAAGGCCGGCGAAGAGATGTTGCCTTAATAGAAAAGTCCAAATTGTTGCAATTGATCATGACCGCGGAAATTGCTTTCTTTATTATTAATCAGCGTACATGGGTCCTTAATGACTCCAGATTACCATCACCTCTGTAAAGAGTGCTCGCAAATTGAATTTGTAAGTAGTCTTCCATGCTTTATGAGAACCGGTTCCAACTCGTCATGGCGCCAAGAATGGATGATGGCCACGACGAAGCTGGAACCTGGAACGACCATGCCCCTTCCTTGGGCCTCCAGGAACCCCTACTTTAATCCAAATTTCGTAAATTCAGTTTATTCAGTGTATTCGCCTTCTTAAATAAGTCAGGCCTTTCGTCCGTATGGCGAAATGGATTTGACTACGGATTACTGTAAATTTATGAGCGGACTTTCTGGTTACAATTTACCTCTCGATTGAGCACTTTATGACCAACAAGTGGGTAAATTACTTCTGATTTGCTTCCCTGGGTGCCCTCCTGCCTGTTTCTAGTGTTTGTTTAGGATGGTCCTGGGCTGTTGCAATTTGATACTTCTATGGTTAAAATTTAATCGGCGAACAGCCCTAATTCTCCCACGACTGAAATTTATGCCAACGTTGAATTTATCAACTGTTTGAATTAAATGGAGATGCCCGCGTTAATGTTTTAAATTGGGTGGAACGATTTATGACGGCCGGAAGGAGCCCTTCACCGCCTCTTTTACGACTGGGTGTAAAATTTTATGGGACTGTTTTAATATTTGGACAAAAAATGTCTATAAGGAAGCCAAGAGTTTGTCGCATTATTACATTGTTTTTACGAAATACTACCGGAGATGTTTAAGATCTTTTGATAAACTTCCAAAAATAATTGCCTAGCAAATAAGGAAAGATTTCTTTAGGGTTTTTTTTCGAGGTCATTATACCTTAACTTAACTTAAGTGGTGCTCCTCTAATTGGAAATTTTGAAATTCTGTGAAATGAATTCAAATGAAAATGAAACCATTATGAGGTTAAACTAAAGCTTTTATTTCAAGCAATTTTATTTTTCAAATGCTAAAATATAAATTTAATAAAAATTAATTAATATCCCTGCGAAAATCGATTTATTTATAGCTTACAAATTATCTATTTAAGGCATAGTAAAAGATTTTTTCAGCCTAAAAGAGTACAGAAGAATGCTCAAACCAAAGTTCTTCAAAACGGATTGTGTCATCAAATCAATCTTCATCTTCGTCAATAACTCTATTATGGGCAATTTTATGAATAACTACAGTCCATCAAAGTGTTTTAGTTGGTCCAAATTTTTTGATTTCATTTGATTTGATTTGATTTTATTTTTGAGTTTATCTTAAAACTGACTGATGCAGCTAACGAAAATTAGAAGAAACAAAATATCATTCTGAACTCTGATTCGGGAAATGAGTGATTAACATTTTGACTAATAAAAACTAAACAAGTGTTAGTCAAAGTTCAACTGTGGTCTGAGAGTTAACGCGGACAAAACTGAGCTGAAACTATTGGTAAGAAAACATAATGTTCCTCGCTTTAACAACCCGTCCCCCAATGGGGTTAATCTAAAGCTCTCCGAGTACGCCAAGTATCTCTGGATCTTGTTCTGTATAGGAAGCTCTGAGGCTAAACTCAGTCCAACCATAGATGCGTTTTGATTGCGGTCACTTCAAAATTCTCGGTACTGGCATACTAAGGAATATTGACTATATTATCCCCGTGCCTTTCTTCGACGTTAAGTTCGACCACCCCATTCTAGCGTTTTTTTATACTGATGGCTCTAAGCTGGACTGTATAAGAGGGTGGAGGAGACTACTCGAAGCGTCTGGATCTCAGTTTGTCTTTCCGTTTGCTAGATCACTGCAGTGTATTTCAGGCGGAGATCATGGCTATTACGAGGCACTACCCTGGGTGCGGAGCCATACGGTGCCTTCGGATGACATTCACATCTTCTCTGACAGTCAAGCCTCCATCAAATCTTTTACGGGGGTGTACATCACCTTCAAGACTGCTTCAAGGTGTCGCTCATCTTTGAACGACTTAGTTGAACGTTTCAATGTACATCTTGTGTGGGTACCGGGGCATAGCGATATTCCCGGTAATTGTAAGGCCGATGAGCTGGCAATGTTCCGAACCGCTTTCGTCTAGTCGGAAAGAACTCACCAGCTGGGTATGCTATTAACTACCGGCAAGTTGGACTTAAAAAGAGCATCCTTAGGCGCTGGAATGCAGAACGACTGATTTGGTTATCTTTGGACCTGAAGCGATCGTTATGGTTAATTTCGTTCAGGCGCACATTTATCAGCAGTATCGTAAGTGTTATTACTGGACATTGGGTCTTATTGGTAGGCATGTCAACAGATTAGGGATATCATACATATTCTGTAGAAGCTGCTTAGATAGGGAGGAGGAGGAGATAGTCATCCACCTCCTCTGTCACTGCCCGGCACTCTCCGGACGCAGAAGACATCTTCTGGGCTCCCTAGTCTTTGATGACTTGAGCGACTTTGGTTCTACTGACTTCAGAGATCTGGCACGGTATATCAAGGAATTTAAATCGTTCAGCCGAAGTTATGAGGGGGTTCCGAATTCTAACGTTGTTTTTTGTTTGTTTCATTTTTCCAACAAATTAACAAGTTTGAAGGTTGAAATAAAAGACCTTTACCAGATATTTCTGCACTTAAGTTTAAAATATTTTAAAATTATGGTAAACAATTAGGTGGCAAACTTTTAACGTAATTTTATGCATAAACGTTTAAAAACACTTATGGAATATAAATATAAAATAGATTTATTTTTATGGTACTAATTTTATGTAGATAATCTTAAATGTTTAAGAAATTTAAAGATTTGTAAAAAACATAAATATTTACTTCCTTATACTGTACTTTAGAAATATTTGGCTAATTATATGAAATATGAACTCAACCATCCGGATATTGACTTTGGTTGAAGAGTTCGATTCTTAAAGGTTATTTTAATAAATATTACTCTAAATTTTTATTGTATTCACTTTTATTAATAAGTCTTATTTATGAAACTGTAGAAATATTATAAATAATTCTTATTGGTACTCCATATGCGCTTTTAAATAGTTACATAAACAACTGATACTCAAAAAACATTAGTTCTATCAAATTCAATGCATACAATGCATTTTTTAGAAGAATATATATGATATAGATGAATCGTACTGAATATTACGCTCTTCTTCCGTTTATTTTTTAAATTTATGACACTCTAACGCGAGCTAGTAAAGGCGACGAAGTAAACCCAATATGAAAAGACAATATACCAAGTAGGCGAGAATCCAGTCAATGCGGATCCATGGGCTGACTCGTTACACACAGATGACCTACCACTTTAAGGGAAACATTAAGTAACATTTCCCTCACCATAAAATGCATCTGCGACATTTCGAGAGATTTAAACTGAGATACGAGCCCTTACCATCAAGAATACTGGAAAATGCCTAGCAAATGGTGCTTAAAATTTAAATTTATGTTGAACGTAACCAAAGCCGGATTGATGCAGTACCTCATTCTTGATTGTAAGACATGAAGGACTTTAATTCCTAAAATGCGTGCTTGTCGGAGCAATTAACTTCGAATGTAATGCAAATAAATTAATGTTTCAGTGCTGTTCAATAATATCCTACATACTTATACTTTGGCAGAGGGGCGTTACTAAAGTTCAACGGATTTAATGATTTACGTATTTACTTTATTGCTATGAGTTTAGATATTCTGCTTAATTTTACTTAAAACGTTTACTTAATTCAACTATTGGTATATGTTGTTATTTTAAGTAATAGTTTTTTATGAAGTAGCAGTTTTGCTGTACTGCAGAGTTACAGTATTTCAGTAAAATGTTCTAATTAAAGATTTAAAAATTATACTTTATTAGTACTAAGCTTCAAAGTAATGAATTATGTCTTAGACACCTTTATTGTTGAGTTAGAAAATTGCATTATGTTTAGATTTAATATTATTATTTTTTGGTATTTCTCATTTTATTACTCATTTCTTGTAGTTCACTTTACAACTGCCGCTGCATATGATTGCTAATCTAAATATGTTCTTTGTCCTTAACGTTCTTTAATATCCAATAACAAATACAAATAATCAAAACATGGAATATTGCCTCTAAACTTTTAAATTGCATTAAATATGGCTGTAACTTTTCATTTACTTGCAAATCAACTGAACTTGCTGTTTTTAATCCTCGACAACATTAGGTATGCAGTAATGTAGGGCACCCTAGGTTTTGGTATCTCATCGAATGTTTCTAAAACACCAAATAAGAAGACAAGTAGAGCTGTTAGTTGTGTTTGTGTTTTGGCGCGAACTAAGTGAACTAAAAGCGTTTAAAAGAATTTGTGAGTGCTTACAATAAATATACAATTTATTTTAACATTTCTCAATAACAAATCAATAAATTCTTCATATTTTTAAGTAATTTTCCTTCAAATGCTGCTGCCGTTACATTGAATAATTGACAACACTATTTTACCCCAGCATAAAACCAACTTTTTAAATTTCTCTATTTTGTATAAAGTAAAAATCAATTTTCATGTCATCAAAATATTTAGGAAATTAATTGGTTTCATTTTTTGGATAAATTCTTAGGAGTAATTTTAATTAATCCTATACAAAATATTTTCCTTGTATTATTAAAAAATTGATTTCAAAAATTTGTATTTCGTTGAAACAACAACTGCAATGTTATTTCATGAATTTCAGTTTTCAGAATTCATAAAACTAGTTGTTAAATAGTGTTAAAATAGGAAATACATATTGCTGGTTTAATATAGATAACTTTTCTGGGTATATGGCACGAAACATATTTTTTTTTTTAAAAAAGCTCTCAGCATTTCGATTTTACATGTGAGTAAAACCGCAAAACAGGCATATAAATAAAAATCAATTAATTAAAGGCAGGTTTTTGTGACATCCCCAGAATTGTCTTTAAACAACAGAACTAATTAAGTTTGAATTTTAATTACAGGCGTAAAATAAACAGATTTTCCGTACTATTATTTCAACTCTTTGTTTTTCAAAAGTGAGTGAACCAAATTACATTAGAAAACTCGATTTTTGATTCAAATATAAACATACGTCCTTATTTCCAAAAATATATTAAAAAATTCGGAAATAGTGATACCATACACTGCGGTATGATCGAATAATCCACCTCTGGAAACATTTAATAGCTTTTTCTAAAACAAATTTAAATTTTAAATTAAAAGTGAAACACTAAATATAAAAACTATTTAGTAATTGAATTAGTGCCTCAAATTGTTGGCCCTCATTTCGTACTCAGTGTGCAACCTAAAAGTATCCTCTGTAATCCGAGACTTTTATCACCTTATGTTTATGAGGCTATGCAATCCTTTGAAAATCTAATTTACCATATATCCAATAACATAAGTAGAAGTTATGATGTAAGAGTGTCGGAAAGAGGTGTTAATAAAAGTTATCGAAGAACATCAAAGAAAAACACACCTCCCCCTTTATTAATAAATTTCGAAGTTTTACCATTTATTTGCACAAAGTTCAGGATTTATGAAATCATATCATTCCACATGGCTAGGTTTAGTGTAAATTAAATACGACTAAAAAAGGCAAAATTCCTCGGACGTGCTTGGCCCGAAGTACAAAGGAGCTGAGACCTCTATAAAAACTTTGAGGAATTTTATTCGGAAAGTTGTGCCTTGGGATGGGTGCTGTGCCGCGCAATCCGCGTCCGTGTTGCTGCAATGGAGAAATTCTCAATTTTCATCAATTGCCTATGTTTCAAGCGGCCCGAAACGGCACTCCAATTAATTTCATTTCAGTAGAAGTGCTTTCAATTGCTTCATTAAATCATTTTCCTTCTGCTTCCATGTTCTCTCATTATCTTTTGTCCGGTTAATATCAATAATTAAAATTTAGTGCGCCCCATTAAATGTGTTTAATTAAAAGTGCTGGCGGTGTGATTTTCAGCTGGAGGCGCCCAAATGCTGCCGCAAGTGTATTGCTCATCACATGGAGTATGGATACTTTTAAATGATGCTACTTTTATTGACAAGTTTTTTTATTTTAATTTTTCCATAATTGGCGGCACTTTCAACAATGAATGATTATCGGGTTTATTGATACTAGCCGGACAGAGACACTTGCAGCTATAAGGGCTCATTTTTCAGTCGTGTAAAATTGATTGGGAATCGATTTAAAGCGCAATGTGTATCGGTTCTCTGGATATATTGAAAAGAGCAATGTCTCTTTTTGGGTTATCGTATACAAATAACGAAGCGCAACTTTAGCATGAAAAATTATATCACCGCCACATCGCGGTAACAGTTTTGTTTTTTTATTTTTAACAACAATCGCTGCGCATTCATGAATAAAATACAAAATAAATAATTTTTGGTGTCGAGAAAGAATATTGATCTGATCGATTTCGTTGACTGACTAACTTCACATATTTGCGATTACATCTATCCTAGTAGCAGTCAGTAGTTTTGTATAAATTGACTAACCTAAAAAGTGATAGTCCTAATCAGAGATTTTTGATATATCGCCATATTTTGTTATTGTAATTTATAAAAATTCCTGGGAATAAATAATTGAAGAGCCTAAACTCATAAGTTTATAAAGTAGAAATACATGAAGGATCGATTCACTTCTGGTGCTTTTTCTTAGTCTCACGGACAAAAGATATTTTTTTGCATTGAGTTATGAAAGGGCAAAAAAAAAATAGATTTTTTATGTTACCTTAGTTCAAAAACAAGTTCTGATTTGAGCCTGATTTAAAACAGTTTCAATTTGAGTGATTTTTCGCTCGGATCTCATACTTTGACAACAAAATTTCAAGCTAATTTCCCCCTGTTCTTTTTAAAATTGTAACAGGTTCAAATCAGAATGCAACTTACTAGAATTATATTGACCTTCAGTGGAGCTAAGAAAATGTTCCCTTAAAATAGCATACTTCTACGGAAGAACTTGGAAAAATAAAGCTGTTATACTTAAACAAAAATACTTTTATTTTGATTATTTTATTAATTAAAACTATTCATACTCATAATAATTAACAGGTTTTACAATATTCACCTGTACTATTGATACATACAAATAGGACGTACTTAAAACCATTACTGGAATAATAAATACAAAATTAATATGAAAACATCTGTATCTACATACATATGTGGTATTTCTATCTGATGTTGCAAATAACTTATGAAAAAAATATTTAATAACATACTAACAACAATAACTTACTAGAATATAGTCAATCTCTAATAGAGACATCCAGTACAATATCTACTGAATCTAGAATTCTTTTGCAATTATTTCCGGCATTTCTAGTTTAGTTCAGTGGTTTTTTAGGGAATATAATTAGCAAAATCGGAAGAATTTGTCTGCTTTTACAGCAAAGCTCAACAAAAATCTAAGAAAATGTACTAAACCAACAATATAATAAATAATAGTACAGTAGAACGCCAATTATCCGAATTAATTGGGACCGGGATCGATTCGGATAATCGAAAATTCGGATAATCGGACATAGACTGGTAATAAAGAAAAACGAAATGTCACACATAGAATAAACATATAGTGTCTTGCCTCTAGCTTTCAACCATAACAGTTGAAATATATCTGGACTCGAGCGAGTTCCAACTTGTTACAACAAAACAAAACAAAAATTACATTACTTACTTACAGTACTTGGTTTTAATTTTTTATATTACGCTTAGGACCGATTCGGATAATTGGCGATTCGGTTAATCGGCGTTCGGATAATCGGCGTTCTACTGTAATATGTATAATAAATAAGTAAATAATAATTTTTCAACTCAATATGTCTGTGTCAACACTTTGATCAATCACAATATTTAAACCGCAGCAGCGAATCGAATTAATTTGTTAGAGTAAAGTATTATAGTTAATACAAAAGCAATATATATTTTTAAAGGCATGCTACATAACAAACATTATACGTTTCACCTTTACAAGAAGTCGAACTTAAATAACAAATAAGTGCTGAAAATTCAGTTTTAGTTTTCCTGTACTATCAGTTTAAATTACCGAAAAATAAGTAAAATAATTTACAAAAACCTATAGTATAGTTAACAAATGATTTAACTTATCCAAAACCTATAGTGTTAATATATTAAGTAAAATCTACAAAACAAGAATTATATCTTAAAGTTTTTGGATATGACTCAGTTATATGATACATATGAAAGCGCTATAGAGGAAGTTAATTTTCCCCTTTATGAATTTTGGGTATATTTTTAAATTTGAAATCATTTTAAACAAAATAAAAATAAAATTTTATAAAAAATAAAAATATATGAGACGGAATATACTATTTTTTATTAGAATAATTAAATTCAAGGTCTACATACAAATTTGAAATACTTTGCCTTCTTAATTATAAAATTATAATTATAAATAATTATAAATATTATAAAAAAGGGTTGATGTCGCCACAATGCATTTTGTAAAAGTCATATAATCGACTTTTGTGATAGTATTATAAGGTCTTCCAACTCTGGTAGTAATGAAAATGGTACAGGCAAAAACCGACAAAAAAGGAGAAAGGACACCAAATCCCGAGAAATACTTGTGCCTGCCCCACGGCTGATCCTGCCTGACGGGCTCTTTAAAACACAATTTGTCTTCCAAAAATTCCAGCCGTCACTCAGAGAATTAGCAAATCCTTCAGCACGCGAGGGAAGTTATGCCGAGTATCTGTTTCATGTGGCTCCGCTAAATAATTCATGATGCGTTTACAATAAAGCAACAATCAGCTAAATAAAAATGAAGTGCTGAATATAAATCAACACTTGCTTTACCCGGCCAGGAACTTGTCTTCCAGCCGGGCCTATCCTTGTAAATCATTTGTGGGTACGTGAAGGCTCCGGCTAGGAAGGAACTATTTTGTATTCCTGCGGCTTCTGTATGAAAAGCCCCTGTAAGTATTGTGAAATTCCCTGCATAAGCACTGGGAGTGTGCTCGGATGAGTCTCGCCACGCCACGCCGGCTGCAGATTTAGCGAAGGTCAAACGCTTTGAATGGAAATTTAACTTAATTCAAATAATGGGGGCCAAGTGCCTCTCAGATAAATAGACATAAGTATGCAGGTTTGTCAGCCGAGGTGGAAAGGATGTCTGCGGTGTTGCCTGGCAATTGAAATATACAGCCTCGTGGTGCCTACACATGATGAAGGATTAAACTCGTTTTGATGAACGGGCGGGAGATGTTAATTCAGCCGGAGTGCCCTTCACCGGGTGCAGACCCGGCAGCTCCCCAAGGCAGAGCGCAGTTGAAGTGGGCAAAATGGCCTGGACTTTGGGGATTTCAATGGTCTTCTTTCACGACCGGAAGTCCTTTCTCAGGCATATGTTATGGCTCTGAATACATATCTTTTTGGCTGGGGAGCCTTTTACGTAGATGCCTCTTTAGCGTTAAAAGACTTAATATGAAATGCCGAAAATTGATCAAAATTTATTGCAGGCGTATGCAGATGAGGTATCACCCTCTCTTCACACTGCATCTCCTTTTGAGCAGTGGGTGCAAACGTATTTTACGAGCTCTTTAATAGCTTCTACCAAAGAATTTTAGTGTCTTTATACAAAAAAAAAAAAAAAAAAAAAAAAAAAAAACAGGTTTGGGCGGCGCACAGTAGACCCAAATGAAGTTTTTTGGTTCAAAAATGGATAGAGAGCGCAAATTTGAGCCAATTATGCTTGGGCTTCGTTAAACCTTGATCTAAGGAATTCGCTAATCCTTACATATGTTACAAAGTCACACTTCATCTTCTTCGTCGGAGCACTTCTTGAGTATGCCTGCCAGGTCGGGTCACCCTCTGGATTGCTAGGATTAACATGTTTGAATTTGTCCAGCGCATATTCATCCAATTTGCCCCGCGTGACCTCCCTTGGACAGACCACCTTAATCTTTCCCCTTATGAAAACTTCCTACGACTATAATCAACCTCTAGTTCCTCGCCCTATGTCGCGATGTAGCCGATATTGTTTTCTTCTACCAAGTCCTAGCCAGTTCCATTGATTGCTTTGATTCCTTTGCAACATATCCTTTAACACTAACCCCGTAACGTTAGATCTTTCTTTATCTTTCGCCTTGAAAGTCATCGTACTAACTATGGTCACTTCGAATCCTTTACTAGAATGCTGTGTATGGTCAATAAGCCTGCCGTCTTCGATTTCCATTTCATCAAAACCTCCCTTAAGCTTGCCCTATACTTGCCTAATGAACCATTAAATCTCCACGACGATCTAGTCATAAGTAGGTTAATTTAATTCAGTTAATTAGTTTTTTTCTTTTTTGTTATTGTTAATGTTTTGTTATTATCTATATAGCTTGCAATAAGCGAAATATATAAAATATATATATATATATATAAAATAAAAAAAAAATAAAGATATCTTGTTGAAGGTTTACCGAAACAAAAAAATAAAAATCTATCAATATTGGCTACGCACAGGCTTAGTTAGTGCAATTGTAAAAGTCATAAAAAGAAAATTGATTATCGGCTCATAAGTCTGCGATTATTCGTTGGGACAATGACAGTAGTTTCGAGAAAAATGTATTTTTGTGCTAGAATATTGATACTATTTAGCCCCAGCCATATGAAGGTTCTTTATCAACATCTTCAGTGTCGCGCATGTTCTTTTTGGCTTTTTGTGGATCATTTACTGTGGTTGCTTAAGTGACTGTAAATCAGCCTATTTTTATAATTTTAACATAAAATTTCACCAATATATTTTTGAATATATATACTTTTGATAAATACAAAAAGAAAAGAAAAATAATAACTTTCCAAAATTATCATAGTGTGCGGCCACCACAAATAGCCTTAGTAGGCAAATACGTACTTATATTACATATTCTGCGTTTAATAGATGGACAAAAAGTATTTTACAAATTCTGTGTTTCTTTGTCGCATATTAAGTTATGTCTTCTCTGAGCTTTTCAATATTGAAATTATCTTCAATATTTATTTTGTGGATGTAATTTTACTAGTTATGAAAGTACTGTGAGTGAAGTGGTGTGAGCACAACGGAAAGATATCGAATTCGCAAAATTGAGAGGGTTCGGCAAATCAAAACAAAGAGTTAAACTTAAGCTAAAACCGCATAAAAAAGTTTATAACTTACACATTAAAAAAACAGTGATTCTTTTAAAAATCTGAAAGAAATTCATATAAAAGACTATAAAGAACTTATATTCAAATATAGTGTTATTCATTGTATATTATTGAAAAGATTATCGATATCTTTATCATTATCGATAACGTTCTGCACTGTTTGCGAAATGATTCGAAATTTCCTTTATCATCAGTAATCTGTAAATGTGTAGGTCTTTTCGGTAAAGGCAATATCAATTTCATAATTTTCATTGTTTTTGTATAGTTCTTTCTCTACTGAAAATGTAGTCAATAAATTAAACTTTTCCGATGATAATTCTACTAATTTTTAATATAATTCTACTAATTTTTAATATAATTCAAGATATTCCAATAAAAATGTAGTTTCATGTTCAAGTCTATGTATATAATGACAGTTTAAAAGTTCGTTACTCCCTAGGTTCATTTAATTATCTTCATATGTACCAAAAATTGCACTTTACTTGATACTTTTGCTTATTTTTAATGACATGTATAATGACCTACTTAATTTTAACTTAACCTCAGCTAAATTTGCAAAGTACACAGTGTGTTGCTTTCATTACTGGCTTGACAATTCGGCTAAGCTTAACCACTTCTCTTTTTAACTCCACACATTACGACGTATTTAGCCCGCAACAATAATAGTCCTCATCAGTCTCAGGAGTCCGCTGTGGACTGGCTCGCGAGGGGAAGTGAATTAGCCTTTTTGCTAAGTGTAAAGGAAATAAACCCTTTTAATAAAGGGAAACATTTTAGATGAAATATTTGATGTGGAAGGCCCGAAATTAATTATACTTCAAAGAATTTGCCGCTTCCACTGTGCACTTTATGATTCCATTTAGGATCTGCTAATGAGTACCAGTGATAGTTGCCCAACATTTATAGGTAAGCCCGTTTCTCATCAACCTTAATTGCATTTTGTTGTTCCTCATCATAAAATTTCCATCCGTTTGCACTCTACGGCCTCCGCTTTCACATAATACTCGTAGGTTTGGCGTGGCGCGTAAGAAAAATTTTCATTCCCTGGAATAAGTTCGAAATTCATCGAATCTGCCGAGGAAGCTTATTAAAAAGTATCGGGGAAAGGCGAATTAATTAAATTGGGATGCCAAATTGTTTCAATTTTTGGTTTATTGCTGCATTTAAATTTTAAGTGCTTTGCGTGTTTATACAATCAAATTTCCGGGATATGGCGAGGTGGTATGCTGTTGCGATGGACGACTAAAGTCAGCAGCACTGAGATAACGAGATAAGTTTTCACAAGTGCTTAAGTTAGTGTTACTCATCCAATAAATGCAGGGCTAGACTGGATACGATCCCGAACGCCGGCAATTATTATTGGTTTAGTTAAATCCCGCCATGCACAACAATTCTGCAGTGCAATGGGACTAACTCCCTCGCCGGGGACGGGCAGGACCCGGATGGATATTCAAATGGACTCCTTGAATTATGGATGGAGATATTTCCATCCCGGCTCACACTTGCTGTGTACATTTGATAGGAACCGCTTTGAATATTCATTTTCCTTTTGCCGCAACTTTTCGAGTGAGTCCTTATTAAACTTAATGGATGCACGTTCTGGGTGCGGGCTGCACATTAATAACCTTCTTTCCAGGTCGGTAATCAGTTTATTTTTCCGGGGGATGGCTGTAGTGGGTTAGGGATGGCTGAAGGGGCCAGCAGTCACTTCCAACCCAAGCTCGCTTTTTAAAATATTTACATTCACGCATTTTGAATAAATCAGCACATTTTTTTGTACTAAATGAATTTTGGAAAACTTCCACTGTGCTGATAAAATTGCCAGAAAATATGCTCTTAACTGCTGGGCAGGCGAGACGGAGGGATGTAATATTTAATTTATTTTTTCATAAAGTTGAATTTTACTTATGTAAAATGTGTTGAAATTAGAACCGAAACGAAAATTAAGACCATTTCACTTGACTGAATACAAATATATTATACTTTTGAATTATTTTAGAAATATACTAAATGAGTTAAGACGAGTTCAAGTGCACTTATATAAAGCATCCTAAATCGGATAAAGTTTTTCGAAAATGCATTCCATGTAACCCAATTTGTTAACTAATGCGACAATTTTTACAAAATTCCTTAATGATTTTTCAATTGAAACAAAAATATCAAATTAAAATATTAAAAATATCAATTGTAAAGTCGTTATTAATATTAATGTGGGATCAGAAAGCAGCGTTTTCTCACTACTATGCCCATCTATTTTATTAACAAAGGCTTCACATAAATAAATACTGAATATGGTGTAATATTTAATTTTTCCTAAACTTACGAGAAGTAATTTTTAATTGCATTTAGTTTTACTATTATTAACAAATTCTCAACGGAAACGATGAATTTAAATCTATTGTATACAGTCATCGTTCCTGACTTTAATTGGGTTTTCCGCAAAAACTAAAGCATAATCCGGCGGGATTTTTGTATCAAATTATGTTAATCACTTTGAACGAAAAAATTAATTAAAGTTGAAAGTAACTGAAATTAATTTGATACAAATTTAAGAAATTTCATTTTAAAAGGAACTTTTGAAATTCTTTTCAATTCGCTCGGAACGAATTCAAGGATAGGGTCCTATATTTATATTAATAGTTATAGTTTTTTGTTTTTTTATGGAAGCGGGGAAATGCTGTTACGCACTGTGTGCCGGACTCCCCAGCTTACCTGGGCCTACCAGCTAAAAAGCTAGTGTCCTATTCTTTCTGGTGAAGGATCCCTTTCACGAAAAGGGCGACCCTTCGCTATAAATCTATTTCTCGCAGCATAACCGCGACTATATTGTCTGGGGTTATGCTGTCAGTCATCCTCTACACCTCGTCTATATCCGCCCTCCAACGAGCGCATTCAAAGAATGTGTGGAGAACAGAGTCCGACGGAGAGTTGCAGTATACACAGTACGGGTCCGGTACCTTCCCTATGCGATCAAGGAAAGCCCGATAGTGCCCGTGCCCCGTTAGCATCTGAGTGAGGTAGTATACCGACGGTTAAGCTAGGTGTCCAGCACGTCGGTCGCACGTCGGTCGCACGTCACTGTACCGAGAGCAAGCGCCTGCGGTACTTCTCCCACCGCATCGCGCTGGCCCAGACTTCTGCCCCGTAGAGCAGCGGTGTGGAGCAAGACAAGACGCCGTTTGCAGGGTCTGGGTTAACGTATGTTGGCCGTCACCGCAGCCGCCTTTTTCGTCCTGCTCCGGATCTCAGAAGGTGAGCCTACAATCGAGGTTCACCCCCAGGTACTTGATCACGGGCTTCATCTGGACATGTCTTCCACATGTCGTCGGCATATGCAACCAGGAAAGACCCTTCTGATATCTCCATACGTAGAATCCCATTATTATAGTTATATCACGTTCTGCGTGCGTGGAATGGGATCAGTGCGGGCCCGGCGCGGCGAGTAAGCACCGCTAATGGAAGCGCCTGGGGGATGATCTAAATGATGATCGTTGGGGAGAGCCACCGAGAGCCGAACCATTATTCCCGCCCGGTGTGCCTACTGGTCACTACTGAACATTACACAATCATTACATAAACTTACTGAATTATAAAGTAATTAGCATGAAAAAAAATACAAAATTGAGTTAATGGTTTTTGTTCAATATCTTCTTCGAAATAAACTTGTTGAAATATCGAATTGATTGTTCGTAAATCATCAAAAATCAAAAACATATTTAGAATTACAAAATAAACTTACTAAAGTCATGTTGTAGTGGGAGTATTTTAGTAATGATTATTTTATTTTAATATATTTTTTTTTCAGTGCGGCACTTCTTTCCCACTGTGCGTGAGCGGCAATTGTAAATTCGGTATGATTGTGGTTATATATATATATATATATATATATATATATATATATATATATATATATATATATATATATATATATATATATATATACAGGGTGTTCAGAGGTGGGAGGAAATAATGCAGGAGGTGAAAGGTCAGGCCGAGGCAAGCAAAAAATCGTATGGGTGGGGGGGGGGTCACCTCGCACCGTTCCGGCAGTTACAGGTTGATTCGTAAATCAGGATGTTGCCTTATATGGGAACCGTTATTGTATTTTTATTTTTTTTTCTACGCATCGCAGCGACCCCAAACCGGTCTCAAAAAATCACTATTCTGAAACCCTTTCCAAAAAGGTCAACACCGCCCCCCTACCCCCAACCCCTTGGCCACAATCACCTCTGGAAGTTGAAAAATTGAATTTTATTTCACGATTT